>VZRF01010602.1:0-100223 GCA_013396875.1 Vireo altiloquus
CCCCCATGTGAAAATGTACTTCCCAGGAATAAGAAATGAAAACCTGCAAGGAAAGGCAATGTGAGTTAACACTTACCAGCTGGAAAAGGGAGAGAGTGAGAGCAAATAGCAGCAAGTTCATTGAAAAGCTGTAGCAGCTTGTTTCTGTGAAATTCAAAGGATCAGTCCCAAAAAGGCAGGCTGGGGGAGAAAAATCTGTTAGAGGGACAACTTTTTCCAGAGAGAGTTAATAGAGACCAGACAAAGAGGAAGGCACTCCCTGACCTCAGACACTTTGCTGCAGAATGAAAAGGCAGTACCAGCTGTACAAAGGAAGATAGTATCTGACCAGGTTGAAATAGCCCTGTAATATTTTACTTCTGCAATAGTTCAGGAACAATTCCAGAACTCTGACTGATTATCAGCCCGGTTCATAAGTGTCTTAAATCATAAGTGAAATGCATGGAGCACTAACATGAAAAATGCTATTACTCATGTTTAGAGGTAATGTAGGCTTTAATATGGTATGATAGCATGTGTGTAAGGAAAGGAGTTACGGCCACATCCCACCTCACACGCCCATTCTCCAGGAACACAGGGATCACTCCAGCACTTGTCCTCCTCCTGCATCCCTGTCCACTGTCAGGGAGACCAAGTTCACCCCAAGGGCTGGGCAAATACCAAGGGGGCTCTCCTCAGCAGAGAGGAGAAGTAGTAACAGCTGGTACCAGTTACAGCTGGTATTAATTAATACACCTAAAAGATGCCCAAAAGGATAACAGAGCCCTCCTCAACAGATGCACCATGAGAGGAGATTAATCTGCCGGAAATGGTCTTAATCCATCATCAATAATACTTTGATTTTTTTCAGTTTTCTATTTGATCCTAAAGCTCCTGGAGGGGGGGTGTGTGCATTTCTCAAAAGTTCTGACAGCAACGGTAACAACAAAAAAGTACACCCAAGTTCCAAAATTAAAATGAAAACAGTTACCTCAGAGACTGAGAGTCCTCTCTGGTCTCCCTGGGAAAGGGCATCCACAGCCTGCTGGAGGTGTAGCTTCTTCTTCCATGCAGAGGCCACCTTGGGAAAGGACACCTTGGATGCAGGAGTGTGGCAGTGGGGGCTGGCTCCAGCCCCAGATCCCATCTCCCCACGTTGCAGGCACTGGGCTGCACCTCCAGACAGCAGGTCCCAAACCAGCCCTGCCTCTGTGAGAATCCCTTCCTTGCTTTTCCCAGTGTGCAGGAAAGCCTAAAATTCACAGTCAATTCAGCCTCCAAAATATCCCCCAAACCTCAGTGGTACTCCTGTAGCTGCTGAGAGCTGCTCATGAATGCCAGTGAGTGTTGGCACAGCTCAGCAGCGCTGGTGGGACAGAAATTAGTGATATCAGGCAGGATTATTGTTCCTGCTGGTATTCTGGAAGTTAGGGGTGAAAACTTTGGGTAAGTTTTCATGTCAGCTCTAAAATACAAGGAAATGTCAATCTTCCTTTTTAACCTGTCCCAAGCATAAAAATCCAGAGGATATGGGTGAAAAAAAAGGACACCTTTCCAATAATTAATTTGGAAGAAAAACCCATCAGGTCAGTGATTTTTTTCGCTACTGAAGTTTTGAAAATTTGTGTGTAAATAGATCATCAGGCATCACTAAAAACTTGGAATTCAATCAGACTCTTTTGAAAGGCATACATTGGTTTACAGCACAGGAATACCTTTCTTTTGTATGCATAATTTGGCAAGTCTGTGCAAATGGGCCTTATATGCTCTTCATATATTCATATTCATTCATTCATTCATTCATATTCTTCATATTCAGTACCTGATATGGGTACTGAAACCTGGTTTGGTGGTAAAAACATTGCTCATGCCAGGAAGGAGAAGCACAAGACCCTTCTTGTGTTCTTCTAATTTTGAATTTTTTAAACAAGCCCCTGTATATGAATCCCACTGAGCAGCAGCAGGGATGAGGAAACTCCTAAAGGGTTGCTGGTCACCTCACACCTTCACTCCCAGCTATATTTCCTCTTGATTGACGAGGGCTGCACCTCTTCAGCACTGCTTGGATTTGCCTCCCTTTAGAAACTGGAATCCTTAACTGAGCAATAAAATCATCCCAGGATCTTTCACTGTTGGTGGAGGCACAGACAGTGCATCACTCTCTGGTGGGCTGAAGATCTCAGACACCTTCCATATGTGCCTGTAGCTGGCTGCAGGGAGAAATCAGTGCAGTCAAACATCTCACACAGGAACCTAAACTGTGAGCAGGAGTGCAGGGAGGGTAAGGCAGTGTTGGCTGTGTCTCCAGTCCTCTTCATCGCTCTCTGCTCTGGCTGTGGGCACAGGAAATACAGGGATGTGTTTGCTTTTACATCTCCTCTGGGAGAGGGCAGCCCATACTCTGTGATTCACACTTCTCCTGAGGGGACAACAGCTCCAGTGCAGAGCTGCTGCTCAGGAGTGGGTCCTGCACAGCTTCAGAGAGGGTTTGTGTTCACTGGAGGGCAACTGTGGATGAAATTTCCCAAGGGTGGGATCTTCTCTCTTCTCCTTTCAATGCACAGAGGAGACCACAAACAAACCCATCATGAGGGGATGGCTGCAACAGGGGGATGATGACACCAAAGCTCTGCACAGTTGTTCTTCGCAAAATTTCTGTACAGAAGTCATTAGGGTATGTCTGAGAAATGTTTGCACCAGCACTTTAAAACCTCTGATTATTTAAGGATTGATTCTCCATCATCTTGGATCTTGGTATGAATTTTATTCTCAGCAAGATTCCCTTTAAGCTGCTCTGTGTGTCGACAGATGTATATTTATATAAATAAAAACCTTACAACTTTAAATAGCTGAACCACTGATTTTGAATATGTGTTTCATAACATGCATACAAACATTCCCATATGAGTAAAACAGCTAGAGCAAAGAATTAATCATGTATCTAGTTAAGTTAACCATGGCCTCATTTGCCTTATTTAACTTATTCACCCTAATTGTGCTATTCATCAAATATGGAAGATTGAAATGAGAAGTGAGAGAAAAAAATCTTTTTGTTAAAAAAAAATCTGCCCATTTAAATGACTAATCCTTTTCCATGGTAGCTGGGGCTTGGGGGGAAAATATTTTGGCATGGCTGAGCTATTCCTTTTCATACTTGACCTTTTTTGGCATTGGATTTTTTTTCGCTGTTTGGAGAGATAGGAAAAAAAAAGACGCTTAGAAAAGTTCTGTAAATACATTCATGATAAAATTTAAAAGAGGAATGAAATGAAGCCTTGTACATTAGTGGAGAGCAGCATCAACCTCCTGGCGTTCTGAACGGTAATAAGTAGCTGTCTGCTCAAGTTTCTTCTGTTTTACAAATAATTTTTTAGTAATAATAAAGATGAAGTGAAGCCCTTCCCAAAAGTCCAAATACAACCAATCATCAAGTAAATATCCCCTCCCTTGGCCATCAATTGACACTTGTCATGGAGTCCATGTTATTAATGAGTTTGTGGGATAGGAAGAAACACAACCCTGAACATGAACTTCCTGATGCCAAGGTTCATGGCAAACCTGCAGAGCAGGATCCAAGGCTAGGAAAAACAAGGAAAAAAACCTGGAGGATTTTCCTAAATGCACAGCCAGCTAACAGGGTGGTGTGGGTAATCAAATCTGCTGTTTATCAGAAATAATCATGGTGCCACAACATGGGGGTGAATGTCAGGGAGCATCTGCAGCTGAAATTCTGGGTGCAGAAGGTGTCAGCAAAAGGATGTTCAGCAGCTCCTCAAGAGCAGCTGCTGAAACTGGCCACCAAAACCCCAAGGCTCGAGGATATTTTGGAAAATGAGGGTCTGATTTTCCCAGCAGACCTTGGCTGGAGGGTCTCAGTGCATTCTCCTCAGACCTACCTGCACATGTCTGCCTTTCTCTCCTTGATGTCAACAGGAGTTCCCTGCATGTGGGGAAGAGCTGAATATTACTGTCAAGATCTGCCGCGCAGATCTGAGAGAAGGATTTTTGTCCTTAAGTGTTGAAAATGTAATGATCTATTTGATAGTGAGAAAAAAAGACAGAAACAGTATGAAGATTTTTAAAAGAAAACACACACACACACAATCCAAGCAGCCTTTGAAGTCAATGACTTTGAAATAAAAAGCAGCCACTTTACCAGCCTCGTGAAACACATTTTGTTAACATTCTAGGTGTTGTATTTAAAACTGAGTTGGCCAAATTTGGCCATCAGAGGCTTGATATAACTGGAAGGAGAGATATTATCTGAGTCTCAGGATATCATCAGTTGTTTTAAATGGAACTAATGTATGGTAGCACACCAGGACATCTCACAAGGCCAATTCCAAAGGAAAGTAGTCTGTGACTAACTGAAAAATAACTTTATTCTTTCTGTTCTGCTAACAGAAGAGCCACTGAGGCTCTTGTTTTACAGGACATATTTGGTCCTTTTAAATGAATTAATGCTGGGATTTCCAAAGGGATTTAGGTTGATGAGGGACCAAGCACAACTGTCCTTTGATAGGATTTGGGAGCCTAACTGATTGAGTCTCCTTTAAAAGACTCAGCTACCATACAGTTTGTTGCTGGTTATTTTGAGTACTGCAGGTAAGGGCCTCTAATGATGTTGGCCTGAAAGGAGAAAATTGCATCTGAGGAAAAAGGCATGTCCTAGTACATTTGCTAATCCCAGAGTGGTATAGAGACCACCTCATTTTAACTAATGTATTGAAATGTGGAGATTAGTCTCCCTATGCGGTAGATAAATTGCATTAACATGATTAAAAACCCCAACTAAACTGAGGCTCCTTTTATGGTTAATAGGGGGTCAGACTTCATTAGTCCTTCAGTGAAAGCAGACCTGCTCATTCAAGGAGGTGGAAATTTGCCATCCTCTGAAATGGCAAATGTCTGTGTGGACAAATTGAATCTTTCAAATTCACCCTTATGGGTGGGATTTTTAATTTTTTTTTTCCCTCCCAAAATGGAAGGTTTTGGAAGAATGCTGTGGAAATGAAGGACCCTTGCTGACAATATGTCTGCTTTGATGCTTATGCTAATTATATCCCTTGTGAGAGAAGTCTGGCTCACAGCAAGCAAGGGAAAGATAAATATTCCACAAAACCCATATGAGCTTATCATCTGGACTATTTTTTAGGAAAAGAGATACCTTCATATACACACATGCATACCTTCCATTCACATAAATGGAGAATCTCTGGATAGAGGGAGAGAATTAATTCCTTTCTTAGCAAATATTGTTCTTCATTGGAACTACAACAAAACTGCTGCTGGCAATTTTGGGGTATCACCTTTCCTTGTTGCTGCCATGTCCCTGAGGAATTCTTTGCAGGAGGGACTTCATACTTTGCAGCATTTTAAAACAAGTACATATTAATTCTCTTTTTTTCTTTCCCCTCCAAAACTCACACATCTTTTAAACTCATACAAGAAAAATTAAGCCTATCAGTTCTTGCAACATTTCATTTACACTGAAAGTGATGAATGTCACTCCGTGGAGAGGACTTGCTAGAATGCTAATTCTTTCTTTGGTTCTAAACCAAAGCAAGATTTATGAGTGCACAGATTCACTTCCAAGATGAAACAGAGAAACATCTGCAAGATGAGAATTTACTTGCATTATTAGTGCTATTCTTTCTGCACTGATGAGTAGTACAGATAATCCCATTCATTACAGACCTCCAGAACTTTGCTTGCAAACATTTTAACTCTTTAAAGATTCCAGCACAGATCACAGCAACGACTTTCAGTCAAAATTAGAACAGAAACAGGAAAATATAGTTCCTGAGAGCACTTGGCACAGTTCTTAGGGCATTGCTGTCAGGGATCTCTTCTGATCTCACTTACACTACTTAGGGGTGTAATTAAGGTCTTCCTCCTGGAAGTAGGCGAGATTTAAACTGGCCAAAGGGAATAAGAGTCACTTGAAATGAGGAGGTTATCACACTGGATCTGATCATATCAGGAAAAAACCTGTCTTCTTAATACTGTATGTTTTTCAACACTGTCACCTTTGCTGATTTTTTTCACTAGATTTTTCTTGTAAGATGCTGTTGGTGTTTTTTTTTCAGGGGTGTCTTGATATTAATAGAAGCAGGTTTGTGTTCAAGAGGAATATTTCACTAGTCACTCTGGTTTAGTTCTGATTCAATTCAATGTCTTCAGAGCATTTCATCCTAAAATTACATGTACATTTTAGAATATGTCTGCTTTTATTGTAACTTTCTGACACAACCATAGTGGAATGTTTTAAAATTGTCATTTCATAGTGTTAAAAAAAAAAATTAAAAAGATAAATTCCTAAGTATGTCTCAATTACCTTTGTCCCAGGTGAAAACCCTGAAGGACCAGGGAATCAGGGTATATACAAGAAAATCCAACATAAGGATCTCAGCCAGAACCTTGGTTTGAAACCACAATTTCCTTTCAGTTTTTCAAAGGAAGGGGGTAAACCACAGCTAAAGCTATTGAACATGTAGAAACCATGTACAGATCAGAAACACATTATACATGTGAAGGAACACCTTACCCATATCAATGAATACATTTTTATTGGGGAAAAAAAAGTAGCCCACAACACTATACAATAAATTTAAGAATCTGGAGTGAACTTTCTTATCCCTCAAGGTCAGTTTGAAGACACTGTCATGGCCTGGGCCAGGCTGCTGCTGCTCCTTCTCTTGACACATGGCAAGGTCCCAGCTTGTGTGGCAGAAGAAAAATGTAATGAGCCTCCCGGTCGATAAAAATAAAGAAAATTCACTTCCAAAGGCTGCAACAACAAACCCAAGGAGCATGGTTTCAAATCAGTGCCACACATTGTTACTTAATTCTCATCTCTGTTTCTTTACAGATGCTTTGATAAGGTCAGGGTAGCAGTGAGATGTGTGAGTTTTCGCCTCACTGTGTCCAAGAATTTTTATTAACTTGTTCTGCAAGCACTTGGGGATTTTGTGAGCAAAGTATCAGATCATTTTTTCTAGAAGTGTATTAACACTGCAATTTTAAGGAGCATAAGAATGAATATTTTTCTTGGAAGATTTACACAGCCTCAAAATGGTGCAGACTTGTGACCTAAAAGAGCAAATGTCACCAAGTGCTGCCTGTGAAGGGAAACCTACAGGGCAGTGCCGTTATAATATGTCATCAGAAATAAATATTTTGCCATTCCCTGTAGCAAGAAGCTGGTTTTTTGCTCTGTAATTATTAGTGGTCCGGTCTGAATAAAGTGTCTTGGGAGTCTTTTAAAGCTGCTGAGCATTCCAGAGCTGTGCTCACTGGAGAGGACCTCTCTTCTCCACCTGCCCGTGAAGCGCCCAGGGAAGCAGAGCAGAGCTCTGAAGTCAGATTAGGGTGATGATGCTTTTCTAGGAAATATCTTGGGACTTTCCAAGAGGCTAAGTGGACTCCCACCGAAATTTGGGTGTCTGCCTCTCCGTGGCTTGTCTGAAAATCCCAGGCTAATACGTTAAGAAATATTCTGACTTCAAAAGAGGAGGATATGCAACCATAACCACTCAGGGGTTCTGATGCTGATAATGCAGTACTTAGAGGGGACTGCTCGTACTATCCAGTATGATAATACCAGAATTCACAAGAAAGAGCTGTGAGCCTCTAGCACTTACCAGCTGTAATACTGAACAGATTACACAGAAAAATCAGGCAAAAAAAAGTAATATGCTTTCACCTCACAGCAAGAAACGTTGGAAGTTCAGGAAGAGGAAATGTGTATTAAGAGAGCAGGTTAAAAATCTACATTATCCCAGACTTTCATGAAATCAAAATGATAGGCACGATGCTAAGTTATTATAATGTATTTATTACCAGAATTGCTTTCATATTTAACTGATTTGGCCCATCTTGAGACCTGTTTTAAAATGCACCACCTTGTCCACCTTTCCATTTTCATATGAAAAACAGGAAAGCAAAAACTAATTTACTCAGGGAGACACATCGACTGTTTGCCCGTTTATCTCTTACAGACCACCCCTCAGTCCAATGTTGACAGTACATGATATTCCATTAATCTGCCTAATGAAAATTTAACCAGTGTTATAAACAAATAATTGGCTATTATCCTCTCAAAGATCCCGAATAAATTACTTCTGCTTATTTTTTTTTCCCCTCTTCTCTCTCTCTGAGCCTTTTCCCCCACTCCTGCCCCCACACAAAAGCCAGCTCTCTCTGACTGATGGCGCAGGAGAAGAAAAAAAATCACTGTAGTTGTCACTCTGCTGCTGCAGGCAGTGAAACCTGGGCCAGAGCGAAGGGATGCTCACAGAGTGGCCCTGCACTTGCTTGGCTTTAGCTGTGGTTGTTGAAAAAGGAGCTGGGCTGTGTGTTAGAGCTGCATCCCCATTCCCACCCCATCCCCTGCTCTCTCTCCCTGATTCCTCCCATCAATCCGCCTGCAATTACATCCCCGTCTTCTCCAGCTCTCTGAAGCTGCACAAGAGGCACAGCCACCTTTTTCTTATCACACTGGCTGTCCTTTTTACCTCCTGTGTGTGGGGGCAAGGTAGGATTTTTTCGTTTTAACAACTGAAGGGTGAAAAAGTGATGCTTGGTCCTGTGTCCACCTCCAGCTGCTGGAGGATCAGACTGAGCTCTGCTGCTCCCCTGCCTCCCCTCCCCAGCCCTTTACCCATGAAAAGAGGAATAGACTTAAGATAAGCCAAATATCTGACTCCTTTTTTTTTTTTTTTCTTTCAGCCAGGAAGACATGAATTACATACAATTTTCAGAATAGTTTGTAAGAAAGTGCTCACTAGATATATCTTTGCAATTTGCACAGCATTTCCTCACAGGCAAGAAAATGGTCATTTCTAACTGATGCACTGTGAGAGCTAAACCAGAGGAGAGTAAGTGGTGTTTTTTCCAGACAGATCCTGAACCCTCTGAGGATATTCTTCATTGTTAAAACACACCTCATCATTCACAGGCACTTTAATGTAGTGTTGAACAAATAATTAATTTTATTTTCCACCTGATAGACCTACAGGGGGAAAAAAGAGGGTCTAAATAAAAACTTTCAAAATATTTGGCGAACATAAATAATTAATTTTCGGGCTTTTTTTTTTTTTTTTTTTTTTTTTTTTTAAATTTTTAAAAAGGNAGTTTTTAAAATTTAAATAGAGTGAAAGTTTCCTAGAAGAGCTGAAGTACCAATCACAGACTGAGCAAGTAGGAAGATGAGGAGAGGTTATCTCCTGTCCTGAAGCAGCTCCTGATGCCTTCATAAAGTTGCTGAGAAGTTCAGAAGAGGCTCTGCACAAGATCAGTATAGGGAATGCCTCAGCCTCTCTCCAGCAGGCCAAGAGAAGCAGCAGCTGTCCTCCACATCAAAATGCTGATCTTTATTGACCTACTTTGGTTTGCAGCTCAGAATATTTTTTGTGTACATCCAGAACAGAAATGGTGAAGGTCTGTGCATAGCCCACTGTTCCTGCAGCAAAGCACTGGAAAGAGAAGGTGGATTTACGTTTCTAGCTTTTCCAACCTGGTTCTTGATCCATGGTCTCTGCTCCACAGGAAGCAAATAGGAGACAAAGAAATAAAAGTTTCAAGTTTATTTGACCACTGAAAAAATAAATATCCCTGAGTATCAGGGCTGGTGTGCACGTGGAAGAGTTTCTTCTTTAAGCCTCGTGGAAATTGCTTTGGGAAAGGTTTTTGTTTGTTGGTTTGTTATTTTTGAAATTAAGGGTCTGAAAAAAAAGGAGTTTGCAGGCATCTCTAGGACCAACAGAATCTGCCTGGGAAAGGACTTGCACCAGGAGCTCCCTGGAGTGACAGGGATGACCACCAAAGGAAGAGCAAACCCAAACACGCTCACCTCGGGTTGGCAGAGTTTCTTCTCTTTGTTGGAGCACGAGCAGATCAGACCCTGTGGAAATGATATCACCATCCCAGTGCTAGGAATGTGAGGCTTCAGCTCCCAGGTGTTTGTGGGCTGTGGGGTTTTCCTACACTCCAGGAAAAGGTTTTCCAGGGGAGAGGTTTAACAAACCACTCAGTTGGCTCAGGAGCCCTCATCCCCTCAGAGGGAGAGGATGAGGAGCCGTGGGAGGTGTGGGCTGTGTAGGCCAGCCTTGCTCTACCCTCCCCAAACAGGGATGGAAAAACCTGTCAAAAGCCTGGGAAGCCATGCAGTCCATCAGAGAGCTTTGCTCTCCCCTTATGAGAAGGCAAGCAAGAGCACAACCAGCACTGCATTTATCTCAAACCAAGAGTAGAAGTAAGATTTTCGCTATAATGACAAATTAATACTTGCTTTTGTACTTTTATTAAAATAAGCATCTTCTATCTTTTAACTAGACCTGACATATGCTTACATAGATACAACACACCCTGTAACCTAATCTGCCAGCAATCTTGAAGCAATTAACTCCTTCTAATCTTTAGCTAACAAAGCCCACCATGCAAAAGGTCCCTGGAGAACAACGCTCCAAAGGCCGCCGTAAGCTCCCTCTGACTAGTTTTGTATTACTTGGTGTGTAGGAGCTCATTGGAGTGCTCAGAGAGCAGGGATTCGTTTGAAACAACAAAGATGAATCACCACAGATCATAAGATCTTCATTAACTCCTTATTTCTCTACTAATTAACACAAAAGAAATGACTTGAATGGTTGACAGGCAGCGAATGACCCACAGCTCAGTGGTTAATAGGATGCAAATGATGCCTAATGAGGATCTCTAGCTGCAGTCTGGGCATCTGGCCTACTATTTTTGTTGGGGATTCGGGGTGGGTTTGAGATGAAAATAGTTTAACCAATAGCATAGGCTGCTGTTGCTGAGTTCATACTAAAGTCTATGAATTTATGGGTCCAGCACACAGAAGAATTAGCTTAAACTACTCATCAACAGGTCTGTACCCCCACAAAACACTTCACAGACAAGAAGTCTTCCCTTCCATGAGGCACAGCAACAACAATTAAATTTTCATGGGCTGTTTTTTTCTGCCTGGGCAATAAAAATAGTTAATTTATAAATTCCTAATGACCTCTCAGTTTAAAAGGGAGACAGATTCCCAAACAACTCTAATAGTGGCCTTTAAAAGACTTCATTCAAATCTGTGTCCCATGTCTAATCGAAAACAAATTTCAGTTGCTCCATATTTTTTTTTACAGAAACAATTTCCAGCTGAGTCTTTATGACTAATTAACAGGCTTTCAGGAAAGAGACACAGGACCACTGAGACTTCTGCAAGTCCCTCCCTCACTCACAGCTTCAGGTTGAGCTTTTGGTTCAGCCACTTCTGTGGGGTCCTTTTTCCACTGCTTCTCCACAGAAAAGCAAGGGCTGGTGTAAGAATGGAGTATGGTGATTTTCTCTGTGTGTACATGTTCTGCTGTGGCTGCAAGGTGGCATAAATTCCCCTATTTTTCACCATTCTCCAGCCAGAGGGCATCAACCTTCCTGATATGGTGGTACAGCCACTCATATAGTCAATTTTGTTACTGACTGCATGAGCCAAGCTGATTAAAGAGGTTTAAGCAGGTTATCCAGCAGAGTTTTGCTACCTCAGGTCACTTTGAGAGAGGGGTAGAGAGCCCTGGCACTGCTTTTTTCCAAGGAGCAGGGTCACCCAGTGGCCAAGGGAGCTTCTGCTGCTGCCTGGAGGATGCTCCTGCTTGGGGAAAGAGGTGCAGAGATTTTCAGGAGGACTCATCCATGGACTGGGATAGGCTTGTAGCTGTCTCTGGAGGTTGTTGGCCAACCTCCTGTGCCACCAGCTCCCATCACTCAGTGTCTGACACACTTCCTAGGCAGCTTCGGTGTGCAGAATGAGGTGTTGCACTTACAGCTCTCAAAATTCTTGTACAACTTTAGTTTTCCTTCTTTTTTTTCTTTTTGTTTGTGTTAAACCCAAGAGAGTAGGTTTTTCTTTTAGTGGCTCATTTTAATTAATATGTTTAAATACTGCCTTTCGTGCTTCAAACTAGCCACTGAACAGGACCACGAAATGAAACAGATCTGAAGGACTTGAAGAGAAAAATGAAACCTATTTTCAATTTGTAGGTGGATTAAAATGAAAACAACCAAATGGAGTCCTTATTTAAATACATTAGTTTTAAGTGTGATAATTTTCTCCCAAAAGATTCTACAAACTCTGAACGCCAGCAGGGTACAGACAGAGTTTCACACACACAAATTCTCTTTCAAGTGCCCAAATTCTGTATTGATTTTCCAGCCACATCTACTGTACTTTATCTGAAAAATCTTACTGTGTTTATATCTTACATAATCACTGCCATAAAAGATGAGTAATAGATACATTTCTACCAAATGTACTGTTACAGTCCTATGAGAAGGGCAAACATTTAATATCTTCTTGAGTTATGTTCTTTAAAATAATGGCTCCGGTTGGTTTTTTTTTGTTTATTTTTTTTTTTTTTAATGGCGGAAAATAAATATTGGACCAGAAAATACATTTTCTTTACCGTAAACACAAGTTGATTAAATAAAAAACAACAGCTCCCAGCCCTGCCTGAGCAGCAGGCTGGCTCTGCAAACCCCTTACGTTTCCCATTATCGCCAGCGTGCATCCAGGAAGCGTCAGTCTAGGAGCATTCAGCCGTATATCATTCCCACTCCATCTTTTTATTGGATGCCTTCCACCCCGAGACGAGAAGCAGAGCACACAAGGAGTGCTGGGGTGACGTGCAGGAGGCAGAGCAAAAGCTGGTGTAACACCACCTTTGCTGGACATGGGCTGCTCATCCCGAGGCACTTAAGGGATTTATGAAATGAAATTGTTTTTTGGACTTGCTGCACTCTCTCTTATCTTTTAAATCCATAATGTCCCACGGAAGGCAAAATGTAGTAATTTTAGTCAGCAGCCTCTCATTAATTTTCTACCTTTGGGGGAAGGCACGTTTATAAAAAGAGGGGCTGTGTGCAGGCTAAGCTCAGTACATTGCTTTTCACTTAAAGAGCTCAGCATGGCACAGCAGAGACAGAAGCGTAACATGCTTCAAACGAGAGCCTTCTTTCAGAGAGGAGGCAATCTCAGCTGTGTCTGCAGCTACACACATCTTTATATATATATTTTTATGCGTATGTGTTTATACGCACATATATACAAACCTATGGAGTCATCAGTTTTGAAGATAATCTTTCAGGTTAAGTATTTTCCCACATTAAACTGATAATTATCCCCTCCTTTTCTTCCTCTGTCCCCAGACACCAAACAAGCTGGATTTTTGCTTCATGTATTATTTATGGAATGGAATTAATATGCAGATTCACAAAAACTTAAAAACTCATAATTATTCATAAAGGGCTTTAAGGTTATTTAGTACATATTTATGAAACTTTATGTTTGCTAGGAACTATGTTTGAAAGTGCTATGGAAGGGTGTTGACTGAGGTTAATTACTAGCATGGAGAGTAATCTGAAAATGATCAAACTCTTTGAATGAAAATATTTGTCAGTATTTCTGATCTATATTTAAGTGAAGTAATGGACATCAATAGCCTTGCAAATATATTCGGAAATGGCTCTGCAAGAAAGAAGATATGCATATCTAATGCAAACAACCAATGAGGAAAATGTCTAGTTAGCCACCTTTGATCGCTTGGCAAATGTAATAAATGATAGAGATTTATCCTGTTTGTTGTCCATCTGTCTCATGTTCTTACACAACCACGCTCTAGTCTAGAAATTATTAGCAGCAATTTAAGGAAGGCAGAACCCTCCAACCTTTTCTGGACTAAGATTCAGAAATGAGGTGTGAGCTACTCATGATAGCCAAGATTTCTCTAGAAGTTACTTAGGATAAGAACAGGCTGTATGTAAATAATACATTATATTGGTTTTATATTTACATAAATCTTTCTATCTTATGCATAATTAACCTCCTTCCTAATCCATCGCGCTCAAAGGTTGGAAACCTATAAAATGTGTTACGGGTTACGTGATGTCAAACAAGCAGCAGTGGCAGCAATTCTGCAAGGTAGGAAGAACCCAAAATATTATACAGTTATAATGCTGCTAAGAGTTATAAAGAAGATTGATTTTACGACCTTGATGTGTTCATTGAAACCACTGGAGGTGCAGAGGTGGGGTGCATGTGAGTGGGACTACAAGGGCTCTCAGGGCTGGGGCTGTTCCCTGTGAGAGAACAAGAGCTGTGGAAAGGCTGTGGTGGCTCTGGAGTGACTCTAGAGTAAGGCACAGGTGTGTACAACAGCGGGATGTGTTGGTGGTCTCACACATTGGAGCTTCCTTAACCCATGCTTTTTTTCAGACATGTCTCCATTGAGGAGGTTATTACTCAGAATTTACTGCATGGAAATAAATACAGTACATATGGTTATTTATTTGATCATTCCATGGGAAGGCTGAAAAAAACCCTCCAGAAAGATCTAGATACTGATTGAACAGCAGATGATACCTCAGTCATTGGCAGCAATTGTATGGGATGCTGTGGGAGATGCTCTAGAGACAAGCCAGACACTGCTCACATTCATCTTTTGGATTTTGAGGACACATGGTTCACCTACAGTTCACTGAACACCCTTCAGTGCCTTTTTGGCATCCTTGGGTTCCTCCATCAGACCTCAAGGGATGCACAGGATCCACCACCATGTCCTTCAGCAGCTCTGCAGCTTGTCAGCGACTTCACCTCTGGGTCTGTTCCTGTACCTCTGCTGTGGTTTAACACATAAATAAATATCCATAAATAAAATCACTAAGCCAGGGTGCATCAGGCTCTTCCTCTTCTGCTGTGAGTCTACTCTGAATCTAGGGAGGAAAAGGGGACTGCACAGTCCTCTGCCACACAGGAGGGCAGATCACCAGGCAGAAAGTCCTTTTCTTATACTGCTCGTGGGGGAGCAGTCCTTGCCAAAGATATTTTCAAATAAATGGAACAATAATATAGCCATAATGGTTGCCCTAAGTGCAATGACTATAGCCTGGATAGATTTGTAATCTCTTTTAATAAATACATTAAATTATTTGAAATAATGTTCTATTTGCCAACAGCTTATTCCATAAATATATATGGAATATAAAATAGGAGAGATTCCCTGACATAATTAAAATTGTACAGCCAAGTAAGAGGCAGGGAATAGTGTTATCTTTGCAGCTGCAAAATATTTTACAGAAATATTTCTCACAGACAAACCTTCTATTTACCTTTAGGGATGGTATAATTGCATATTGAAGAGAGTGCAGCTCTGAGGCAGCAATGTCTGGTGCCTCCATCTCCTACCCCCTGCTACGAGGGGAGCTCAGTGAAATAAACTACACCTCCCTTGTCACCAGTGCCAACCTTTCTCCCTCCTCCAGACATCTGAGCAGAGAGAGCCCCAAATGTTGTACTGAGATCTCATTCACCTTGCAACAAATACTCATCTTTGCCATCCCAAAGGGGCAGCCTGGATGTTCATCCTTCTCCAGGGCAAGGGGTAAAATGCCACAAAAAACCTGGTATTCAGTGGGGCTCAAGGTGCTCAGCAGAGGTTCTGGGGGGGCTTTTTGCTCACGTTCATCACCTCCAGGAATTCCAGTGCTCTCTAGGAAGAGCTATCTGGCACCTGAGCAAAGACCCTGAAGGTTACAGCAGTGGATTTTCACCCCCCATGCAGGCTGGTTATTAGACAGGATTTTATATGTGCTGTTCAAATGACTTAAATACGTTACTTCAAAGGACTAACTTTGCATTACAGAAACTATCAATAACACGGTAAATTATTGATTAGAACTATTCTTAACTTCTAGTGTGTTGTGTTTGGAGCATTGGTGATTTTTAAGCAGGGTAACACAACAAAAAATACAATCAGTGGCGTTTTCGGATCTCATACTGGATTTTACATCATCCCACCTAGAAAAAACTATCAATAACACTGACTTTTCACTGTCCCAGAAAATTCATTTTGAGGAACTGTCTCTTTGTACCATAAGCTATTATGTCTGAGAGTAATTTAGCTCTCAAGTTAATGATCGCTAGCAAAAATTAAAAAACTGAAAGCAAAAGAAGTTTCCAGACTCAGGTGATTTAAGGAGTCCTTCTGAGCCGTTTACTCATTTTAAATATATTTATTGAAGCAGAGACCAGCAGATGACTTATGTGTGTCCAGCTCACAGGTAATTCCCAGGTACACCATGGAACCAGGCACGAAAAATTCACATCAAGCAAGGATGCGCTGATGATAAAGAAACACTCCACTGATCTGTATCCTTGTTTCTGGGCTTTCGGCTTAAAAAATCCCAAAACCCAAGAAAGAAAAGGTGAAAAATCCTGTATCACTAAGGGAGGTGATGTTACTGAGAGCTCTTCTGCCTGGGAAGGAGTGCTCAGTGACACGCAAGGCACCGTGCTCTGCTTCACCAGTGCTGCCTGCAGGAGGGCCTTTAACACGCACAGAAGGTGTCCACGTGGGGAATTATCACAAAGCAGCCACGCTGCTGTTAGCTCTCACCATCTCTGTGTGCTGCCTTCCCCAGGAAAGCCTTTGCAGAGCCAAAACACGAGGCTGGAAAGGGGGCACAAGGACACAGGTGAGGGAACAGCAGTGTGTGTAGAGTGTAAGTGATATGGGGGGAAAGGGAAGGCAATGCAAATCTTTTCTAAAGAGGTCATTTACTGGGCTTTTTGTAGTCTCCTCAGGGTGATGGAAAGACTGCAGCTTATTCCACAGCCAGGTGCTCTCTTAGGAGCTTCAGTTATTTTCAGCTGCTTTTTGTGACAGGGCAGTGGCTTCAAAGGGATGTGATTCCTTCAGACCTGTTGACTTCTAAAAGAAGAAAACAAGCAAATCAGTGACTTCTTGCCCTGTCCCCTTCCCTGGGGAGCTTTAAGTAGTCCCACTTGGAATCACCTATCACCTCTCCCCACCAGAGCACAGATCACCCAACACCAAACCCGTAACTCCCACATTTCCTTCCCTGCACCAGGCATCATGGAAAACAGGATCTAAATGCATCAGGCAGAAGGTTAAATTCAAAAAAACCTTAGATATCCTGCAATGACATCATGCCAGCCCTGTGTGCAAACTGTGTGCACACAAAAGTGTAAAATAGGGTGTAGCTGGGTGTGTGGGCACAGGCAGTACAGGTGCCCCCACAAACACTCCACACCTGCACACCTACACAGTTCTTATTTAAATTACTGTGTGCACAAAATACAGTGTAGTATATTCTCTCATTACCTTCAGTGGGTTTTGGATCTGATCCACCTCACAAGCACGTTGAGTTGTATTTCACACACACAAATTGTATTTATGTAGATGCCTTGTAAGTATAAGTCCTATCTTTGGTGGAGGAGTGGCTGAGTTAATTTATCAAAGCAGTGCTTTTTTTTGCTGATAGCAAAAAGAGTTTCCAGCTTTACCCTTGATTCTTTTTGATTCTTTTTTTTTTTCCTTCTTTTNCACAGTGCATGTTTTGGAGAACTGTAAATACATAATTCCAATCACATAATTTTTCAGACCAAACACCTTACCATAATTTGCTAGGAGATGCTGCAAAAAGCTGAACCACGGATACCTACAAAATACAGGACAACTATGCTAATTGGAGAATTGCACAAATTAAAATGATCCAAGCATCTGCTGAAAATAATTATTGTATTTACATGTATTAAATTGGAGTTTAAAAAATTTTCCTGAAATTGTGCTGGACGGAAAAATAAATGAAATCACATTTAAACACTGAATTTAAAGAAATTATTATATAAGCATGATAGTTATCCATCCTATCTGCTCTCTGTGCAGCACCAGATGCACAGCCCTCCACTGCTGGGCATGCAGCAGATTAAAGGTCCCACTGTGAAGAGCTGCTTTGTTCACTCAGATTCAAACCTGAACTTTATCAAGCACAGCACTGCAAGGGTCGGGCTGGAGATGGGTGCACAGATAGGAAGCAGATGGGAAGCTTGAGTTTGCATCTCAGGCTCCCAGGGCACGGTGGGGTCTGGCAAGGAAGACAAACACAGTTCTTCCAAGCAGGGTAATTTGTAGGTGTCTGCCAGTCTTGTGGAGCAAAATATGAGCAAAAGCAATGCAACCCACCACAGGCAGTGTGCCACTGAGCCTGGCCTTTGTTTTCAGACAAGACAGTCATTTGTACTGCTATTTTTAGGAAGCTGCTTCAACATCCTGTGCCCCTGTCCCTCTCAGAGCACTTGGGAGCAGGACCTTCCTCAGCACACACTGCCCAGCACGGAGCTGTACAGAGCAGGAAAGATCAGCTCTGCAGATTCTAGTGATTGTGGTCCAGAATCTCTGCACCAAACCTAAAAATGAAAGAAAATCAAGGACAGAAAGAATCATGCTCACAAAATACAGAATACCTGGGTAGGGGCTGAAGGAAATATTGCTGCAATTCTTCAGCAAATTAAGCTATTCTGACACAGAAGTAATCTCTAAAATGGAGCAGAGCTGCCAAATATTAGAGAAACTGTGGTCAGTCTTTGAACTCTTACAGATAACAGACACTGGAGTATTAAAACACCAGAGGCACTCATATCAGCTGGGGAACTCCAGAATAATTTAGTCTGAAGTTATTCACAAACATTATCAATATTTCTGAGTTTACACTCGCACCTTTGACTGTTGACTTAAAGCATCCAGTCTGGTTCATACTACTGGAAATGTTTACACTTTGGAATCTATTATGCATAGAAAAATTAGGGATTATCTTTGACCTGGGTCCCACATATTTTTATGCAAAACTAAATAATAGGGTTATTTATTCATTTAATCAATTCCATATATTTGCCATAAGCAGGCTTGATTTCTTCTGAGGTCACAATCAACATCACACTTTTAGGAGGACATATGCTTTGACTGCTAACACAGATATTCTTTCAGCATTCAAATAATCCTGAGCTTTCCTATCTCTCCTCAGGTTAGGAGCACTACATATTAATATAGGCTAATCCTTATGTGGAAACATCAGAAGAAAAGTCACTATTGGGGCAGTACAGGTGTGTTTAACTCTTAAACATGGAGGGATGTTTGTATTTAATAGGAAGGGAAAAGGAAAAGCACGAAATATTCTACACTTGAGAGCGGCAAAAAATGTGTCAGGCAGGACCTCTGAAAGGCAGATTTAGGCTCTCTCTGACCATGATGTGACTGGGGAAAAGCTGAGTGAAAGGTATGAATCCCTTTGTGGCTGCTGGGCTGCAGAAGGATGCAGGGGAAGACATTGCCTGCCTTTAGAGCAGCAGAAGTGCCTCTCACACTCTGTGTTCTGCCATGCAGCCAGGCCTGAAGGGAAGCACTGCCTCTCTCTGTGTCAGAGATCTCTGCACAGCTAAAATTCTGCTCTGCCATACACTTACCTCTGCCCAAACTTCACCCCAGTGCCACGGGAATAGATCCCGTTTATTTCATGTGGTCTCTGCTTCAGAGGACATCGTCTGAAGCTTTAAAAATTAATGATTGCTAATGACCTGCAGTCCAAGAATAAGAAGCTTAGAGAACTTCACTAATATCTTGGGATAATAAATTAATTCTCTATTTCATAGTCTGTTTGTCTGGCAAAAGGGAAATGGAAAGGCAAAGAATGTAAAATAAATTTATCCACTTAAATCTATAACTAAATGGCTCTAAGGAAAATGAAAGCATATTTCTTCCTTTTAGTAGAAAAAGAGTAGATTTGGTCTGAAAACAAGAAATATTCCTTCTGCTATAGTTGATCAGTAAATCCTAGAAGTTAATGCATTTAAATATTTGAATATCATACTAGGAAACAATTTGTTTATTCCATTCAGACCAACCAACATATTTCACAGAACTTGCAAGTCATGCTGGTGTCAACATCTTCATAAAGAGCTGTAATTTTATTGTTATTGGCAAATGCCTGGATGCTGGTGAGGGAAGAGGCATTACTTCCAAGTGTGAGGAGGAGAAGTAACAGTTAATGTAACAGATACCTACCACAAACAGCAGAGATCATCAACATTTAATGACTGGGGTAACCATATCCTCCTTCGGCTGATGGAGGTTGTATAGAAGCAGATGGAGTAAAATGCTAACAAACACTATGTACCAAATGTAATAGCAGATGTGAAAGCTCATCAGGATTATGCCTTTGTGAGACTAATTGCCAGGGTGCCTGGAAGTTTTAGCAAGCATCTTTCCTTCCCCCACCCCTTCTCCCTTTCAACCAGTGCTTATATTTTATTTATTTATTTAGGTTTTAACACCTCCTCTTGTGATTTGCAGGCAAGAGGAATCAGTTTCAGTATCAGCACAATGCCTCATACAACACTCCTACAGCTGAACATCTGCTTGACAGAAGGCTGCTGGGAGCTACATGCCAGTTTTGGGACTCTCTCTTGTAGTTTGTGTGGCAGAAGTAAAGTATTTCAAGTATTTAAGGGCTCATGGGACGCAGCAGAGAACAGGGATCTCTGAAGATTCATAAGCTGTGCAGAATCTCCACCAAAACTGATGCAGCCTGGTGAGAGCAGCTGCAGGTTTGCACCAAGCAGGGATGTTGGCCTGGCCTCAGGAGTGCTCAGATGGTGCTGCTGACTCTGCCTGCTGCCCAACATGAGCAGAGAAAAACAGACAAATGTCTTCTAAAATGTAAGAAAGGCCTTTGAATTTTGTGTCTGGCAATTACAGGATAGAAACCATGTGGGTATTAAAACACTGGCACAGTTTGTCTTGAGAGGTGGTGGATGTCTCATCCCTGGAAGTGTTGAAGATCAGGCTGGATGGAGCTTTTGGTAACCTGGTCTAGTGGAAGATCTCCCTGAATACGCTGGTTGGACTAGATGGCCTTTAAAGGACCATTCTTAATCATTTTATGATTATACGACTGCCTGAAAAAAATAAAACACATGAAGGAGGAAAACATTGCTCCTCTGGAAAGAGAGGCTGTAGCTCGTGGTGTTTTGTGGAAGATCAGTGTATAAGAAAAAAGTAGAAGTTAGGAACAAAAATGGCCTGGGAAGCCAAAATCTTTGGCCACAAGAGCAGTGTGGCTGCAGAAAGCTCCCAAGATCTGGGCAGGTGGTGGATTACAAGGTGGTGAGAGATTGCCCTGTGGNTCAGTGTGGCTGCAGAAAGCTCCTAAGATCTGGGCAGGTGGTGAGAGATTGCCCTGTGGACGAGATTTAAAATCAAAGTCCCTACAGCAGCTGTACCTTGCAGGTATGGTGTCCTCAGCAGGTCAGGCAGAGGCTACATTTCCTCCACACCTTGCTGGTTGGTAGTGGAGGTTTCATAGTGAAACAAAGGCTTGTGGCATGTTATGTGCAGGGGTCCTGGTACTTAAACTTTGTATGAAACAGGGAAAAAAATAAGGCTGATCTGTATTTGCTAGCAATAAATTGCCGGTGGATACTCCTTCCCAGCTGCAGGAGAAACTCCCTTGAGACCTGCAGGAGAGTCACAGGCTATTGAATAGCAAAATATTGGCACAAAATTACAGCAGCTGATGGAACAGCACAGAGAGGAAAGGAGGGCTGAATTCTGCTCCTTGTCACAGTCTCCCCTGTGGTTACTCCAAAAACAAAGCCAAGAGCAGGTGCAAGAATATCCACCAGTCAGAATGTGCTATCCGTAGTAATGAGCTTTTCAACCATCTTTAGAAAAGGAATGTGGAAACCAGAAATGGACTCCAGGGCAAAATAGAACAGAAATACTGGAGGAAAAGGCTCCTAAGATGGAAACTGATTCAGATCATATAATCAGAGAATGGTTTTGGGTTAGAAGGGACCTTAAAGATAACCTAGTCCAAATCCTCCAGTCATGGGCAGGGATATCTTCCACTAGAGCAGGTTTCTCAAAGCCCATCCTGGCTTTGAACACTTCCAGGGATGGGACATCCACAACTGCCCAGGACAAACTGTGCCAGTGTCTCAAGAAATTCTTCCTAGTATTCTCAAGAATTTCTTCCTAGTATATAATCTAACCCTGCCCTCTGTCAGTTTGAAGCCATTGTTCTATCACTCCATGCCCTCGACAAAAGTTCCTCTCCACCTCTCTTGGAGCCTCTTTAGGTACTGGAAGNCTGGATGCTGCAGCCCCAGAGCAGGACAGAGCACTCCGGGAGAGGCCTCACACGAGTGGGGTAGATGGGTCGTTACAAATGAAAACCATCACTACATAATAGGAAAATCTCAATTTACAGCTTCTAAACACTTAAAGTTGCATTTCCTCTACTCCCTGTCTCTGCTGGAAGATTCAGGTTCTCACCATGGTGATGCTGTCATGGATTGCTGTCTTTATCAGCAGCTCAAGGCTTTACGTCGCAGGGCGAGTCATGAAAGACCTAAATGTAACTTTGCATTTAACTAAGGGGGAAATAAACCAGGACTGGTATCTGTGAAAATAAAACCTTACCAGTTGAGAGGGACTGAGATCCTGTAACCAGCAGAGGAAGAGGGGCAACCTCTGGAGGCACAGGGGGGGCCAGGGGCCGAGGCTGGGGGTCCAGAGGTGATGGAGAAACAGGCTCAGACCCTCCTGGTGTCTCCTGGAGGAGCAGTGAGTTCCTGTTTGCTGCATTGTTGTTCCAGCAAACAAAAAATTGGCTCCCAGCAGCTCTGAGTAACGCCAAGGAGCAGGTAAGTTCCCAGAGAGTAGAGGGAGAATTCCCAATAACCAGAGCAGGTAACAGAGCCCTGTCCTGGTCCTGACTCAGCTCCAGCTGCAGATCTGCATTCAGCCAAAAGGCCTTGATTTTCAAAGTCAGCTGTAACACCTATGATTGTGGCCTCACAGGTAACTACAAGGTGGGACTTCTTAGTTTACCTAATAACTATATATTTTTTTTACTTTTGGTGGATTTATCTCCTATGTGCTCCTGTCAGTGATGTAGAAGCAGATAATGGCACTCGAAATATTAATTTTCTCTCAAGCAAGTTTCTCAATATTAAGTTCAGAGAGTTCATCATGTTTAAAAGCAGGTAATTTTGTCAAGTTGAACCCTTGGAAGTTTATTTAGCATAATATAGTATCAATCCATTTTCCAAGGGTAGCAAACTTAAAAACAGACTTTTTTTCCCCCTACAGCTGTTTGTGTAGCCCCTGAAATGATTTGTGCACATGCGTGTCACCAAAAAAAATGTTCTGGTGCCTTTTCAGTGACAAATAATCTGCAACAAGGAACCTACATCTACAGTCAGACAAGCAAGTGATGCTGATGCACGTTACAGCATGCTCTGAGAGCCCAACTCTGTCCTCTGTAAACCCCAGAAAAACAAACTGCATCTTTGGAGCTACCCTTCCAAGCTAAACTAAGAAAAATGAATGAATGTAGTTCCATGAGCAGGATTTAACACACAATAGATTTTTTAAAAAAAAAATACCCAGGAGTCTTCAGGCTGATGTGACATTACTCCTTCACTGGTCTTAGTATTATTGTTTCTGTCTCATTTTAGGTTATCCTCCAGTGTTTATTATTAATTCGAATTCTCACTATTAAAGGGGAGATATTATCCATATGGTTGACGTGCTGCTCAGTATGTTCATAAGTTCTCCAACGTTTTGATTAACACTGACAGAAAACCCTTTGAAAACATATGGCCCTATATACATCCTGTCATTTCTAATAATAGGGTACATTCTTCAGCACACTTTCTTAAGAAGATGAATTCAGTCATATTTTAGAAACATGCTAATACTTGGTTAATTAGTCCTTTGAGGTCAGGGGGAAAGAAAAGACTGAATGAAAATAAACTTTTCCTTGAGCAGACACCATGAGCGCTGAAGATAATTTGTGCGGCAGAAAAACGTGATATCTATGAGTAATGGTCTCTGCATACAGCCAGATTTCTTAAATCAATTAGCTCCTGGCATATTCCTGAAGATATTCATGCTTGTTTGATATGCCAGACTCTTAAAACTTCAGCATGAAGACTGATTTTGATGCTCATTTCACTGATTAGGTCAGTATCTTATTTCTGGTGTTGAATTCCTGTATTTATACCAATTGTTTCCCTTTTCTAACACCTTTGGGATATCATAGGATCTCAGCACTCTTTTCCCTTACACAGGCAGGTCTGATGCCAAACCAGAGATGTTGTTGACTAAAATTCACTTTGGCTTGTGCAGTAACATGGCACATTTATATGGCAGAGTTTGCCCCAAGAGCTATTTTCACCACAGCTATTCTGCTGGGATTTTCATTNTCCAGCAGATCCACATCTGGATGCTGCAGCCCCAGAGCAGGACAGAGCACTCCGGGAGAGGCCTCACACGAGTGGGGTAGATGGGTCGTTACAAATGAAAACCATCACTACATAATAGGAAAATCTCAATTTACAGCTTCTAAACACTTAAAGTTGCATTTCCTCTACTCCCTGTCTCTGCTGGAAGATTCAGGTTCTCACCATGGTGATGCTGTCATGGATTGCTGTCTTTATCAGCAGCTCAAGGCTTTACGTCGCAGGGCGAGTCATGAAAGACCTAAATGTAACTTTGCATTTAACTAAGGGGGAAATAAACCAGGACTGGTATCTGTGAAAATAAAACCTTACCAGTTGAGAGGGACTGAGATCCTGTAACCAGCAGAGGAAGAGGGGCAACCTCTGGAGGCACAGGGGGGGCCAGGGGCCGAGGCTGGGGGTCCAGAGGTGATGGAGAAACAGGCTCAGACCCTCCTGGTGTCTCCTGGAGGAGCAGTGAGTTCCTGTTTGCTGCATTGTTGTTCCAGCAAACAAAAAATTGGCTCCCAGCAGCTCTGAGTAACGCCAAGGAGCAGGTACAGTTCCCAGAGAGTAGAGGGAGAATTCCCAATAACCAGAGCAGGTAACAGAGCCCTGTCCTGGTCCTGACTCAGCTCCAGCTGCAGATCTGCATTCAGCCAAAAGGCCTTGATTTTCAAAGTCAGCTGTAACACCTATGATTGTGGCCTCACAGGTAACTACAAGGTGGGACTTCTTAGTTTACCTAATAACTATATATTTTTTTTACTTTTGGTGGATTTATCTCCTATGTGCTCCTGTCAGTGATGTAGAAGCAGATAATGGCACTCGAAATATTAATTTTCTCTCAAGCAAGTTTCTCAATATTAAGTTCAGAGAGTTCATCATGTTTAAAAGCAGGTAATTTTGTCAAGTTGAACCCTTGGAAGTTTATTTAGCATAATATAGTATCAATCCATTTTCCAAGGGTAGCAAACTTAAAAACAGACTTTTTTTCCCCCTACAGCTGTTTGTGTAGCCCCTGAAATGATTTGTGCACATGCGTGTCACCAAAAAAAATGTTCTGGTGCCTTTTCAGTGACAAATAATCTGCAACAAGGAACCTACATCTACAGTCAGACAAGCAAGTGATGCTGATGCACGTTACAGCATGCTCTGAGAGCCCAACTCTGTCCTCTGTAAACCCCAGAAAAACAAACTGCATCTTTGGAGCTACCCTTCCAAGCTAAACTAAGAAAAATGAATGAATGTAGTTCCATGAGCAGGATTTAACACACAATAGATTTTTAAAAAAAAAATTACCCAGGAGTCTTCAGGCTGATGTGACATTACTCCTTCACTGGTCTTAGTATTATTGTTTCTGTCTCATTTTAGGTTATCCTCCAGTGTTTATTATTAATTCGAATTCTCACTATTAAAGGGGAGATATTATCCATATGGTTGACGTGCTGCTCAGTATGTTCATAAGTTCTCCAACGTTTTGATTAACACTGACAGAAAACCCTTTGAAAACATATGGCCCTATATACATCCTGTCATTTCTAATAATAGGGTACATTCTTCAGCACACTTTCTTAAGAAGATGAATTCAGTCATATTTTAGAAACATGCTAATACTTGGTTAATTAGTCCTTTGAGGTCAGGGGGAAAGAAAAGACTGAATGAAAATAAACTTTTCCTTGAGCAGACACCATGAGCGCTGAAGATAATTTGTGCGGCAGAAAAACGTGATATCTATGAGTAATGGTCTCTGCATACAGCCAGATTTCTTAAATCAATTAGCTCCTGGCATATTCCTGAAGATATTCATGCTTGTTTGATATGCCAGACTCTTAAAACTTCAGCATGAAGACTGATTTTGATGCTCATTTCACTGATTAGGTCAGTATCTTATTTCTGGTGTTGAATTCCTGTATTTATACCAATTGTTTCCCTTTTCTAACACCTTTGGGATATCATAGGATCTCAGCACTCTTTTCCCTTACACAGGCAGGTCTGATGCCAAACCAGAGATGTTGTTGACTAAAATTCACTTTGGCTTGTGCAGTAACATGGCACATTTATATGGCAGAGTTTGCCCCAAGAGCTATTTTCACCACAGCTATTCTGCTGGGATTTTCATTCGTTCCTCTCAACATAATGAAGAAAATTCTCATCTCCATTGTCTCTTTTAATCATATTTTTCCTCACAGAGGTCCTTGCACTACCTATCCTCAGACTTCAACAGTTTCAGATTTGTTCATACAAAAGGTCCTCAGACACATATTCTGGAAAATTATACTTTACGATGTGACTACACAAGAGTAATCTACTTGAAAATTCTGCACCACAAAACACAAATATGTTTTTGAAAGGTGATGTGTCAATTTTGTACTTTATAAACCTGAATATTTCCATACAGCTCACACGTTCAAAATATATATTCAAGTTCTTTCCACCCAAAGACGTATCATTATTGTTAATGCAGACAATTAAGGATATAAAATTGCAAAAGTTCTATTATAATGACTTCAGCCAGCATCTTACTTTCATTTCTTACTTTTCCCCTTTCCTTCTTGAGTAGAACCCAGGGAAAAACAATTTGATTCTCAAGAAAAAATTCAAAGAGGACTAGATTTCCCCCCCTCCCTTTTCTTCTCTGTCTCCTCCCCCTCTGTTTGCTCCTGCTCTTTTTCCTTTGGGAAAAGTCCCAGTCTGGGCTACATCAGTGAAGTATTTCTGGGCAAAAAGCCATCAGTCCTTATGAAACTCCATCTCTGACTGTTACTACAGATAGATTTCTCTGAGCCCATCAAATCCCTCCTTCTCTAGGCTCCTCTCAAAGAAAATCTCCAGCAAAATTTGAGGTCTTTGTTTGTAGGGATGGAGGTAGAAGAAGCTTTGAGTGATTCAAAGAACTTTGGAAGCTGCAGGATGAGGTTTCTACTCTATAAGGAAAGGGGAGCTTTTCAACTCACAGCCAAATCTTACCCATTCCACAGAGTGCAGATTTTCCTCATGCAGTGAAGACAACAGAGAAATAAAGACAACAGAAATAAAAACCATGTAAACCTTCTCTACTCGTTGTCTACTCTAACATGCAGGTGAACAGTGTTTACATAAATATTGATACCCAGACAAATACCCTCTAGACAATGGAATATCATCTTGCATGAGTAATATTCTTTTTAGGGCCCAATGGGAGAAAGAATGAAATGGCTCCAATGGACGTTAGCATTCAGAGCTCATCTACAAAAAAAGAAAGGTAAGATCATAAGAGAATAGTTCAAGAACTGGAATAGACTAGAAACCCCCAACAATGATGGAAAATCAAAATAATTTTTAAAATCCCCAGCAGTCAAAAACCACATTTATGGTTTTGGTGCCAAGGTTCTGTACACTTTCTGTGAAAAATTTTTGCCTGTTGTACTGAGCTTCAAGAGCAGTACAAGTTTAGTTCAAGCTCTGTCATTCAGATAAAATATGCTCTTTTACACTTCATTTTGCACTGATATTTTGTGCCTGCCTGTTCAGAGCTCTCCCTCCTCCTCCCTGCCTGCCTTTTTCAGACCTTGGGAGACATGAATTGCCTTCAGACCAGGGACATACAGCTGCCTTGGAGATAACTGCTCACTCCTATTAAAACTGTGCCTGTGTTCTGCTGTTTATCTCATGATACTCCTTAAATTACAATACTGTTATTTCACTTTTTTTCTTTGGTTCTACATTATTTAAACTGCTGCACATGATACTGAAAACTTGAAGACTGTTATCAGTTTAGGAAAAGGGTATTAAATGGAAAAAGATTAAGATTTTGGCTGGAGTCCAGCGAGCACTTAAATGCATGAGTAACTTTACTCCCATGAGTAGTGTCTTTGACGCCAATGGGCCCAGCCATGCATGGAGGAGCACATGTCTGTGTAGATTTTGGGGAGGGGAGGTTCTGCTGAGAGAGTTCACCTTCAAAATTTGGGCCTGTTTAGAGCTACACATCTGCTCAGGTTCATAAGACATTAATATACTATAAATATTCACTATACTTTTCCCAAATGCTATAGGTCTACTGATATGTTACTATTTTTCCCCTCTAAAATACTGTTGGTTTTTTTTTACCAGAAAGAAGAAGAGTCATGTTTCAGTCTTTCTGAGAAAATAAACCAATTCATTGTTTCAAAAACCACAGAATACATATTTTACTGTAAGGCATGGTGCTTGGCAATGCCTAAACAGGTTCTCTTCAGACTGCCAGAGAATGAAAAGCCAGTAGTGTACCACAAAAACTTTCATTCACCTCCAGAAATGTCACTGGTGTTTTTTTAACCTCTGCATCTTTCCTGCCTCCGTGTTGGTTACTGCTCTCCACCATTTCCCTCTTAAGTAAAAGATGTGCACAAGATTAATCTGCATTTAAACCATTTGCTTCAATATTTATGCTGGTCACCAGAACCACTCAAAGACAGACAGAAGTCAGGCCCTACAAAAGACACCAATGATGACCTTTATGTTTTCTCAAATAATGAATAACAACTTGTAATTTTTAGTGAAAGGTGTATATCCTCCTAATTAAGGAGCATCAAAAAGTTAATTTTAGCAATTTTAACCAAACAAATCACTGCAGTACTACAAAATGTAAATATTTAACTTCAGTTTGTTGCTAAAAATTACTGATAAGAGATGTGCCTCTCTCCTGTATAAAAGCAGGAGTTTGGCACCCCTTATGTGTCATTCTCAACCATCAAGAGGATGCTGCAGGGGTAAAACCACACAGTAACATAAGAGGTGCAGCCATACCAAAGAAATCAGCTTACAAAGGAAAATGGCATCATGAGAGACCTGAGTTAAAATTTCTAGAACCTGGCCTAATTCAGTCTAACACACTACAGGCACAACATCTGTATCTTCTGCAAATAAAGCACCAAACACAGCTCATGTCTTCAGGGCTATGCAAAATTAAGCAGAATTATGAATGGCTAAAGGCAGTAGATTGACCCTGTCTTACTGCATCTCTCTCATGGTGCAGTTTTTGGATTTTTGGGGTTTTTTTAATTAAGTTTTTAGTTCCTACATTGAAACTCACCACTCATTCACAGACACTCAGACAACCCAGGCCACTAAAAACAGATTTTCCTATGACAATATATGTTTCTGAAGTGAAGTAATCTTACATCCAGCTGGCTGAGTCGTGACCAAAATAAAATCAATGTGCCTGCAAAACTTATTTCTAAGGGTGATGAAGCTCCCTGCTAGGGATTGCAGTGCCTAATTTGCCAGATATTTGTTTCCTAGCTATTATTGCCTGCTGAATATTTTAAATCCATTGTAATTCAATATTCAGGCCAAGTCTAAAATAAACCTTTTTTTTTTATTTTAATCATTTTCTTAAAAGATATTTTTGTCTTCAATCTTCCATTTCAATCTTGGCCTTTTAAAAGGCCATCTTAAACTTTAAAAGCAGCCTTAATTACTAGACATTTTGTCTCCTACTTGGCAACATAATACAAGATGAGGAAACTGGATGCAGAGTCTAAGAAATTTGTAGCACCATCCTGAAGAGTCAAGAGGATGCTACATCCAGTTAAAATCAGGAAACAATTTATATGAAGACCCAGTAACACATTATTGTACCTCATTTTTCAAGTGTAAAAACAGAAACTCAAATTTTCTGAAGATGGCTAAAGGCAGAAACTTGTTGACTAATTTTAAAACAGTAGTCAAGAAACTTTGTGCTTTATTTTGAAAACAGGATTTTGAAGGATTTAGATTTTTTTGTAAATACTTTTGTGGTGAGAGATGTATATTTCTCTCTTCATCTTCAGAGCAACTAGATTTAGTTGGGAAAAAAGGTGACTTTTTCATTAGCTTATGTGATGAAAAAATAGGAATTAAATATAATGTAATTCTCTCATTAGAGGATACCACTAATTCTATTCCCACAATTCAAGTCCTATGCAAAGCTTTAAAAAGTGGGATTTCAGGAGTTAAGGCCCATGTCTTATATATAAACGTATTGCTTGCCCCCAAAAGCAAAAAGGAAAAAAAAAAAATCCTTTCCAGAAAAAGAATTTTTTTTTTAACATTTGTAAAGGGTGACAAAGGTAGAAAGAAGTCTTGTCAGTGAGAGAGGACTGATGGCAGCAAATACAAAAAGCAGTCACATCTTCCTGTCCTCCTGACACTCCCTGACACTCAGAAATGGGGTGGGGACTGAGATCTGCTGTGTCACAGTCCCTGTTCCCTCTGCCTTGCTCCAGAAGGAAGGCACAGACAGGTTCTCTACAGCTCTAATAGGAATCATTCCTTAACAACACCTACTTAGCTCCAAAATCTTCCTGTTTCATAAAGGAACCCCTGACTTAAAAGAGTTATTAACCTTTTTGCTCTGCTTCACCAACTTAAAACTTTTTTTCCCTCAGCCTGTGGGGTGGCAGAGAAGGACACACATTTCATGGTGAGGCCTGACAAAAAGCTCCAGCGATTGCTTCTGGAAAAGTGGCAAGGAATTGTAATGCATGTCTTACTCCTTCCTCCGAGTTTATTTGGCTTTAGGGATTTGGGAGTGGATTTAAACAAAGCTTTTAAAATGAATGTTCCAGTTTTTAAAACGCCAAGGCGTGAGGTGTGCTGGTGGCCATGAGCTGCTGAGGAAATTGTGACCATCTCTGCAACGCATCACAGTGTGAAACGTGCTTGTTTGTGCAGGTCAAGAGGTGGCTGGGGAAAACAGGAGGCAGCAATAAGTTAATTTATACAGCCAATGTCATCAGTGCTGCCTGTGCAGTGGGCCATGGAAACATACATCTATGTCACTTTTTACATTTGCAGCCGTGGTGTGTCACCACATCATCACACTTGCAGGATTCTTTTATTTTTTTGGCCACACAATGTCTGCCTCCGTGGTGAGGGTTCCCTTAACATCTCTGCAGACTTTTTTATGATCCACACAGCACGGAAGATCCACGCACTGCATGTGATCTGCTTTGTGCCTGTCCCAGCAGCAGTGCCAGGATGGCACTGAAATGCCAAAATTCCTGAGGACATGTCAGGGAGAGATGTGAGTGCTCCGGGAAGGGCAGGAGGAGGAGCTGCACAGCCAAAGGTGCTCCCAGTGTTTTCCAAAGGAATTCATCCTCGAGGCTGTGTAACATTTTGCTTCCCAAAAAGCTTTTTCCTCTATTGTTTGTGATGGTGCCCATGCGCCCAGGGAGCAGGAAGGTGTTGGAGTCTAGGAAAAGCTTGGGAACTTTTCCTGCTCCTCTGGGTGTTTGTTTTACCCTCAGAGCTCCTCAAAAAGGGCTTGGCCTGCGAACCAAGCTCGTGGGAGCATTTACCTTCACTTCTGGGTGAGCTGAGAGCACCAAAGAAATGAGGAGATGTTGTTCAGTGCACCACAGAGTGTGGAGTTGTAGTTTTTAGGTTTTGCTATATATATTATATGGAGCCATGGAGACTTTAGGGTGTCACCTACTTCTTCATCATCTTCTTCTCTCTTCTCCTTCTTTTCCTTTTTCCCTCTGACATGAGTTCCTGTGACTTGTTAATTGGTAGATAGAATTTAGTGTAGAGGAGACGTGTCAATAGGGTTGATATTTACTGGTTTTGGGAACAAAATAAGATACATAAAGCTTTCTAACTGGTTGATAATAGATATAAAAGCTACCTGCTTCGGGTAGCCATTGCCATTCTGCCCTCATGTTCCTGGAGGTCACAGCACAGTCTGTGCCTCTGAAACTTTGATAAGAACAAGAAATAAACAAGCTTTGAAACAGCAGAAAGAAGCCTCATTTCAACTTTTTGGGACATGGGACACTGAAACAAGGAACACAGCTGGGCCAGATGTCAGGGTCCAAAGAAGAACACCTCCCCTCTGACAGAAGGGAGAAGGGTGGAGGAGCATCCCCACACTCTGCTTTAATCATTCCCTTTCTGCTCTTTATCTAATCGCTGGAGAGAGATTTGCTGCTCCAGGGGGCAGCTCCAAGCAGCTCTGTTAGGTCCTGGAGCTGAATTGCCCCCTGAATGACAGCTGTCAAGAGATTTGTCACCAACACCAGCGAGCCCCAAAGAGTTTCCAAACACCTTTCATTGAACAGAAAGTCTTCTTGGTGGGATAGCTTTAATGATGGGAAAAAAGATTTGATTTGGCTTCTATATTAAGTCCATGATAGTGTTAATCCCATAAAAATATAAAACCTTCAGAATTTCTCTCTAATAATTGTAAACACTGCTTTCTTTGTCAACTTTTTGATTTATTGGAACTTATTGTAGAGCTAGACTTTATTGTATTCGCTTATGATACCACAGTAATCTTTTCCCAGGCTTTCACTTTATTTTGTTACATTTATCTAGCAAGCCAGATTCACACTCCCACAGTAACCATATGGAGAAAAGCCACAAAAGCTGTTAAGTACATTTAATTACTGTTTTGATGAGCTCATATTTTAATTATGTTTATTGATTCTGTGTGTGTTGAAATAGTTTTAGCATTTCAAGAAAAAAAAATGGAATCAATATACTGTAATTACTGGGCATTTTATAATTTTTCTGTGTAATTAAAACTTTCATATAATATTTTTAACACTTTTTATTAATCCTTCAGCTGTGATTGGCTGCAGTTCCTCTATGTTTAGGTGAGCTTTAATTTTTGTTCTTCCACAATGTGAAGCTAAATTCAGGACTAAACCTCATTTTCATCACTTCTTCTTGGACCTTCTTAGGAAATTAAAAATAACATGAATGTGGTATTTACTAACACAACACCAGTTGTGATGTGTGCATACATCTTCCACTTGAAGCTGTCATGATAGGATTTCCATCACTGTGTAACAGCTTGATGGGCAAGATGGCTAAGAAAGAGATTCTTCACTGTTCTGTTTCACTACAACAGCTGGAATTTTATCTAAAATCGCAAAGTATAATTTTGGACTTTAAAAAATTCATTAACTTCTATTCAGGTAAAAAAACAAAAACAAAAACAAAACCAAAAACATTTAAAGCTCTTGTCAGACTTTTAAATGAAGTTTTCCCTTGGATAGATATAAACTTCTGGAGTATTTAAAATGATAAAGCAGATGTAAATATATGAGGATGTGATCCTCTAATGGCATAATGTAAAATTTTTGTTTCCAGGTGAAAGAAAATTACTTTGGACACAAAGTTCGGCCAAAAGCAGGTATGACCACACACCTGAGTGGAAGTTAGCAGTGACAGGACTGGCATTTTTAGCAGAGGGACCTGAACAGAGGTGGCATTCACCGATACCAGTATCTCAAAGACACGTTCAAGTTTTGAAATTCCAGGATTTCTCACGTGGTGAAAATTCCATCCTCAGCAGAACTCTGATGTTTGTAGCCACGAGATGGTGAGCCTCAGACCTTTCTCTTTTAACCTGTTTCTAGGTTTTAATTTCAATTGTATTAAAAGCAAGAAGCAGGATCGTACCACTCAGTCATCAAATCAGTTTTTATTTATTTGCACATTCGCATGCCACATGGACAAAGGAAATAAAAAAAAAAAAAAAGTCTGCTGCTTGTATTTTAAGACTTTGATTGTAGAAGCATAATTTCCACCCTTTCAGGATACTTTTGAATCTCTGACAAAATGCTAGAAGGTTACTCTGTGTTCCTCACAGTCAAACTGGATTTGTTACATGAAGAGCTATTCTTGAAGTATTGCACCCTTGGCTCTCAACCTCCATCTTAAATTACCAAAGAGAAAGGAATATCTTTTGTGTGGAACTCATCTTAACTCGACCCTGGACACACAACATTAGCAAGGCTGGAAAATGGGTGCTGGCTGAGGGAAGAGAGAGGACTTCACCTCTTTCAGAACTGTGTGTTACCTGAGGGTCATGAGATTGCTGTGAGAAGGGGCAGAATGTGTAACTCTGGTAACAAAAACAGGCATCAAGACCTGAAAGAGAATATTTATGGGGAAAAAAAAACCACAAAACCCACGTGATAGTAACAAATAGAGCGACCTGAAAGGAAAGGAGAAAGGATAGATAGGAGGAATGCAGAAACAACGCACAGTTATCCATTTGGAATGAGATAGGCCACGCTCAGAGAAGGTTCCTGTGTCATCTTGACCCTCAGAGAAAAGTCAGTGGAGGAGATGGGGACAGGGACATAGGATGGGGGCACAGAAAGGTGGAAGCCTCATTTGGGAGCACTTAGGAGGAAGGTGAGCCCTGGTTCTGGACAAATGCAGAGCGGGGGAGGCATTTCCAGGAGTCAGAGCTTTGGACTCTGCAGAAATTGCTCCAGAGCCTTGTCTGTGTCTTACAAAAGAGTTTGGCTGAGTTTCCAAGCCAGGCTGGAGAATTCTGTGACAGTAGTGGGCAGGAGGAGGGATGGGGATGGGGATGGGGATGGGGATGGGGATGGGGATGGGGATGGGGATGGGAATGACCAACTGGAGCTGGTGCTGGTGGCACCTGTATTTCAGTGTTCACCCACAGCCAATGTGAACAATTTCCTTTGGTGTCAGTGATGTTTCCATCAACCCTCACTGCATTTTTTAGACAGACTCATTTCTGTGTGTATTTATAGGCCTTTTCTTTCATGCTGTCTGCAGCATAAATCAAGTATATTTGTTTCCTTTGTTTCTGACTCTAGTTCTCTTCTGCCGTCATTTAATAACGCAGTTTTCTCTCAACATAAAACACGTGCTGCATATTTAAATATGAAACACTGATCAAATAAATACACCTGGGGAAATGAAATGGGAGAAGAGTTATGCAGTCCTAGTTACTTCCTACCACCGTGCAGAGCTCTCCATTTCCGGATAAAGGGTAAAAACTCTGCAAATACACCACTATTTAACCTATCTCATTCTCTTGAATTTGGAGGAAACATTTGTTTTCTGCCATGAAAAAAACAATCTTTCCTTAGGAAGGACTGTTTGGTGTTTGTTTACTTCCCCAGGAGTGGAGAGGACATGCAGGAGGATTTCTGAGGGTAGCATGCCTGACTAATTTAAGCACACATTATTCACTGAAATAAAAGATTTCAGATGATTGAGGTGGAAGTGGTGAAGTGGTTGATTCGTATAAGAGTCAATTAGGATCAGCGTCAGCCATAGCCTTGAATTTCTTGGCTTTACTAGGTGCAACAACATTATTGTTGTTTCAAGATAATTTCTTGGGGAATTTTACCGCAAAGGGTAATAAAAATACTCTAATTCAGAGAGATTGCCTTGCAGTCCTGGGCACATAAATGCAGGCAGTTTTCAAAGGACTTGTTATTCCTCCACTAGGCTGTGAGAGTCCCTCCAGAAAGCTTTCTCTCTAAGGCGTAAATACTCATTTATAAACTTCTTTGCAACTCTGTATAATTTGTCTGAGAAGCCAAAATAGGTCCTGCAGTTCTGGTGCAACTCCAGACAACCACGTACATAATTTTCAAGAGAGCAGCTACATATCAGAAAATCTTTTGAATGTTGGTAAATGTGTAAATGTACCACATATGTTTCTCAGTGTAGTAACTCAGCTGTTTCATTTCTCTCTTTTGCTCAATATTCAGCCCCTTGAGAGTTCCGACCCTGGCTCCAGTTTGGCAGTTTCACACACATAAAAGTCTTGTTCGTGCAAGTTTTGTGAGCCACCAGACAAAAATAAGATTTTTTTTTGGCTGACTTTTTTTCTTTTGCATTGCAAGTCTAAATCAGAAAACCACGATTGTGTATGAGAAACATAATCAGGCCCAGCAGTACCCAGGAGGTAAATTTAGGACCTCTCTTTCCTTAACATATCTTCCCCTCTAAAATCTAAGGTCAATTAGAACTAATCAGTTTAATAATTTCATCACAGCTAACACTTTTTTTTATGGAAACCCTGAAGCCAAAGACTTTAGGAAAATTTACAATAACAGTACCTTTTTAGATCTGCTGAATATTTCCACACTGTTCCATTTTAAGAATTAAACATTTCAGTTTAAACATGTTTTCCAAGTGCTACTCAGACTAACCTTAATTTCTTGTTCATTATATTTTATTTAATGGTTATTGATAGAGTAATCCAAATTTACTGATTGACGCATTTAAAATAAGTACTCCTGAAGATCTTTTTTTCAGGCCTGTGAACGGATTCCTGAAATTTTGCTTTGTAAAACATTAAGACTCACAGGCAGTTGCCTCTCCTTGCTTCTTTGAACAAGAATTTGAGAGGCTAAATCAAATGACAATCTGATTCTTTATGTGTTGCTTGCTGAGTGATCCTCATTTTGGGATCATTACTGGGCAGAATTTGTTTTCTTCACTTGGCTTATCCATAGAAAGTCATTTTGGGGTTTACAAAACAGAAGGAAAAGGAAAATGAAAAGGAAAAGGAAAAGAAAAAGGAAAAGGAAAAGGAAAAGGAAAAGAAAAAGGAAAAGAAACAAATTAGTAATTATAATAATAATAATAATAGTAATAATAATAGTAATAATAAAGACAACCTAAATTATGAGGAGTTATATAAATTATAGCAAGAGTCTTTCTCTGGATGAGTCAGTAAATTTCAAAGGACAAGAAGAAAGGATGCAGCAAAGTCACCAAAGCTGTCCTGGCATCAGATGCTGCCCCAAACCAGGTTCTGACATAGACATTGATGTCATTAAATCTCACAAGGAGTTGCACAGCTGTAGTAAACAAAAATTTTCTAGAAAAACAACTTAAATGGTATCAAATTAATGATATCAGACTGTCCCAACAGCTGTGAGACATCCCCATATCCTGCTCACTGCGTGTTTCAGCGAACAGGAAGGCTCAGCTCTGAAGTTATGCCTGTCCATGCAGAGTCCCACACACTCACATCGAGCCCTTCTCCCTTTCCAGCATTAAAACCTTTTAAAGAGAGGTTGAGAAGCAGGAATGCACGCTGTCCTCATGCATCTGCCTCGGGGCTCCTGTTCTAACAACTCCTTCCTCCAAGTTGCTGAGATTTTAATTTCAGGAAAAATAAAAGAAACCCTTCAAGACAGCAACGTGAAAAATACAGGGCCCAATTCCTGCCACACCAAATTTCACTGCAAAGGCAGGAGCACAGGAAATATGTGAAGCAGCAGAGGTGCTGGATTTCATTCTGCTCCGTGGGAGATTTATCTGTCGGTCCTTGCGCTGCATTGAAAAATTCATGTACCAAAGGTTGCCTCCAAAAGGACAGCATAAATGTGAAGGAAAAGTCAAACTAACAGGAACTGCCAGGGTGGCTGAACACTTTTGCCATCCACCTGTCCAGAGGCTGTCAGCTTGCACAAATAACTCTCCTTACCTGGGGACATTTTCCTGTGCATCTCTCCTTCCCCTGTTCCTCCAGCCACTCCGAGCAGGTCACTGGGGAGGGGGAAATCAGAGTGTTCCCCATCATAAGAAGAAATCAGAGAGGGTACAAAGTTTCACTTAGCTTTAGATTAGTCTAAATTAAATAGAGTGGCCTGGGGAGGGGTCTCAGCCTGCGGGGCAACCTGATAGTGAAGCTAGAATCACAGTCTATCTATGTTCTAAATTGATGGCAATGAAAATAATACTCCCCAGACACAAAAGTACACTTGTTTTCAGATTAATGCATCCTGAATGTGAGCTTTTCATCTCCTTTCTGAATGACTTAACGTGTGCTCGTTGGCCTTGGCCAGAAACTGAACTGCAGGTTCATTATTTGGAAATTTATTTGAGCTGAAGTCCACAGGGCCAGTGGCTTTGGAAGATGAAAACTGCTTTCCACAGGCTCTCATTTTGGGAGAAGCTGGTTGCCCCGGGCTGCCAAACGCATTCCCAATGAGCTCCTCCATTTGCACCTTCTGTTTGGGCTGAATTTGAGACAGCCAACACCAAACTGATCCCAGGCCTGATCCAAGGATCTCCAGTGGCTCCTTGAGAGGGTAAATGAGGAGTATGAAAAACACTGCTGCACTGAGGAGCCCGAGAATGCTGTCAGCTTGAACCAGCACTGCATGTTCCCTCTCCTCAGACAAGAGCATTCCTATCTGCCATAGCTGCCAGATCCCACGCTCAGATCAATTAATTCCTGGAGTGCACTGTCAATTAATATGTGTAATGGATGATAATTTCACAAATGCTCTAGCTTCATTTTGTGTTTTCCAAACTGCTATTAGTACAGAGTCACGTTGTTCTTTGATTAATAAAGCAGGACTTTTTTTTTTTTTTGTACTTTCAGATGTTGCCTGTACAATAGTACAGCTCTGTATTTTTCTCACTTATCTGTGGATAGAAGATGTAAGATAGAAGAAAGTTGCAAAATACATCCATCAAGATGAGCTTGAAATTACTGTTCTTTCTGTAAATGGAGAATTATTACACTAATTCAGACACAGATGTTTTGTTAGACTTAGCTTCAGTTCAACTTGTAATGGAACGGGACACTGAAAAAAAAAAATTAAAAGTTGAATTGAAAAGCCAAAAGCATCATCAGTTCATTCCAAAAGATATATTTTCTTACTGTCATAACATTTTCAGACATTCTGGCAACACCTGACTTTGCAAAGTATATCAGTTCCGATAAATGATGTGTTCTGAGAGAACATATCTGGTACATGGTCTCTTAAAAGCTTCTCCAGTCTGATGTCATTTTACATTTATTTTTAACAATAGACTATTCAAATTAATGGGACTTAATTGCAGTATGCCTTTCCCTGCTATTATAACCCTGCACAAGTCACTGTATTACTCTCAGCTGAGAGAAACTCCCCAAGCACATCCTGTATCAACACTGTCAAACCAGACCTGCCGTCCCTGGCCTTATTCATTCACACACCTTGGTCAAACCACCTTCTTTTTCCCAGCATTAGTTCATTATCTCCCTGCTGTAGCTGCAACTCCATCCTGGAGAGCACTAATTCCACATACTGGGAGCCAAAGTGAAGCCCCAGCAGTGCTTTTCCAGAGCCCTCAGCACGTGGCAACTGATTCACTGATCCCTGCCCACCCAAAATGTTCCTTTTGCTCCATATTTCCAATGCAAGTGCCACTCCTGGACCTGTAAGATTGCTCTGCTCTTTCCACAACCAGCTGAGTTTTGAAAATCCTGACTTTTTAAACTCCCCAAATCACTTTGATTCTTGGAATAAAGCTGTTGAGTGTTTTGGTTTTTTTTTCCCTATGGTGCCCACAGCGATGATATGCATGGTATAAATTGAAGATAATTTGAAGAACTGAGAAAAAGCTCCTTTTCTGTTCAGGAATTCCCCCTCATACAGTGGCATTGGCTTTCAGTCAAGGAAATGCAGTATTTGGGTTTGTATGAGTGAAATCCCTGGCGAGCAGTAAGAACATCATGTTGCAGGACAGGAATACAATGGCACAATTCAAATTCCTTTGCTGGTAAATCACAGAATATCATATTTTAAGACCCCAAACTCTTCACAAATATATGAGCTGAAAATATTTTAAGAGGTTTCTGTAAGCTATTAATTTATTGTGGTCTATTTAGTGATTGCCCTGTATTACAGGGCACATTTCACAGTTGTCTTGACTACAGACAAATCATGAAAAATAAATAGGCCTATTTTCATGCATTCATAAATAGACCAGATCTAAATTTAGCTTAATAAGAGCTGTTTATTCAAGTACTAAAATGTTTAGAGTGAAGCACTTATAACCTAATAATCATGTAAAACTCTAGACTTGAAGGTTGCCTTGGCACCACTCTGGTTGACCACTCACATTTGACTTTGCACAGTGAGGTAAGTTCACTCTGTTTCTCATCTGTGTCACCAAAACCTTCTGACCAGGGGACATAACCACATGTAAGACAAGGCTTTTATGTTAAAGGCAAAATATGTAATACGAAATTAGCTAAAACTGGTGAAAAGAAAGCATAAACAAACCGAAACCACATAATTTCCAAAGGTATTTTAGCTCTGACTCGGGGAAAAGGCAGGTAAATACATCCCAATCCTTGTGGGATTTTTGTCTGCATTCCAGCATGGGCACTGGTGAGCTGCTGTGAACTGAACGATCTTATCCAGTTAATTCTTTCAGACTTCATTTTAGCAAAGCTTAAAATTAAAATTAGCCTCACAAATAAAAATGTTGAGGTATTTGAATTCACTGGAGCTTTTGAACACTGGTTAAATTTTAAAATCGATGCTGGTTAAACATGAATTATCATTTTACTTATGAATTACTTTTTAAAAATATTACAATATAGAAGAACTGTAGAGTTACACAGCCATCCACAAAAATGAGATTCCCCAATCTAATAGTTATTTGACTGAGCTAATATTGAAACACTTAATAGCATTTAAACAAAAAATGTTCAAATTTCTTTAAAAAGTAGTACTCTGATCGTGAGATTTAAATTATCATATTCATTAGAGAAATCCTGTGCTGGGAGCGAAACTCTAACATTGTAGTGAACCAAATTGACACACAGAAATATATTTGCCTTAAAAAGAAGATAGAGACTAATGTGGGATATATTGGCACATGGAAATATTCTTTGTCAGGGCTACTGTATTTTTTTTTTTTCCCAGAGCAAGTTATCATTTAACTTTTCCTTCCCTTTTTTTTTTTTTTAAATTGAAAAGACAATATTTTGAAAGAATGAACTAACAGCAGTTCCAAACCACGAGAGGAGCAGGCAGGAGGAGAAACTCATCTTCATTTTCCTTCTGAACGCAAACGGAGACACGAGTGTTTGCTTTTTGAGCCTGCAGACCGGAGCATCTAATTGATCCTACCTGGGAGACAGGGGCTGAATAAAGGGCCATTATGCCGGGATGAGATCTGCAATTGCCTTGAACTTGCCAGGAGTTCAGGTGTGGCTGTCCCTGTGCCCCCAGCCCCGGCAGGAATGTCGCTCCCTGCTCGCTCCTGCTCCCGCATCTGCCTCGTGCAGCCCTTGTCAGCCCCGGCTCCATTTCACCAGAATAACCTCGCCATTCATCAACAGTGAGGTTCAAATTGTACTTTCTCTTAACACAACATTAACTCTCAAAGGGCTGGAAATTCAGTATTCCGTTCCCCGAGCTTGGGTTCCAAATCAGTCACTGAGAACATTATATGAGCGGTAATCCCATTAAATATATCATCTTGCAAATATCTAAATCCAGTTAATTAACTTGTATTGCAAAAGAACTCCGAGATATAGTTTTCAGTGAGCAAACTTACATTTTAGTTTTCCAATTATGTCAAAAATTAGCGTCACATTTCCTTTTCACTTAAAAAATTAGAGTAAAATCACCTAAAAATCTGTAGGCATCAGCAGGTGTTATACGAAAATTTTAAAAAATCTGAGCATTCTTCATTAAACTCAATTTTTGTGGAGAGATTCTCTACAGTAGAAGCCCCATAAATGTTGACAAACATCATCTCAGAAATTTGAAAATATTTTGCACTTATTAACTAAACAGGAACAAATGACTGGACAGAACATAGCTGAGGTCATTTTGCAGTTCATGCTGAATGCAGTATTGCAATTCCTCCACTTGGAGATCTGTTTACTAAAGGCTAGAGCTGAAGTAATTTTCCCAGACTTTTTTTTTTTTAATGTCCCGTGGAAAGGTCTCTTTTCTGTACATGCCAGGCAGTGTTGCAACATCACTTAAACCAGTACTGCTTTATGGCCATAAATGAAGTCACACTTGATTTTAGGCAGAACTCCCACCAGTTTCAGGCATAAAGAACCAGGCCCTTTGTTTTTAAATTGTGGATAATCTCAAAGATTAAAAAAAGGGGGCAGAAGGGATAAACCCTGCTGTCTTTTTAAAAGACTGACCACAACAGACAACATATTTGCCTATTAAAATAGAAAAGAGGATATTTTAGAAATAAATCAGCCACAGTATGTGGTTTGGTGTTTTATTAATTGAATTCTGCTCATATTAACAAGTATTACTACTTCTTTTCCCTCAAATTATGCCTATTATGATTTCTCTTATGAAAATAATGATTCATGTTTTAGATTGAGTTGTGTGAACATGAAACAAAAAGCAGTATGGAGTAAAACTGAAAAGAATTCTGAATTATTTCCCTCTGGTTTATCAGTACTTCAGGTCCCAGTCCACTCACCAATTATCCAAATGGTACCCGGTCTCAAAAGAGCTAATAACTACTAATTCATCAAAGAGAAGCTTCTGGGATTCACAAAACCTCCACAGCCACATCCCCACTTTAAACTGCCATGAGCTGTATCACAGAACAGCAGCGTCACTGGCTGAGCATCACAAAAAGCCAGGGATGCATGAATAGTGTTATTTTTCCCCCTATTTTGTGGATATTTATATCCCATCCTCGCTGCCCCTTTATGCATTTTGCTGCTGTGGTTTCTGGTCTGCTGGCCTTGCTCAATGCCTTCCGCTGAAAATTCTTGTTTCATCCCACATTCAGGACTTCTGCCTCAGGGATAATTCAGAGAGCCAAGATTCCTTCCTCTGGGCATCTCTCCCTTTGCTTTGATGACAGGCTTCTAATTTTGGATCTGCTGGAGCAGCCCCTGGCTGGGGACACCTGATGGCAGAGCTCCAACCTACCTAACACTCTGAGTACCTCTGCACATGGGGAACCCAAAGGGGTTAAGTCCCCTGCTCTGGTTACCCTGAGGATGGCAAGATTTTGTTCTGTACTGCCAGAACAGGCTGTGGTCCCACCATCACCTCCTGAAGAACAAAACATGAGCTAAAATCCATCCAGAATAGTGAGAAAGCCACTGTTTGCCCTGGACAGAGCAGGTTTTAGACAAGGGTGCTGAGTCAACTTGGACCTGGGACCCAAAGTCTAGGAACATTCAAGCACTAGGTAAGAGGTTTCTTATAAAAACATCCAAGAGAACCTAATTTTTAACACCTGGGTTGTCGCTGCTTGTGATTTTGTATCCATTTGGGATAAAGGAGTTGAATATCAGTCCTCCAAAGTAAAGAGAAAACCTCGAGGTTATGTTATAGTGTCATCTACAGATTGAAAATTATAAAAAAATGTAGGCATTTTTCACCTCATAGATTAAACAGCTGCTTCATGAGTTGAAAGTGACCTGGAACACCTCTTTTCAGTGTTCTGCTTAGCCACATCTGCTCCCGGCTCCTTTCAATGGTTTGGACAACCAGTGCTGGAAACTTCACCTCACATTTTCCAGTCAGGCAACAATTAGATCAACCATAAAGCACATTTTAATTCCCTTTTGGCTACCTTGAGAAACACACATCATCATCTCTTCATCTTTGGCCTCTGGCAATAATGCACCGTGGCCGGCTAATTTACAATTCAGTATTGTTTACTACTTGAATTTAGAGCAAAAAAAAACCCTTGTGAATTTTCCAGAAATGTCAACGATATTATGACTTGACTAAAAAGTAAAATAAGTTCTTTTAGCTGGCCTAAATATTGAGCTGTTTTCCCCATGAAAGGGTTAATACCTGTATTTTACCCTTTTTGGATCAAGTTGTTGAAAGAGAGAAAGCTTCATGCACCATAGGAACCTGCACTAGTACCCTAATGACAGTATAATTAGAAGTATCATTGTGGTAATGATTCTTTTCATCTGGCAAAAGGCCTTCACAAAAAAAGATCTCTTATTCACCTAGTTTCACCTGCCCATTTTCTTACCTCTGCAACGCTCCTTTTCTAGGTCAGCACCAGAAGTTAATACTGGGTGTTTGACAAGGCTTCAGACTTTGTGCTCATCAAACTAATTAAAGAGAAACGCATCCAAAGCCTAGTGAATTATTTTACTTTTTAAAAATGCTACCCATTCATCTTGTTTAAAGATTTACCTGGCTCAGTGGGTTTGATTAATGAAAAGGACAATGGGGCTCTTGTCAGTGTAACCTGCAGTCACTTGGTTCAGGGTCAGCAGGTTGAGCAAGAGGCCTCCATGTCTATATTTAGTCTCCCTCTACTTTAAAATTCCAAAGAATTGAAACGTTACTGATTTTATCATTGTGGCACAGTTTGGAGGAAAAGACGAGAGCTGCCTTGATCTCAAACTTCATTCAACCCTTTTTTGGTTTGTTCCAGTTAAACAGCACACAGCAGATCCCCCATGGTGGTTCTGGCTGTGGATAGGTAGGATGGCTTCATCATAACACCAAAACCAAGGCTAAAAGTGGGACATGGAGTTCAAGGGATTTTAAAATGTAAATTCTTCTAAGTTGCTACTAAGGAGGACTCACACACGTTTTCATAAAATCTGAAAGGACAACAAAAAACCCAAAACAGAAAGGAGGAGATATGGTGCATATTTAAATGCCAGTGAGGTTATAAAATAGTCATATATGCCTTGATCCTGCAAATATTTTGGCATACAATTAGTTATACCATCACAAATGCTCCTATTATTAGATTGGAGCTCTGATTCTGCCATGAAATGGAAACAAGGTAAAGAGATATATCCTTATACTTCCAGAAACATCAATAATTTAGGTTTCTCTTAGGTTTCTAGTAAAAGCCTTTGTTTCCAGAGAAGGATGCGGCCTCCACCTGCCTTGCTGACCTTGGGCTGTGTGTCTGTGTCCCTGTCCCTGCTCTCTGCTGGCCGTGGTGGGAAGGGCTGAGCCTTGGTCCCTCTGCTCCCCACCTGCTGCTGGGAGCTGTTCCATCCCTGTGCCACGGGCAGCGAGCAGGGAGGGACCCAGCAGGGATTATAATCTGCCCTCTAGTGATTCATACAGTTAACATTTGGCAACATTTAACGTTATTTATGCATTACATAATTACACGTTCATTACATAATCGTTTCATTGTGCAACAGTGGCCGTGCTTCCTGCTTTACACCTCTCCAAGAGGTTCTTGAGTGTAATCAATAGGGTTGAGCATCCAGCAGATTGCTGATAATGATGGGTTATGATCATTAATAACTCCTTCAACTGATAGGTTTATAGGTTTATAAGACACAAATCATGCCTATCGTCCTGGGACAGCTACTGTTGCACAAAGCCATCTGCAAGCACAGACTGAGATTGTGCAAAACAACATCCAGTTGCTTCACTTCGGTGCCTGGGGCCAGTGTTTTCAGCTGTGCTGTTAAGCAATAACGCCCAGATCCTCTCCCAGAGGCCGAGCAAGATATTCTGGCTGATTTATTGAAGCTGCAGCACACCTTGGCATCTCTGGGCACAAAGATGTCTGTGGTTTGGAGGGGAGGGCATGTTCCCCAATGTTTAGCCTTGTGAGTACTCTCTGACAAGTAAAAGGGTTTGATTCACATTACTGTACCTTGATTTTAAGATAGCCTTTGAGGTTCTGTATCAAGAATTAATTGCTTCATGCCAGAAAAACCCAACTGTGCATCGTGGCAGGGATCTACTGCCCTGTGACAGGCTCTGCTTCAGGAATCATGATGAGCTGCCACTGTGACCCTGCAAATTCAGCTTGGCAAAACAGGAGCTGAAGGGTCATGAGGGACTTGGTCCTTAGCTCTGTCTGTGATGTACACAGGTCCCTGGGTAGAAACGGGAGAAAAAGCGATGGGCTGTGCCTCCAGGAGCACAACCAAAAGGAACATTTTCACTCCCACCTTCACTTTCCATATGCTGCAGCCCCAAGTTCCATCTCCACCAGCCAGCTCTGGCTGCAGCCTCTCTCAGTGCATCTCTGGAAACCCACCCTCATTCAACAGTCACTTTATTCTTGCAAATAAAACACTTCTGGGCTGGCTTGATCATTTTATCTTCCCTATCATCTGGGAAAGGCATTTGGATAAAGGGACATTTATTGAACTGTCTTTTATCACACAAGTATTTCTACCAAAGAAAGATTTCCAGGATTCATCTCTGTGTATTTAAAATGCAAAATTCAAAGAAGTTTTATTGCCAGACTTTCACTTCTCAATAATTATGTCTTAATTGTTCTGCAAGTTTGCATTACAATTTGTCATACATTCAACAAATTAGCATTAAAAAAAACCTTCCTTCTGCTTAATAAATGGAGAAATTTTATTTTAAATGTTGCTTTTTAAATGCAGCCATGCTCTAAAATTCTCCCTAGGTTTTTGAATAGGTAAAAACTACACTGGGCTGTTTGCTAGGGCAAAAAAAAAAGATTAAAGAGAGATGAGATTGTTGCGGGAAAGAAAAGTGTCATCTTTTCCACATAGCAAGTCAGATAGCAAATATAGTCAGCTAAGTAAAAGGAGATCAGACACTGAACTCAATTTTTATTGTATAATATTTGAAATACCACTTCACTTCATTCCCACGAGAGAATTTTATGCAATCTTTCACACTGTGCTTCTGCAAGAGCCATTTGTAACCATGCTGCCTATGGGTTTTCAAGAACTAAATTTCCAGAATAGGGAGGTAGATTTTTCCAGTATTCCATCAGTCATAGTGCACCCACCCACTGAATCCTGAACATTTCCTTCAGGGGCTTTGAGATAAAGATTTCCTGATACTTGCAAGCCCTGTAAGAATAATATTGTTTACAAATGAGAAATTCTGATGTCTGATATTCCAGACAGTGCTAAGGGTTAGATCTCTCTTCTCAACACAGTTCCATGTTTCCAGGTGTTAGGTTTTTCATTATTTAAGAGCAGGTAGAAAAGCAATACAATAAGTATTCACAAAATGTCAGACATTCTCCAAAGGGCTGTTTGAGTTAACACAGGCCATAAAGCTCTCACTTTTATTAGGTTTGAAAATGATAGTTATTTGAAGGAAATTATGTCACCACTTAAAATATTTTACCAGAAGAAACTGCTTAGCACCATATCTTTAAACCACCAAGAAAGAAATTCCAGAGTTTCCACTACGCCACAGTCTCCTGACAGCTCTTGTCAGGGCTGCAAAGCAATACAGATAAAATAATGAGTAATCTTCCCATCCTGGGTCAAGGATTCCAAGGCCATGAGCACTATTTTTGCTCAGATGATGTGCTCCAAAGCTGCTTGGTGATTAGCCACATTACTTCTGGCCCTCTCTGTGAAGCCCTTTGCAACCCTTCATCTGCATCATGAATTCTTTGGAGCACATGAGGTGACCCAGGGGCAGCTGAAGGTCACCTCACTTCCAAAACACAGAGCCAGGGTGTAGGGAGACAGTGCAGGTGACAGGTGACCTGAGATGACACAAACAGTGAGGATCAGGGAAGCAGAAATCACATTAAATGTGTTCCTGCTCTTGGTGAGATGTGGATGTAAAACCAGAAACAATCTCCCAGGGTTTGGGTGCAGAATGGGCCCCAGCAGGAATTTTGGGTCTGTGACAAACACTGGCAGAGTGTATTTGTTTGAAGTCTGCAGATCAAAGTCCCTGCATCAACCACGCTATCGCTGATACCTTCACAAAATTCCCAAGGTACTGAAGAATCCACGAAGCTGCTGCAAGAAGAAAAATAATTCTCTGAAACAGCTGAAAACTATGTCTGTACTTGAGGATTTCACACTGACATAAATAGATGTAATTTACCTGTATAGCCTTACAACGCCAGCAAGGACTGTTCCCCTCTTGGTGAAGGACTCTTGCAATTTGTACATGTGCATTTTAAAGTAGGATGGACAAATAAATGGCACCAAAGTGCACTGCTGTCCATGTTTCTGACCTCTCAGGATAGGGTCAGGAATCAGCCACGCTGCATAGGATATTAGCTAATTAAGAGGTGAAAAGGGACATTTGTTCTCTGTGGTATTTTATAAGATATATTTCTAAGCTGGGGCAATCTAACAGAACCTCTTAATCTGTTATCACAAAATACTCTAAATTAGCAAATAAATTCTGCTGCAGAGAATATTTGCAGCATGGCTGTTCAAGTACACCACCAAAACTGTTGGTGACACCCAGGTTGTGAGGGAGCTGAGGGTTTGGCTTTCTGACTTTTGCTGGTTCCTTCAGCCCAGCCATTCTGAAGGCCCCAGATGTTCAGTCTAACAACTCACAGGCCTTATTTGTGTTACAAGCCACTCACTCTTCGGGACGGCTGTGCTTATTCCTGTAACGACAAAGTAGGTATTTCTTTCAATAACATTCACTTGCCATTAGAAAAATATCCTAATTATGAATTCAGAAGTGACAGATTGTGAGATTCAGTTTGCAAAGATGATGTCACTGGTGGGGAATTGGTGGGTAACCTCCAATTACCTCCTTGAATAAAGACATCAGTGTTGTATCTCGAGAAATAATGGCTAATGATATGTCTTCCAAAAGGAAATAGCATTATTAATTACCTTGCTGTGAACACACCACTTATTGACAGCTTTGAAGGCCATTCATCCAATTAAGTATAATGACTAAAAGCTTCATTTTGCCTTCATGGTTATACAGATGGGCCAAGAACAGAGAGCAAGATTCTGATTTCATTTATAACCTTCATAAATATTCAGAGAAAGTCACAAACACCCATGGAGCTCCCCTGGTTTCTATTGCTGTGATTAGAGTCAGACTGTGGCAGGTAATGATGGTATAGAAAGGGCTGTAAATTGATACCTCTAATACCTTGAAGGCTTATTGTTGTGCAATAATACAATCTGTCATCTCTTCTGATTGTTACTAAGCACTTTGCTTCCAAGTACTTTCCTATCAACATTTAGAGGGTTTTGCTTTCCCCAGCTATCGTCCAGGCCCACTTACATTTCAGTGACAGACGATTTAGCTGCAAACAACCTCCCTATAGAAGTTACTTCTCACTAACTGCAATTTCCACCTTTTTTCCCCTCCCTCAGATTAATCTAAAAATCATTCAAAAAATCATTCATTCGTATTATACTTTCCCTCAGTCTTACAGATCTGCTTCTGATTGTATTCACACGCTGTTGTTAAGGATAACACAAGCGAAGCCAACAGAATTTCTTTGGAGAACAGAATCTGGCCTCAGGTATAAAGGATCCTTTTCATGGACCCATTTAGGCATCTCTGAGCTCCTCATTAACGTGGCATTTTGCCGATTAATTATTTTAATGGGTGGCAGGACAAATCCTTGTGCAGAGCACAGCTCGGGTAAGGTGTTTCTAGGACAGCAGCGTGGCTGTTAACGTTGCTTCTGCCACCCTGGCTTTTATCTTTGAGCAGCAACAGGTTGCTAATGACACGTGGTTATCATTTTCACATTTTGGAACATCAAAAATGCTGACAGACTAAGGTGGCAACAGTTTGCAAGCACTCAGGTAGAACATCAAAGCACTTACTAAAGGTTTAGGACACACCAGCAGCAGCAACAGTTTTACATCTACCTGCACCACGGGTCTAATCGCCCAGAAATCTGATACTGATGCTCACATGACACCCAAGAATTGCTTTTTTTGTTAAATGGAAAGCAACATTACAGCCAAATGGCAAAGTGTCTGCAAGTGCTTTGTTCCTATGCAACGCTGAGGAGCCAAGAAACTCACAACCTTGTAACAGCTGACATTGTAGAATAACTTAATGCTGCCAACAGGTCTTGAGAGAATGCAGAATTATATGTAAATATATCAAGTAAATGTTTTTAAGCGATAGGTCTTCACCTTGTGCAAACAAGTTGCAACAGCAGTATTTATCAAAAGGGTGTCTGATGCAAAGGAGCCAGATTAATTGTTTATGCAGAAGCATTCAGTCTGCATTGCAATGAGTGCAAGCACAGAAAAGAAACGCTTCTAGAAACCACCTCCTTCACAGGAATAACTGTGATGAAGTAAACATGGTGGCAGCAATTTTAAGCATGATTTTAATACCTTCCGCCACTTTGCATTGGCTGTATTCATGTGTATTGGGTACACTTAGAGCTGACACCAGGAAGGGAGAATAATTGCTACTAAGCAGGTCAGAAATGTGACTACTTTGTAGATAAGCCTCACACAAGAAGGTACCAAACTGTGGAAAAACACTTTCTTGCCTGAGGAGGCCTGGAAACCCATCAACCCAGGGACAAAATTATTGTTTTGAGCTTGAAGCCAGTAGATATTAATCTATCTCTGCTACTTTACCTTATTTCTGTTACTCATAGGTCTCATACTGTGGCAGACAACGCTACCTGCAAGATGGACAAGGATCCCAAGGGTTGGCCTGCTTTGCTATCCCTGGCTATTGTTCAGAAGCAGCATCTGGTCCCAGAATTTCCAAGGCAGGGCAACCATTTCTGCTAGTAGGTAAATGGGATGCGGGGATAATCAAAATACAAATAAAACACAAAGGAAGCAGATGGACCCAAGTGAGAGTCTGGGTGTTGGAGCCATGCAGGGCTGCAGGGTTGGTTTCACAGCAGGGCTTTGCAACCCAGCCAGCCTGGATGGAGATTCAGGCTCAGCTGTGGCACCACAATTCAGGGTTTATTTGTCTGAGATATCTTCATTTGTGGAAGCAGGAGAGACTGTCTACCCTGAAACCTTCTCTGAGATTTGAAACTAATTAAGCAAGAGGCCTGTCAAGTGACTCCTCTGCCACCATGCCATGTGCCAAACATCAGCAGAGTTCTGTGATGGTGTGACTCAGTGAAGCACAGTGACTGCAGAACAGCAGTGAGACATCTTCCAGCCCTGTGTGCAGCTCCACAATGGATCTTAGACACCAGAACCAGACAGGGACAAATGAGACATCACCTTACCTCAGCTGGTTGACACTGAAAGCTGAAAAACGAGTCTAAGCAGCACGATTGGTCCCCCAGGGCAAACAGAAGTGTCCTGACCTCTCCATGTGTTATCCTGCTGCTCCAAAATTTTGCACTCAGGGAATATCAGAGGAAACTGAGGAAAGCATCAATGACTTCATTTCTTCAACTCTTCGCCACCCTCAGTATTTACTTCTCTGATTCTCTGTTTAACCCAGAGTAAAACAGAACCAATGACACCATTCCTCATATTAAATACCACTGAATGGCAAAGCTCATAGCTTTGGGAGATGCAAATTTTGATCATCCTAGTGAAAACTTGAAGAGGACGAGGTCACTGTGATTCACAGCCCATGCTCGAAGCACAACTGTCTCCTGATCCTGAAATTGGTTACGTCAGTAGCTACACATGAGGAGGAAAAAAGGTTCAAAAGCCTCATAAATTCATTAGGTGAACGGCTTTAAATGGATCATGTCACATGAAAAGAAAATCTAAACTTATTCACAAGCAGTAAACAAAAAAATATTTTCCAACAAGGCCTCTAAATATGACAGCTACCTTGAAGAGTAAAATAAAAGAACATTGCAAATTAAAATCCAATTTCTCTACAGTATCTTACTACAGGGCCTCATTTTCGAAATCTGTTTAATGGCAAAATAGTAGTGCCAATTTAATGTATTCTCTTTTTTACTAAAGGTAATCATAAATACAAGCTTTTTCAAGAGTGGAATTTAAAGTTAGCAAATACATGATAAAATTTAAAGCTGTCTCCACAGTACAAAGAGAAGAGTGTAATAACTTTTTACCTTTCACAGTCCACAATATTAAGGCAAGCTTTATGTAAGCTTTCAATTTCTTAAACTGTCACTATCAAAGTGCCTTTGTAGCAAAAAGGGATGGATTTGAAGACAATATTTTAAGTGCCAGTGTGTATGAAGAAAAAAATCATTGATAACTGAATGCTGACAACTAAAAAATTACTCAACTCAGTCTCTCTCCACAAAGATCTCCATCTAAAAATAAAGTTAGAAGCAAATCATAGGAGAAAGAATCATATTTCAAGTTATACCAGTTCATGGCATATTTATCATCCATGGCAGGTGTTAAAGCGTGGCTGAAACAATAGTGTTGAAAATATATCCCAATAAATTATCTCTACTGCATCACTGAGGCAGAAATGAAAATGAAAAGAGAGAGGCAAAATTAAAAAATTTGTCAGAAGCACATTAAAAATAAAAAAAAATCAGTGTTCTGCTTAATGTTCTTGCCCTGAGAAAACCTCCCAGTGGAGTCAATGAGAGATTATCTTGGCCAGGGAGAACTGATCTGGCCTTAACACATTAAAAGATAAATCATATATGGCTGATGTAAGTCGAGGGGAAAAAAAAGTTACGGGAAATGTTTATCTTTTCCAAATCTTTCTTGAGGGCAGTGTTAAAAAAAAGGTTGATGTGATTGACGCATAATGTCATTACTTGCCAGGGGAAATACAGGATGTTAAGAGGCTGATTAACCTGCCTTCACAGTGCAAGCACGTGGCCCTAAATTTGTGTCATTAACTTTTTGTCTTCTGAAGGTCTCCCACTGCAAGCGCACAGGGGATGCCCTAAATGGCTACCTGGAAACAGAGACTAGACAGGAATAAAGGAATAAAGGAGGGATTTATTGGAAAGGCCTTCAGAGGTCACACCCTGGGCTCCAGAGGCTCCTGCCTCAGTGCATCCCAAAATGGACAATGACAGCTCCCGAGTTCTTCCCACTTTGATATCAGCATCAATTGCCCAAGCAGAAGCCAGGCAAGGATGGAATTTGCCCAAGCTTGCCCCCCTCTCCCCAAGATGAAGGTTTGCAGTTGTTGGGCCCAGGAGGGTCTGGGTGTCCTTGGAGAGCGAGCTGGAGAGGCTTTGTTATGTCAGTGTGAGCATGAGAGAACAGCACTGAACGAGCTCCAGGGAACTGCAGAGTTACACTGGGCACTACAGGGCTGGAAACATAGAAAAGTTAAAACCTAAGGCATCACAGGTAAAACACAAAAGGTGCAGCCACTGGAGGCAGAGGGTGAGATGGGAGCTGTGGGACACATTTAAAGCCAGAGCTCAGCTGAACTTTCTGCAAATACAAGGAAGGTCAGCTCCAAGAATTCCACTTAGATCCACGCTTAGCTAGAGGTAACAGGGAAAATGAAAGCCCCTCCAGAGGCACTTCAGAGCAGTACTGCTTTTGTCAGCATTGCTTGGACTTGCACTGAACTCCTTGATTAGAAGAACAGAAGCTGATCTAAAACATACACATTTATGATCTGTGCTCTGTGAAGTGTGTGTGTATAATTTTGTTATGCTCCAGGACAGACCTGCTGCTAAATAAGTCTTTTTCTGCGGCCTCCCCCAGCTTTGTAACTAACACTTTGATTTACAAAGTTCTCACCTTTGGTTGTCAGGGCTTTCTATTTTGGGCTGGGGCAGCACTTCTGGAATGCAGCAGAGCACGATTGGGTGCTGCACCTTTGCTCCACGAAGGGAAGAGTTTCCCAGGAGCAGCACCCAAAGGTGTGAGGAGAGCCCGACTGCTCCAGCACAAAGCACCAGAGGCAAATAGATGCTTGCCAGCTCATGCCTCTTAAAACTGTAAGAACAGGCTGCTCCAGACATATATCATGAGATTCCCAACGCTGCTGACACCTCGATGCCTGTTGGAACACCAATGAACAGCATCATTACTTTTAAATTCATTAATAAGGTCGCTTGCTCTCGGGTGACTCCGCAAAGCTGTGAGCTTACCCATCTGCACTAGAGTGAGTCCATAACTTCTCCAGTGCCAGAAGAAAACAGCATTATGGCAAAATTCTATCAAGTTTTTGATTAAAAAATGTTAAGAATATAAGTTTATAAAGTCATATGTTCCAAAGCTGAGAAATAGAAGAATTAATGTTGCCTTATTATTCACATCTGATTTTTTCCACAGGATGTACTATGAAATTAAGAGCTGAAATTACACCTCTTGCTCTCGTCCCACCCTTCTCAGCTGGCAGAAGGAGATGAGCTTTAACGACTCATTTCTGAGAGACATTTACAGACTCTCAGCTGTCTCAGTGTTTCATATTTCTTAACTATATTACAACATCCACACGAGTTGAATTGGCGCAGCAGTGGATGTGGAAACTCAAACCCCACAGTCAGTTTGGAGTGATGGACGAACACAGAAGAGATTTTGCAGGGAAAGGAAAAATGTGTGACACATATTTGAAGACTATCACACTGGGAGAGTACCACTCTTGAGGCAGGTGACTCAGACTGCAGAGCACATTTGAATTTTATTTTTCCAGTCCCCATGGCTATAACCACTCCAAGACAGCTGTCAGTGTCCCTACATGCTTCTGTGCCCTCTGGACTTACAGATTCTTACCATACCTATTTATAAACAGCTGCCTGGGCACACCAGTGGGTCCTAATTAAGCCTTTTAAAGCTCTCCATCACAGAGTCCCTGAGATCTGTCATGGAGAGGATAACTTACAAATAAACCTGATCTTCTTCACAGGGACCATCCAGAACAGAACAGAACAGCAGGGCCAGAGGATGATTTGCTAATTATGTCTCCAGCCTGAAAGATGGTGGCTTTGGCTTGGTTTTCCTTCTTCATTACAGTTTTCCGCATGATTTGTGGCAAATCCCCAAGGCCGTCACCTGCCAAAGGATGCAGGCACAAAACTCAAGAGAAGAATAAAATGCAGGCACTGAGGTGCAGAAGTGTGACTCCTCAGGTCACATTTGCACCCACGTTTTCAACAGCAAGAAATCCTCCATGTTTTTAGCCCAGCACCACCATCACCCTCTGAGGGTTCAGCGCCCAGCTCCAATATTTTGCCAGAGTTTCAGTGGCCTTGCCTTCAACACTGACTGCTCAGCAGCAGCTCTTGCAGCTTGAAGGCATGAAATATGATCACCACTGAATTAGAGAACTGAGATCCTGCCTCCTGCCTTTACCAGCCCTGTACTTTGTGTGCTTTCTGCAGTGCTGGAAAAGCTTTAGTTACAAAGTGGAGTGTCCTTGTGCCCAGGACTACAACAGCCAGTGGCAAAAGCCTCTTCCTGGGAAGCAGATGGTTTGGATCCCAACAGAGTCATGCAGAACAGGACAGAGAACCTGAATTTCTTACAGCTAGGCCCAGGCTTCTAATCACTAACGTGGCTTTTATCCTCCTCACATTCCCTTTTCCCTTCATTAAAATCAAATTTTAAAAAGGCCACTATAACTTCCATTTTTAAAAGGAACTACAGAAGCATCTTAATCAGAGAAGAGACTCTAGCTGCATTATTATTTTGTGTGTTTGTGTAATTATACACAGAATAGTACTACATACACACATTATTTTGGCTGAATCAATCAAAATATCAGCTTCAACATCTCTTACTGTCCCTAGATTCATTTGCATCAATGAATAGTCTGCAATGTATTGCAAAAGCACTTTTCCACATATGCCAGTGAATGTAAAAAAACTCAATAGCCACAAAGTGTGTGGCGCCAATCAAATATTTTTAAAGTGAATCTAGAGAAACAGAAGCAGTGTAATTTTCATGCTGCAGGGTGCATTTTATGTTACTTGATTATCAAACCCTTTATTCCATTTGCTGTAACAAAGGTTCCAAAATTGGAGTGCACCCATGGGAACACCGTTTACAAGATTCATTCGGAGATGTATCAACAGTTCAGGTCCACAAGGTACAGGAGAACATTGTAGAACATTCACAGTTCATAAACCCTAATATAACAACTGCCAAGACCTGTAATATCTTGCTTTCAGAAGAACAATTCACTCCTTTATACATCAAACAGCAATTTTCCTAACTGCGGTAATTTTATATGTGATGATAAATTCGGGTGGAAATGAGCCCCATAGTTTCTCAGGAAATGTAATGCAAAGAAACTCCCTAAACATACTGCACCTTTTTCAATATTCATGTATTATTTTAAATACTTAACTATAATTGCATTTCTTTGGAAAAACTGGGTACCTGTGCTCTTAACACTGGCACAGGTCTTTCTCTCCCAGGATTAGTCTCACTGTGGTTTGCAGGATTTACCATGACTACTTATAATCACTGGTTGAGAAATTGACAGGCAAGGTATTTTTCCAAGAAAAGTACTTTTTAGGGCTTAAGAAATAGATATCTTGGTAATCGAATTCAGAGAGGGAATACTCATACATGTAAAGAAAGGTCATTGTTGGCTGAAGTGTGACAGAACTAGTCCCTATTAATTTATACTGACTTGATGAAAACCCATGACTTCCCCAAATTTTGGATTGGCTCCTGACAATTGCAGATCCCAGCCAAATACAACAAGCTTTTACTACGGTGACTGTCAGCTCGACCCATTTGGGATAATAAGCTTCACAAAATGGAGAGTGTAAAACTCAGAGGTTCTTCCTGACTTAAACATCTCCAAGGAACAAGACTGGCTGCAATTTGAACTCTGGTTTGCATAAGCCTTTATGATATCTTGCAGCATCAAAATAAATCCTCATTTTTTTAATTACTGTACCCTAAGTGTCCTAAGTCTTCCTTAAGAAAAAAAAAAATAGTCCAAGCTAGATAAAGTCCATTCCAGAAAGAGACGATTTTGCACTGTACTCTAAAGATTAAGGAAGGGCCCAAAAGCTGGATTAGGTATCTTAAATTTCATATTCTTTGTTTTGCTTCCCACTTTAAATTGGGGTGAGTAACAGAAGCAATTTTAAAATGTTAGATTTTAAAAAATTCTTTCAAAAATAGTTAATTTATTAAATTCACAATTTTTAAAATTTAAAATTGAGAAATATTCACACAAGTTTTCTCTAAACTCTGATGAAAGTTAAGATTCTGAATTATTTTAAGTCCTGGCTAAATATGTGTATCAGTTAGTCAAAGTCTAATCCACATTTTGACAACATTATCCTATTCTATTGTAAAAAAATGCCTTCCTTTTACCTCAGTTTATTCCATTCGTTCTGATAAGTAATTAGTTCATCCACAGCCGAGAAAAAAATCAAACAGGAATTGCAAAATGGAAGAGATATTATTTTCTTCTTTCTGTCTGTGTATAACAATACACTGTAAGAGGGAGAGAGTTATCATCTCTAAAATTATGACAGATAAGGATGAATGTAAGTAAATTGATTCAATTTTCTAATTAAATACAATATTCTCTTTGTTTAATAATTGAATTTAGATGAATTTATATTGTTTTCTTATATATCTAGCCTACCCAGGATAATTTATTTCAGTAGCACTAAGATTAATTCCTAGATTTTATATCCACTAAAATTATAATTTATACATAAATGAGGATATAAACATAATCCAGCCCATAATAAATGCAAAGAGAAACAAATCTATACAAGAGCCTAAATAATAAATACAAGATAAAGTGTGCCCTATATATAAGCGAGTTATTGCAGCCTTAAAGGTGTTCTGATTGTTTATTGGTATTATTTAAATTCGGGTTTTATTACTTTGGTTTAAATCAACTCAACATGGCTTGGTCTTTCCAGGCTGCATTGAGAGCCGCTAACAGCACATCTCCATTCTTACCAGAAGCCTGGGCTGGAGGTGCTCCCAGTGTGCTGAACCATTTTCCTTCTGTTCCTATGGCAAAATTTTCAATTTTTCCCTCCTTAACCTCATTATCTACCATACTTTAACTATTCCTTTCACATTTTAATAAGAAACATTTGCACATCAAATTTGGGGGTTGGTTCATCAGAGTCCAATAATAATATTTTCATATGAATTTTATGTGACTACGATTTTGGCCAGTCCAAGGACTGAATTGACTCCATTGCTTATCTGAAACTACATCCAGAGCTTTATGGGATCCCAGAATATGATTGTCCCACTTGCCCCCTGAGTTCACCCATTCACTTGTGTTCAAACAGACTTTCCTTCTGTCAGCCCAACTCCCTCGATTTCCTCTGGCTCTTGGGTAAACAACAGTTTAATGCCAACCTCACAACATTTTAAATTATTTCCCAAATTCCAGATTATTATAATTTCTATCTCTCTAATATAAGTAGGAAGATTCAATAAATTGAATCTTCCATGTTGTATTCTACAGCTAAATCTATTTATAGTTCCTAGGTGACTTTTAATTTTTTTTCTCCCTTATCATCAATGAGAACTTTATTTGACAGTATACTTTGATCAAGTTTTATCCTTTTTACAAGTTTGCCTTTCTAACATGAACCTTGGAGAACACAGAAACATACAGGATTGTATTATTTTTTATAAACTTGTTGTTGTCTTTATTGCTACAGCAATAATTTTTCTGCTAATCCTGACTGACTACTTTTTATCAGAATAAAAACATAAAACACAATATTGCCTGTTTTTAGAGCCCATATTAGCTTTTATTAAAGTTTGCTCTTAGAGTTCTGGAAGCAGTAATCACTTTTAACCTCAGTGTAGAGACAATACCTGCTTTTACACATCTCTGGGAAGTTCTGCAAAGTTTGAGTTGAGTTAATTACTGAGTTCATTATTATGAGCTGACTGGAAGATGATGACCTAATTCCATTCCCATTCCTGACAAACACAGTCCTGCTAACACAAACAGGTCATTGTAAAAGTACAACGGATTGCAAGGGAGGTTTTTTTGTTGGCTTGTTTGTTTTTACATCATAAAAGATGTTACCCAGTGCAATTCTGCATTCTGAGATACAAAACCATGAGAGCTGGTTACGTTCCTGAGAAGAAAAGATTTAATTAGCGCAGATTTCCTGGAAAGGTGATGTTGCCTGAGGGTATGGGAGGCTGGATGAGATGATCCAGTCTGAGGCCCCTTCCAGCCTGAATTATTCTACGATAGACATCCCATCCCAGTGAGTCACCAGATATTTTTAAAAACTGACTGGGAATTTCTTTCCCCTGAGTTCTTTGGCCATGAAGAAATAATTCAGCTCTCTTGGTCAGACTTGCTAACGGCCTTGCTGCACAGACTGTCTGTTCTACAATGGACACGAGGAAGGGAGATGCTTAAATTCAACTTTTTCTCCCCTCTAGGGCTGTGTTATTATTTTCCTCATGCCTCACAAGACTGACTCCACATGGAGGAACACAGCATAAAGGAAAGTGCTTTTCATGTGGCAGATGCTGAAGGGGAAGGAAAAGCTGCTGATGCAGGAACAGCTTAAACCAGGAGTCCACCTGCAAGCTGTGGAAGGCAGAGATGTCTCAGGGGCTAAACATCCAAAGATGAGAGAAGATCCCAGAGGGTGACAGAAGAAGTCAGGGTTTGAATTTACTTCCTTTGTCAATGATTCAAAGGAATTCTAGCAACAGTTACACTTTCCTTGCATAAGAAAAGGTGTTAGGCTCAGTAACACTCTTGCAGAATGAACTGGACAACAAATTTTCATGCACTCAGCTGACTTTCCTTCCAGGTGCCTCGGCCCTGCTTGGTAGGAAGCATCACTGTCAAAAACACTTGAACAATTCCTGCGGCAAATCTGTCAGTTTTGGAGCTCAGTTTCTGGGCTTTTTGAAGGAGAAATGCTCTGCAACAGCAACACATCAGGTTTTTAGCTCATCCTTAAGATATTTACAATAACTATTTGTTCAAATGGCAAAAATCCCTTTTAATTACACATATTTTCTGAAAAACTTCAGAGCTACACTAGTTTTATGAGTCATTTGTTAGAAAAGATTGAGGTTTTTAAGAGGATCCAGCTGTAACTTGCCCTGAGCACTGTATAAATTCTTCAGTAAGTACTTGTGTCTGAGTGACTGAAAAAAATACCCAGTAGTTTTGTTTATCAATGCAAAAACTTGTTTAAACATATTCAGAACTGTGTTTCTGCTTTTATTGAACATAATCTTTCTGTTTCTCTTATTAAGGATGCTTTCATACAAAATTATGAAACCTTAGACCTCAGATTGACAGAGAACTGGAGAAAATGTAATGGTAGTTAAGTTTGATGTTTTCTGAAGTAGGAAAACTACCATATCTCTACAGTGTTTTGGTTTGGGGATAGGTGCTTTGAAAGCATAGCACATGATGTTCTTTCACACAGAAAAAAAAAAAGTAGTAAAATATACTTTTTTTGGCAAAATAATAACTATCCTAACTTCCACACAAATCATCCAAATAAATTGAGTCTGATCTAGTCGTTCCCAGCCTTTCTGGGAGTCACCACTTGGCACCACTGTGTGCTTGTGCTTTCCAATAATTGGAAGGAAAAGATAAATTAAAAATGAGGGCAAGTTAAGACCTTTTAAGATCTTCTAAAGAGACACCTAGCTGTGGTGGTGCTTTGTTTAAACATTAAGAACACAAACAGTAAAATCTGCTCTGCTTTAGTGGGCCACTTGATGTGCCTCGACTGATTTATTTCTGGATTCAGAGGTGTTTTCTCAATGCTCTGCCTGTGCAAACCAGTAAAATGCAACAAGGTGCCAAATGTCTCCCAAGCCTCGTGCTGGGTTTGCTGCCCTCACTGAAATGCACTTAACTAAACATTTCTGGGATAGTGGTTTTCCTCTGCAGTTACTGACCTCAAAAGGAAAGCTGTTATTCCAGATTGCATTGTTCTCTCTCAAGATAAAGGGATAAACAAAAGAGAACCCCTCCTGAAATTCCTCTGATACTTTTACCCAGACAACCTCTCAGGCCCCAGTGGAGACTCAAGGCTGTAACTCAACACATGATTTTGCATAATTGGACCCATCTTAAATTGCTGTCTCCTAGTGATGCTAACCCTGGAGTCTGACCTTGGCTTTAATTTTTAAAAGTTTACTTTGCTGAGGCTTCTCCTTCTCAGCTTCACTGATACTCAAAACAACGACAGAGCAGCTAATAACTACAAAGTGGGCAAACAACAGAGCAATCATCAAACTTTTTTGTACTCAGATACCATTTTAGACACCAGTGATATGAGGAACAGAGCAGGATTTAAATGTGCTTTGACATGGGAGATGATACCGGGGAAGATAAATGTTTTAAATCAAACTCCGTTTAAGATAAGCACAGCATACAAAGTAGCTACTTGACTCTTGATTTAAAAGTGCAGTTATTCTGATACATCCTTAAATATACAGAACTGTATCTGCAAAGTCATTCCAATGAGCTATTATATGAGTAATGAAAATACAACATGCTTGGGCTGAATGCTGTTTTATTTACTATTATTCTTCAACTAATTTTTACAGCTTGCCAAAGTTCACGTTCTATTCTTATTTGAAGGCAAATACAGGTACAGGTGCACCAACATGTAAAAATGTTATTAAATAGCTGAAGGAAAAGCTTATATTCACAACTGAAGCTGTGGCAAATCAACACCTTTGCTTGCTTAGCTCTGTGTCAGAAGAGGAAAAAGACTCAGAAAGCAACAGAATGATGCTGCTGCCAACTCACAAAAATGCTGGGCTATAAACACATTGCACTTTCTGCAATTTTCATATCAGACAAGCTAAAATACTTCATTCCCAAGGACCAGGATTTATATTTAGCCCTAAATTTTCCTCTTTGTCAGCAAAGCTAATTGCTACTTTGAAAACAGGTGGGATAAGGGTCCACTCCCCTGGATCTAATATAGTCATTAAAACAGGGGCAAAGTGGGAATAACTGTTAATATTGGGATTTAGTAGTCTTTTAAGTTCTTTTTGACCTGGTATAATGCCAAATTTGTGCCAAATATAATGCTAAAGCTTGAAAAAATAATTAGGAATTTCACAACTTTATACTGTGTAAGGGTCTGGAGACAAAAAAAAGGAAAAAAAAGTTTCGCACAGAACTGAGCCTCCAGAGTTTTGCTGCCCATGAGTGGTGGTCTGATAAAAAGAGATTCATGTTTTTTAGCAGATATGCTGCCAGCTTTTCTCACAGGAAGCAACAGGCAGTGTAAACTCCAAGGCCACATCAAAATAAACACATTTTATACCTGTGGGAAGCAGGCAGGTTCAGTGTTCCAGTAGTCTAAATAATTAATATCCAGTAGTTGAGGGAGTTGGCAGGTTAGGTATTAGGAATAAATTCCTCCCTTGAGGGTGGGGAGGCCCTGGCACAGGTTGCCCAGAGACACTGTGGCTGCCCCATCCCTGGAGGTGTTCAAGGCCAGGCTGGTCTCATGAAAGGTTGGAAATAGATCATCTTTGAGGTCCCCTCCAACCCAAATCATTCTGTGTTTCTATAATACAAGCTGATAATAATGTACAGACAACAACAATCCAAGTGTCATGCTGAAATCCTCTCCTGTGCAAACTGCAAGGGCTACAAATTGCTCAAAGGTTTTCAGACTGTGCTGTCCAAGTACCAGTCCTAGGTTAACAATGAGGAAAAGATGAAGTCCCACATATTTCAGAAGGTGATGATCTTATCCCTCAGTGATTGTCAAAGTGCTCTAATGGGAAAGCATTGCCGTCTAAAATACTTCAGAGAAAGCATCACGGTGTACCTGGGACTGCAGTGAGAGGTTATGGGCAGCATCAGGCCAGTAACTTCCCAAGCTACAATATCAGCTGCTTTGTATGGGCATTTATTGAGGAAAGGACAGACCCAGGACATCACAAACATCACTCCTGGCAGAAGACAGGAAATCTTTTCTTTGCACTGAAAGATTTTAATTGTAATAATAACTCTGCTAACCTGACATCTCCCCTTTATAAGTGCATCACTCTCTGCTGATATGTCAGTCTTCGAACAACTCCATTAGCCTCTAATCAGACAAATTTTCTTTCCAAGACAAGTCAAAGGTAGAATCAAAAACAGAAATAAAAGATTTAATATTTTTAGTATCTGCTATTGTCCTTTGGGTAATAAATAAATAAATAAAATCAAAAGCTTGTACTTGAAGCAATTTACTTTGGAGGACAATTTGTGTGATTTTTTCCCAGGCATGAGGAAAATCTGAGAAACCTGTGACTGTTTGTGTTCAGAGCATCCATCGCTCTCCTGAAGAGCACTGCTTACTGCAGCCAACCAGTTATTGCTTCTCATCCTCTGCCCCTGGAAAACTCAACAAGCTCATTCTCCACCTTCTATACTCTGAGAGAGCTGCTGTTTCCTTCTATGGCTACCTCATGTATAAACATTTGATCAATCTTCAACATAACACAGTACCCAAAACCCTCCCCACCCTCTAAAATTAACATTTCTCTTTCCAGCTCCCAATTGCTACAGACCATTCTTGCTGAATGGTTTTCTCCAGCTATTTCTAAACATCTTAAAGTCTTGTGACTTTGAGAGATGCCATGATTGTGAGAGAGGCTTAGGCTTCTCACAGAACTCTCTCTTTTTTCCACTGCCAGCTTTTTTTAAGAGGCACACAGCCACAAAGCACAGCCTTCCACTCAGTTACAGCAGCTGTTTTTTGCAGGTCTACATGTTTCTCTGAAGGATTCAGGGAAATTCTCTTTATTCCGATGAATGGCCTAAAACTAATGAATCAGAGCTGAATGTTCTCATAGTCCTAAGTCAGACGAGGAAGACACTAAGTGTATTTAACAGAACATGTTCTCAGACTTGGCAGCTTTTCAAACAAGTCAGTGATGTCCCACATGACATGATCAGCAAATGTTACCTTTCATTTTGAATGCTCTTTGGCTAACACACTTCTGTGTAATAAACCCAGACAGGAACTGCAAAGATCCGTGGGCTTGCAGACAAAGAACCTCCTAAGCAACCCATCCTGACTGATATTTGAAATTCATCTGCCAATTTGCTTACTTTCCCCTGGGACTGAAGTGACTTTCTGGTCTTAGGGGAACACACACCTTATTCAAGAAATCTGTTCTCACCTTGCCATTTATTTCACTGTGGTTTGCTCTATTTAGAGTGTGGCTTTGAGTCATCCTTCCAAAGTTCAGGATAGTTTTCCAATGAGCTCCTCAGAAAGTTGCTTTGATCCCAGTTTTGGCAGTCAGCTCTCGTCACATATTTCATTTGTTACTTTAGACGTAAGGCCCTGTCCAAACCAGCCCAAGAGCAAAGAAGAGGAACAGCCTCCAAATATGGTCAGAGCTAAGCCAGTTTCTGGAGTAGTTTAACACATGGGCGTGCATAAGAATGAAGAGAACTGGGACAAGTTTTAAATAATGCTCTAAATAGACTGTGGTGAAATGTTCAGCACTTAAAACTAAACAGAAAATCCTGAAACAGATAAAAGAATAACCATGAGCCTGTTAGCAAATGTAACTGTGGTGATCAACTCCAGCAATAAAACTCTGCTTAAACCTTCTGAAATCATAGCCAATGAAACAAAGGTTAAGCCCAAGACCCTTATTGAGTATTTGGTCTATAAAGAGCTAGTAAAGTTTATACCATTAAACACAACAGATGAGTTTTTTCCAAAGCAATTATACTGGACAGTTATAATAAAAATACTCACCAGAAAAAAATACTCTTCGGTATCTACCAACTGAATCTTGATTCAGATCACACAATTCTTTTGCTTTTAATTAGGATTATTTTCTTTCTCCCCACTATTGATGGATGTTCCTTTCATCAGTCTCTCAACTTCAAATTCACACTATTTCACAGTACTCTGTGTGTGGATTATGAGGCCAATTACAAGAGGGTCTCAAACAGCATCACATTAATCAAGCGAAATGTTGCATGCATAGTAGCCAAATATAATCTGGCCACTAACAGAAAAAAAAAATTAAAATGTTTGTCAATGTGAAAATATCAGAAAATAGGAAGTTTTCTATCTGATCCTGGAAACATAAGCAAGTCTGGTATTCACACTCCACCTACTTCAGAAATGCAAAAAGCCAAGGCCACATCTCACAAAGAATCCACGTTTTGTAACTTGGTCCTTACAAGTAGAACCCAGTACGTGCTGCAATCTGATTCCTATTCTCTTGTCCTTGAATTATAAAGAAATAAAGCAAATTTGATGTCCTGTTGGATAAAGGAGAGCCTGAAGCTCCATACCCAAATTGAGCTGCACTGCAGTTCAACACAAAGGCTTGTACAAATTTTTAGGAAAACCTTACTTCTCCCAGAGCTCACTTTTAACTTTTACAAAACACAAAAGAATCTATCAGATACTTTGGCTTTGGGTACTTTGGAAAACAATAATTTGAAGCCTAACAATATATCCTTACAATTTAAAATATGTAACTGTGGTAGCTTTTGAATCATAACTATAAAATATTGGAGCACATATCTATAAAGGAATTAAAACTATAAATTGCATGAACACTTCAAATTGTTTCTTCTTATAGAAGTTTAATTATTTAGTTTAAAATAGCATGTAAAAACTCCTGAAAAATAGCATATTTAAAATGCTTATCCAAATGCAATTGCTATGCACAAGGCAAGAATTTTCTTTTAAAAAAACCCTGACATTTTGTATTTTGTGCTTCAGTGTTCCTTAAAAATAAGCACTAAGTAATCTACAATTAGCAAAATATAAGCATATTGAAGCTATGAATTATAAGTTAATGAAATAAGCTGCTTTAATGGGAAAACATTTTATTAGGAAATGGAAAATACCCATAGCTGGAGAGTCAGCAGTTGCTTTTAAAGGATGCAATTAAGCTGCCATTATTTTGGCAAAGCTCTGGTCTCAAAGAGGCAGATTTTCCTAATGCATTGTGGAAGTCCTTGGCAAATTACACAATATTCATTAAATTTAAATGGAGACCCTTGATGTCTCCTGTAAAGATGTCCCAGGGAGTCAATTTTCAAGGAATTCATAATGTGAGCAGCAAGTTATCGGAGAAGAGACATTCAGCACCTCAGAAGGCCCCAGATGAATGATTTAGAGGAGGTGATATGACACATTTTGGCCACTCCACAAGACCCTGAGCCAGACACTCACTTCAAGTAACAGCAGAGGCAACCTGGCCAGCCATGTGCTGCACACCCCAAATTTCCTCAGACACCTCCCAACTTTTCTAGGGATGGGGTTGGTCTAATCCCTGAATTTAATACCAGTGTCAGCAGGGCTGAAAAGGGCAGAAGTGACAGCTCTGCTTCTGCCCAACACCTGTCCCCTGTCCCACAACTGAAACTTTGGGAACTCATCCCTCTGTTAAACTCCCACTTTTGGGGGGTTTTTGCCCTGCCACTAATCTTGTTAGCAGGGGATGCTGTGTTACCTCTTCCCATTACAAACAGAACCTGGCACATACTGGGCAAATAGATCCCTTAAAATCAGACTCCTAGCCCTACCAACTTTTTATTGTCGGGGTTTTTTTGATCCTAACAATGGAATCTCCCCAGTGCTGCTTCTACTCATTCCCTGCATGTCACACAGCAGACACTGTTTAGGCTGAAACAAACAAAAAACATCCCACAAAGTTTCTCCCCTTTTTAGTATTCAGCTTCATTTAAACATTGCATGGCCTTAAAACCTTTCTAAGCTGCTTACTTTTAAAGTATAAACATGTCAGTGTTTAGCCACGAAGGGTACTTTTCTGTCCTAAATCATCATCCATTTATCAAAGACCGATCTACATTACTAAATGTTGTAAAAACACATTATAAATACATTGCAATAATCCCCATGTAATAGCCACTGGCTTCCAGCACTGAATATGCTGGTATTTATATAAACATTACACAATCAACACCACACAGTTTCCAGGTTGGGCTGCACTCAGTGTGGTAGCCTTCTCTCAAAATTACTCAGTAAGTGGTACAGAGAAAACAGCTTCCTTTAGCAGATAGTCTTATTCCTATCTCTCCTAAAATGGCACTATTACAAAACAATCCAACAAAATAATCCAACATTTAATTCATTAATCCAGAAAAAGAGAAGGGATTCAGTTTTTATCATCATTATTTATAACTTTATCAACATACCCAGTGTTACACAAAAGTGTAACATATCCCAAGTGAGTTGCAGCCAGAACTTGCACGACATTCCCATAAAAACAAATTAAAATAGGGAAATGAAATCCTGATTTTTACTCTCTGTGGTTCCATAAAAAAGTAACTTTAATAAGTGTAACTGGAGAGAGAATTGTCCTTAATGATACTTCTAGTTTAGATCTATTTTCAATAGTTCTTTAACTGCTAAACTATATTTAAAGCACCCTTGAAAACCTTTATTAGGGGGTTGAGATGGTTAATAATGAAAACTCCAAAGACAACTTCATGCTGGTGAAACTGGAAGCTGTTTAATCAAGCTGGGCTCTCATATCATCAATAGGATTGCAGCTGGCATCAGCTAACAAACATTATCCCTCTGAGGGAGGGAAATGGTGTGGCTCCCTTTTCAAACGGGCACAGGAACTGAGATTAGTTACCAGATGTGAATTACAGATGGAAACTGGTATTTAATAGGCAGTGTGGTGCTTTCTGAAACCTGCCTTGCTCCTGTCCTCATCCCCCACCTCTCACACACTGGGACAGTTGCAAAATCCATGAGCCATGGGGTGACACAGCTGATATAAAACAATATCTGCATAAAAACGTGTGGAAGTCCATGGACAGCTCATAACTGGCTGTGACTTCCCATAACCACCCCATTGCACGGACATGTCTAAGAGAAGAACCCTTTCTAAGCTTTTTAAGCCCATAGATGTAATGACAAAGGACCTGTTCACAGAGAAAGTTAACTGCAAGGGAAGGAATCACATCCCTGTGGAATTCGAGGCTCCAAGAAATTGGGTGAAACATTCACAATATTCTCCTCCCAAGCCTGGAGTGGTTCCCATACCTCCTTTACCATCCAGAAAACCTGCTGTTGTCAGGGGGACAGACTTTGCTGTTTTGCTGCTTCATGGAAGAGGAGAAAAAACTTGTGGGAGCATAGAAAAGAATACTTCTGGGTGCTGGGGGAGGATGCTCCAGTTTTCTGCCATTCTGGCTGGGTTTTTATTCTGTCAAGCATTAAGAGAAATACGTGTCATGTTTTCCACATCAAAATTTGCACAGTGTTTGTTCTCATGCTAAATGCTGTTCTGGCCTGCAGTGCCAAAGGTCTCCTGATAATATTCACACAGCTATGGCATCAGAGGAATAGTGCGTTTAAAGGGATTGCAGACACCACACTAAAAAAGACATACAGATTAGTACATTTACAAATATGCTTTTTTTTTCACCAATTCTAAGCCTTGGACATTACTGAAGAGACCTCCTTAATGGCTACCCTGCAAACATCTGGGATATTCATTTAGAGCTGTCCCTAAGGAAATGCCCCTCTCTGTGGTCTGAGAGCCTTAACACCATGGAGTTTAGGAGTCACATGCTTTGCAGATTAATGTCACAAATCAAGAAATACTGCAGTAGTGCATTGTGGTGCTTTATTAGTGTTAGACATGCAATATATTTTTAATGAACAGAAATGAAAATATTAAGATAACATTTTAACCAAATTAAAGGATCTGAAGTTGCAATAATGGAACAAAAATAAAGTTTTTCATGCATTCTAAGTTTATAGTTCTCACAAGTGCATATAGTTATGATTCTGTACCATTATTAAATGTAGACAAACTACCATTGATTGCACGAGACAAAATAAAACCCTTAAGTTATAAGTAATGTTCGTATCTTTTACAGACTTCCTATATAACCTGGATCTTCAGCTTTTTATAACACACTGTAATACAAGACATCTGGAAGCTTCTAAGATGAATAGGAATGGCTCAACCACCTGTAACATACAGTGGCTTCTTCAACATAGAAATTAAGAAAGGTAAAGCAAATGCCCACGATGCTTTAGGAAACTGTGACCTTTTCAACAAAGAAACAAATCTCAAACCCCTTCATGAACAGCTTAAAGTGCTACCTATTGCATATTAAATACTTCCAGTGACTGTATCGAAATATTTAAGTTAGACATCCCTGAAAATAGGGTTTCAGACCAAAAGTGCTGACAGACCCTTAAATCTAGCATCAAGAACACAGCAGTGCTATAATCCTTCAGCAAGTACTTCAAAGAAGGGGAAGTTAGCCAACATGCTCTAAATTCACCATTGTAAAAGCCCAGCTAAAGCCTCTATCATATCTACAACAGCAATGGTACATAAAGAGCAGAAAAGCATGAGCTCACTTTACATACTTGATGTAGGACAATAATCTTTCTTTAAAGCTGGAAGTGTAAATAAACCCCCAGTGCAGCAGTAAACACATTAAGACAGCAGTTCTGTTTGTTTTAAGACGCATCTAAGAAAGGGCATCCTGTACAGAAAGAAATGCAGGCTAGTATCTAATGAGCACGATTTTCATCAGGTCCCTGAATCATGAAACCTTTCTAAATACAAGGCAACATTTCCACAGCTGGAAAATTACAAATAGTTCTTGACACAGAGCCAACAGCAATAAATGTAGTTATGTATAATCTAGGGAGAATGCTACATTCATTTGGAGGTGGAAAACCAAGCTAAACATAAAATACAGCAGCAAGAGGTAACATATATAAATATTGAACATCCCTCTTGAATGGCAGAAAGTTTACGTTTCTGACTTACAACTTACATTAAAGTATGGCCTTCGTATTTCTCCTTTTAAGTAAGCAAAATACATGGCTATGAGCAGAGCTGTTTCAAAGGATAATTTCAAAGTATAGTGCATGCATGGATGAACTCTTATGCTAATTTATGAGAGAAAATATCAAAATAATATGAAGATGTTCAAATAAAGGACAAGTTTTTATGGGTTTAAAATGATCTGCAAGAAAGCCTAAATTTTATCCTATGGGAAAAACAGAACTTGCTTTGTTTTCAACATACAAATTACTCTGCATGAGAAGTTTTCATCTGAAAGCTGCAGGATTCAAAAAATACATGTGGGGTGAAGATGTTTTTTAAAAATAATCTCAGAATACAGGAAAATGCTAAAGTTTTTTTTCTAAGCAGAAAATGATGTGTATGTAATCTTTCAAGAATTGCTCCAAAAGCAGCCTGTACCTTGACCTATAAACCCTACAAAATATCTTCATAGTTGTTAATGTCTCGTTCTGCCTCTCTTAGTGACTTTACCTTTTCCTATATTCCATTTGTTGTTCTCCCCTCTTTCTTAACAAACTGTTAGAAACAAAAGGTGCTTTTATTCACTTAAAGATCAGATAAAGACTAGATAGCACATTCAAAGCTTCACTGAGTTTCTTCACTAATGCACAAAAATTGATCTTTTCGCTACCTTTAATCTGCTTATCGTTCTCGGTATGCAAATATGTCAAATGATCTGCTTTTAGTCAATTATGCAGTTTGATATTCTAAATTTACATTCTAAAAGAAGTGATTTCAGAGGTGCTAAATATAGTAGAGTTTCATTTTAATAATTATAAGTTGGCTTGCATGTGAGAAGTCATTGGAGCACATTCTCTGGTTAGTGCAGTTGTTAATCCTCACTGGTGTGTATGATTTAAGCACTGTGGATACTAGAGATGGTCTCATACCAGTGAGCTGAAAGTGAGTGTGGAATTCAAAACAATTGCAGAACATTTCCCCATCAACAACATGAGAAAACCACCGGCTTCAGCCAAACATTTGAAAATGTTTAAGGGCTTCTATGGAAATACTGAGTAACTGAAATACATCTTGGTGGAATTAGAAAATTAAAATCTAATTGAGTGCAAAACCCAACTTCCAACAGCAAATGTATCGAAACCTAGTACATAACCTTTGGCACTTAGAATATATTACAACAAATTTACAGTCATCGAGATTTTAAGTGGGTCAAAAGAACATTCACTGTGGTTTCTGAGGTACCAAACTTGATACATCCTTAGGCTGACAAAAGAGAGACTGCCTGGTGTGGGATGGATTTCTGCACTTCAAAACACAAATGCAGAGCTCTACAACTGGGCAGGGCTGGGATCTCTCAGGATCCAGGCAGGCACAGGGATCTGCACTCAGGGATCCCACCAGCAGGCTGGGAACTCTGCCTGCACACGTTTTAGGGACAGGGCTAAATGGGGATAGGAGGTAGTTGCTAAATAAAAGAAAATAAAGGAGAAAAAGCCAAAAATAAGTAAATGAAATCAGAGAATATTTGTACAAAGAAGGCTTTTTGTAACATGAATAATTATGTGCTGTCCTACAATACTAATGACACCAAAAGCAGTCAGATAGAACTTTTTCAATCCTGCCACATATTCAAGATATTACCAATTTCTGCAGTTTTATAAATGAAAATATATTTAAATCTTTTACAACAACGAGAAAAAAACTGGAATTTAACTTCAAATTTTTTGGTCACCTCAGCAGCAGCCATTTCATGGTGCTGTAAACAACCCAACAGATCAGGTGGAGAAAGAGAGGAAAAGACAGTTATCTTAAATCCAAATCCAAAATATTCTCTGTACATTTTTAAAATAATATTTTACTGTTTCACAGCAACAGAAAATCCAAGTAAGACTCTTATTAAGGAAATTAAAATTAAAATCTATTCATGTTAAAATTTTGAGGATTCTCCTACAGTACTTTCCCACTATACCATCATCACTGTATTTTCCCAATTCATTGAATAACAGATACCTCTTTCATGTATCATTTTACAATTTACAAACAATTATTAAACAATCAGGAAGATATTTACTACATTCTTTGTTCATTTGCCTCAACGAAAACTGACTTTTAGAACTATTTACATGGAATACAGACATTTTTAATGAAAAGCCTAAGTACTCTATATGTGTTTAAGCAACATGGCCTATTTCTAAAGGCATATACTTTGTTGTCATAAGATTTAAAAGTTAAGACACATATATCACGTAAAACTCAACCTTAAATTGATTTATCGTGTCTATTTAAGTCAGCCTCTCCATATCTGCTACATTTTCATCGCAGTAGACTTTGACTGAACAAAAGTATTCAGATCTTTATTCCATACTTGAGCTCTCCAGTTGTACCTCTGACTCTGTGAACACTGTTCAAAGTACTTTTAACACATAAAAAGGCATGCAGTAATTCATACAAAAAGATCCTCAAAACAACCTTATGTCATGAGCTCACTACCAAAGCTCACTCATTATACACAAAACTCAGCATTTAAGTGTAAAATAACTGGTTCCAGCATGTGCCATGGCAGAAATGGCACGGGTTTTTTTTTTACATTGTTATATAAAAAGCACATTGTATAGAATACAGCATTTACTCTGCAAGGATTGTGCATCACTGTTTTCCTCTAATATGTGCAGAACTACATTCCATTGCAACAAACCACACTTAGGTTTAGTAGAGTACTACACTGGATTGAAAACAGTGGTCTTGATGGCATGCTGTAAGAAAAGAATCAATATATTTGCCTACTACCAATAATCATTCAAGAAAACATTCATAACAGCACAGGCTTCCCAGCTGAAACTGCCACATGGTGAACACTAAGATATTATATAAACTGCATGGACATATTTAATATGTATTATTAACTCTAGTTTAAGTATTCTGTACCTAAAGGTGTTTTCAAAAAGAAAAAAAAAAAGTTACTTAGGTAATCTAACAGAATACTACTTTTGGCAGCCCTGCTAGTGTTTGGATTAAAAAAAACAAAAAGGAAAAAACCCACGCCATTGTCTCTCCTCCCCATTTTCCTGGAATTTCTTAGGAGAAAAGGAATGAAGAGAAGTGAAAATATTAAAGTGTGATCTCCTCCCACTAATGTGTTCAGCGGAAAACACCCTCAAGTACCACTTTCTCAGCTTTTGGAAAATTTGCCAGCTTTCCTAGAAGGTTCATATGGCACTCTGAGAATACTGGGGGTTTCCTCCATCACTCGTACCAGAAGATTGTCAATGTAATCCTCGAGCTCACGAATGTGGCTGTCCTTCTTCTTGAGCTGCTCTTTGTGTTTCACCAGCTCCTGCAGAACCTCCTCGTAAGTGAGGTTTCGATATCCTGCAGTGGCGTCGAAAGGATTTCCTTCCTGCAGGTAAGTGGAGAAAAAACACCAGATTTTATTAAATAGTTCAGTGTTCCCAGAAAATTGATTGGTTGTGGCTTTTCATGTTTCTCATGTGCCTCTCTTGACATGAGAAACAATTTCCTTCTGCAGCACCTCTGTTTGCTGCAGCGCTTTTCCCTCCAACACCCCCACTGAAGCAGACAACTGGAGATGGGCTGCCCAGCTGGATGAACATTTCCCACACTGTCATCTCAGAAAAAAATCTTCTCAGTGAGATGGACACACAGAGTCAGTGAAAAAAAATCTTCTCAGTGAGATGGACACATAGTCAGTGAAAAAAATCTTCTCAGTGAAATGGACACACAGTCAGTGACCATACAAACAGTAACCACAGCAGCAGCAGGCAGGTCCATTTTGGGAAGCCAACCACCTTAATTATAGAGCAACAAGAGAAGAGCCCTGAGAATTCAACTTCTGCTGTAACTTCTCTGAGGTTTTGCTTTTGGAGAGCATCACAGCAAAGCATTTACTCAGCTCTAAATGACATCAGCCCTCATCTGTCTTTCATATTCTATTTTTAGTCACCAGTGGCTCTCCAGGCCTTGGCTTCTGAATCACATAATGAAACTTTCAATTTTTAATTTCAGGTGAAGGTAAAAGGTTGCATCTTACTTGCATCAGAGCACTTAAGGCAGAAATAAATGTGTACTTACAAAAGATCTGGCTTGCTTTAAAGCAGGAGAGGCCCACAATTAAGCAGTAGGGAAAACAGAATTGTTTCTGTGATGATTTCTGATGACTCAGTAAGTGCAGGTATTAGCAGAGATGGACAAATTAGTCATCTTAAAAAGGGCAGCATGTGATCCAAAACACTATAAATTTGAATGTCTTATTTTGTGTTGGTTTATAAAAGTATCAGCACTGTTAGACATGCTCATGAGTATGCTTTATCTCATTCAGAAACAAAAACATTTAGAAGATACGGAACCTAAAGAATGCTGCACTTCTAAGAAGACACGAGACAGCTTTTGTTTACAGTAGAAGCAGTTCATTAAAAATTATAAAGCTTGCACAGCTAAGAAGCACACCACATAATAGTCATACTCATTCCTTTTCCATGGCCCATTCCTTTTCTTTCCATACAGCTCCGTATTTGCACATTGGCACATGCTGACCCATTAGGATATGCAGCTGGCCAAAGTTTTCAAACGAACCTCATTAGAAGTGATGCCCTGCAAACAGGCTGAAGTGTGACAGATCAGCCTCTCTCCATCAATTACATTCTAACAGTAGCTCACAAAAATATCTGCTTTTAAGGGTTTCTCTCTACATTTGTGACATTTAGTGTCACATTTATGGTTGTATATTCAGTATTTTAAGCTTACCAAGTTAAGGGATTGTAAGTAATCGATAACTCCCACTTTATTAAAATGACTAACCTGATGCAATTTATAAATTGGTTAACCATGGATTTTCAACAAGTATGGAAGAGAAAATAACTTCTCTTGGGGGTCATACTTTTAGCACATTTTCTTCTACAAGAAGGAAGTAAAACTTTCTCTTTAGGGTAGTAAATTTTTGTACACACTGGAAAAGATATCATTAACACTTACATGTCTGAAGAATAGGCTTTGCCTAATTTTCAGATTTGGCAACGGAACAGGAATTAAAATGCAATGATTACTTTAATTGTGCTATCAAGTTTACTGGAAAATTGTCTGTAATACGTATGCTTTAAAGATGTTTTATCATACATATGCTCCATACACATCTTTGGTGGGGGGGGAAATGACCTAATTGTGCAAGAAAATTCTAGCTGAAGTATGCTAGCATTTAGAAAATAAAATTGTTAAAATTAAGAAGATTTTATATGTTCAGTTTGGGTCAATAGGTGATACATGAATGTATAAAGAATACCTATGTCTTCAGATATCACAATTTAAATGCATAACAACAATATTAAAATGAATTATTAGGGAAAAAAAGGGATTGTAAGCAACAAACCATGCAAAGAATGATTGTCTCAGCCACCCCCTGTTGGGGTACACACTGCCAGCCAGAGGAAACGACCTCAGATAAAATGAAGGCCTGGCAATCCCTGATCATCTCTTCATTGTTCTAATGAGGAATTCTGCTCTGGGAATGTCATCTAAGCTACTTTCACATCTTTTGTCCTACTTACTTCATCTTCCTTTCAGGTCTTAATTAGGCCTTAAAGAGCTCATGCTGCCCTTTCAACTGGCTACTGCTCCCATTTAAACACTGCTTTCAGAGACAGGTGTTGGCATCAGAGGAGAAGACATACAAACATAATTACTAAATAATATGCACAAAGAAGAAATATAATAACTTGGTGAGCGCTATTATTACAGAATCTAATAATAAATTACTTCAAACACCTTAGAAAGCAATCCTGAATATTTAAAAAAAATTCAAATGGTTTCATTCAAAACTATGGTTGAGATATAGTTTCTTCCCCACCTAATTTGTATTTTGCATTAAATGAGCACCACCTCCTAATCCTACAACTGACATTTAGGATAGCTGGTATTCCAGAAGAAAAATCATCAAGGATTTCTTTTATCACCTTTAAATCCTTTAAATAAAACAATTCACATCTTATTTCTTAAAAGAATTAAACCGATGCTTTTACCAGCAATAAATTACATGATTTGCAGTAGTACATTTGCAAGCACATAGAAACTGTAATTATGGTTACTTTACAGATAATGGCTGCTATGTTAAATCAATTTTTTGATGTCTCTTTTTGTCAGAGATTAAGTAACTGCCTGGTAGAATTCAGTTTACTATCTGATCAAAGGCAGCCTTCAAATGCTCTGACATCTCCCACCAGCTACTTACATTATAAAAACTTGGGCATTTATAATAACATCAAATGTTATTACAAATCATTTACATAAACCAGCAGAAAACAAACAGTACAAAGTCATATTTGCTTGCGAAACTTGTTTTCTATATATCTTAGAGATTGAAAACAAACCCACTTTTAAAGATGTCATCTATTCACAGAACAAATTCTAGCAAGACCACATTTTCCTTCAAACAAAGACACTGTCTAGGCAATCTGTGGATTGTTTTTTCATTTCTTAGTACACAAATTATTCTCAGTACTTTTAGAAACAAGAGCATCTTGAACAATACCTTCTAGTATTTCTATTTTTTAGTGTTTTCAGCTGTTTATTTATTATGTGTATTATTAATCCTATCATATATCAGGTCATAATTTCAATTTTTATCTGCCTTCTAAAGACTGTCCTCAAGTCTCTGATTGTAGCAATAACTCCTGTTTGGTCAATTAATACATCACTGCCTAATGCAGAGTTCCTCTCCTGACCATTACTTCTCTAGAGTCATCTAAACCACTCCCAAAATTCCAGGCTTTTCTTACTTTTTGAGCAAAGAACTAAATATTTCCTTCATCATCATATCACAGGTAAACTCCAAATTGAGTGCAAAACTCTTCTTTATTTCCAAATTTACATTAAGCCTGTGCTTTTCTATTTAGGTTTTCTGGATATGTCAAAAAAAAAAAAAATTAAAAAAGAAGAAAAACCCCAACATTTCCATATAAAAGGTTAAAAAAGAATAAAAGTTTATAAGCTTATACAAATACCAATTAGTTGGCATTTACTGATGGCTTTCCATAACATTTTGTAACTCACCGTTTTTTTCCTGAGATCCTCAATGCCAGAAGGGTTCACATTAAAACTGAAGGGGAAAAAAACAGACCAAGCAAATATTAGTAGTGCACACCGATTTCACCAAAACGTCTACTAGGATACTGAATTAGGCATACAGCTACAAAGTATTTAACATGGTTTGTTTTCTCGATTTGCTAAACTTAGGAAAAGAAAATATTAGAAATTAAAGGGAATTTTAATGTATTCTTTGTTCACAATTCTTTGTATTTTTCATATTCTTATTGTCATAAAATTTGAATAACTAATTAAGAAATGCAAGAAAGGCTATTATGGATTGGGCTTCCTTATCTCTTATCTCTAAACTTAGCCTGAGCTTCTAAGTATGAAGTGCTACTTTAAATGAAATATCCTAGAAACAAGTCCCTGAGATGAGATTGATAAAAAGCAACAACCAAACCCCACAGACTAACAGCTTTCATGGCAGCTCCTCGAAGACAAAGTTCCTGTAGAAATTCCAATGAGATCACCAGCTCAAGTCAGGGCTAAAAAGCCATCTTCTGCCAGCTACATTTATTTTGTACTTAAAATTGAGTAAATAACCCATTATTTAATAAACCTAGTGATTATTGTGCATATCCAAAAAGCAAAGCTGTTTCATGATGATGTTGATACTGGTAAAATCAGCCACTGTCTAAATGTCAGCCTCGAGAAACTGCCCACTGGTGTCTCGGGTTGGTGTAATTATTAGCAAGTATCTTCAAAAATCAGTGTTGCTGTGTTCTTACATACTTGTTACAGTGAGTTTGGAGAGAAAACATTCTCTGAAAATGTGTTCAGATTTCGGATATGGCTCACAAATAGTATTTACTTGGTAGCACAATGGCAGACACATTCTTCCACATCACAGAATCTATTGTTTTGTTAGACTGCATGTGCTGGCTTTGAGGGTGATGTTTGACTGAGAGCTATAAAAATATATCTATTATTTTTTATTTATGATTTTTTAAAGCAAGGAACATGTATTTTGTGACTGTTCACACTTTGAATTTATAAGTCATGCATTTTGTGGTGTAAAAGTGGAAGGGAAAACATTTATGAACTGAAAATACGTAAAATACATAAAATATAAATGATGATATTTTTCTGTAAAGAAATTTTCTTATATTAAAACTTGTTTTTACATTAAATTTTTTTTTACTTTTTTTTTTTTATTCTCTACATGATTTTTAATTTCCAAAGCAGGTAATCTTTTGCTCACATAGACATCCTGTAAACCACCCGTGGGCTGAGGATATTAGACAAGAGACTGGATTACAGGAACAGTCACAACTAGAAACCCAGAGGTGTCTGAGGAATCAAGTTTGGCTAATTCTACCTGTTTGTAACAGTGATCCCCAGCAGCCTGCCTCGTTTGCTGGAGACCACCTTTGAATGAGGGGCCTCTTTCACGGGGCATTGTCCGCCCAGGGAAAGGCAGGATCCCTCCCTCCCAGCCTCCTTTCAGCCTCACACTGATGTGTCAAACACATGATGAACTCGCTCCATTCATGGCTGCCTTCCGTGATCCGAGTACAAAAAAAATGAGTTAACTGAACTGGATCGAATTAGCTTGGTGAAAACCAAGAATGTCTCTATTTAACGAAGTGTGGCGTTAATTTGGGATATCTTTCTTTTGGGACTGTTTCCTCATGTTAGACAAGATATAGAATAATACGGCCTGACTGCTCAACTGGGCGACTTTCTGAAAGGTTAAAAAAGCAGGATCTTTCACTGCCTTGAATGACTTTCTAGTTTCTGTGAAATAAGTTCTGCGACTCTTTTTCGTAGTGGCAGCTTAAAACGAAAGCTGCAGTTCTGACTACGAGAAGCTGCGTTTGAAAATTAGAAGTATAAATCACTGGCAATATGGACTAGTTGTGTGCAGGTTTTTTTAAGCAATAAAAACCATGCAATCGTTTCTGTAAAATTCTGGACATCATAACTGCAATTACAAAAGAGAACATCTGCGTATTTTACATGAAGAAATTTGAATACCCTTGCAAAAAAAAAATGAAAAGCTATTAAAATTTTCCCCAATAAAAATCCAAACCCCATGAAGACTTATTCATATTTTCAGGAGATATGTAGAAAAAATACTTCTTCTTGAGGAAGAAACAGGCGCTGAGACTGCATATAATAACATTTTTCTAAATCAAAGTGGCTGCTAAGTAAGGTGGGAGCTCGTTGGCTTCGCTGAGCCCCGCAGGGTTTCCTGCCAGTGCTCCAAGCCCGAGGTGAGTGTGAGCAGATGCAGACTTCCACCACTGCATCCCTAATTCTCTGTCTGAGGACCAGGTAACACCTCAAAAGAAAATCCTGTGAAATTATGAATGCATACAGTTGGTGGAGTTGTCTGTTTCGAGTACTGAAATTCACGAGAGCATTTATTTTTTAATTTCAATTTCATCACAATAATACACCCCTGCAGTTACCATCTCACTTGATTACTGGCAATAATTATAGAAAACAGGCCTCTAGGACTGCATCACAAGCCACCTTTGAGCTGCCATTCTCTTGACTTCCTAAAAGGATTCTGAAATCATTGATCTAAGCAGTTGTAAAAAATAACATTGTTTTTTCCTGTGCTGCAGTCACAGTCCATAGTGATAGTGTTAGTTATAATCCAATCTTTGGGGCTTTCTTCCCAGGATTTGATAAACTGGAAGGGAACTTCAGCCATGGGAAGAAGTTCACATGTTCATAGCTTGGGGAAAAAAAAGCATCTTTTTGGATTTTTGAGGGAGTTTTTTGAGTGGAGCTTACAGTGACCAGTTACTGTTAAAACTGGCATTGTGGGATTCTATAATTATTGTCTGTCGTTTTTACCCAAACTAAATTTGCTCAGTTTACAAGTAAAATGATATTTCTTTTCTAACAAATGGACTCCTCATGTGCCTCAAGGTGATGTCTCGGGTCCCATACTGATTTTTAAGTTTGTCTCCTACGAGTAATAAACTTTCATTCTCTCAGATCACCTTCAGGACACGAGCTACTAAAAGGGAGATAAATCACACCAGAACAGGTTAAAAATCTGCTTCAGTAGGATCATGAAAGTGATACTGAGCCACCCAAGGTGTACATCACCCCTACCCTTCTCTAGGCAGAACAGACTTCTCCAATCCAGCACAGCAATTAGTCCTGTCCTGTTTCACTCATCTGGGAATTCAATTAGTGTCCTTGACAGCTACTTTATATAACTGACATTTTTACCAGATTATATCACATCTATTATTTTATTATTCCATATTGTTTTACTGCTTTGGATAAACTTTCTTTTTTAAATTTTTCTTGAATAATAAAGTTTGTTTGAATTTCTGGAGATTTATTAGCTTAGATTTCAACTTTAGCTCATTGAGACAAGAACATTTTCCTATTGTCCTGCTCCTGAGGGAAGAAAGCGATGAGAAATAAAAATAGTATAAACTAATAATGGAGATAGATATACTGCAATGCTGCTTCTGTAGAGTGGTTTGGGTTACTATTTCATAATCAGCACATTTTGTACTTTATCGCTATTTTCTCTAAAAACATTTCACTAGAACTACTTTTTTTTTTTTTTTTTGATAATCTATCTTTTATGGTAGTTAAATACTTCCACTGCATGTTGATAGCTTACAGTTTGTGTGGGAAGAATACAGTGGAGTTGAGTTCAGGATGTGTCACAAGCTCAAGTTTACGACTGCATCTTATAATTTTGTCTATTGAAGTTTAATGGTAGTTAAAATTCAAACATTAGGTCTAGTGGCTGCTTAAATATTTAGCTTCTGAATGCCTAGAGATTAAAACAATCTTTATCAAATCTTTCCTATAACCGATTTAAACATTTTAGTGCCCTTTACTCTGATAACATAATGAATGGGAATCAGACTCCTAAATTATGCTCTACGGAAAGAGCATTTTCTTAAGGAGCAAAAGCTTTTTACTTATCTTTTGCTATTGGTATTAGTTACATGATAATAGTGTATACTATTAGAAATTACAATGAGGATATTTACATTAATCATTAAAAATTTATGTTAACATAACATTCTGTAAAATATCCATTATACCAATGAGCTAAGTGTGAGCTTTCAGTTTCTTTCCTTTAATATGGAATGTCTGCATACAGGTATATTAGCAAAGCTCTGCCAGATTCCTTTTCCATTAGAGTTGAAATTCCTATTCCTACTCTACTTCTTGGTCTTTGGACTGATTCTTACTCCAGTATTTATGCATTTTTCTTTAGATTCTCAGAATATATATCAAAACCTTGAAATATGAGGATGTCATTTAGGTTTTTACCAATGCACTAGATAAAAAAAAACCAAAAAAACAAAAGAAATGAATAAAATCAGATACAGTTAATGAAATTCAGAAACAACCTTCCATTGAATATTGTCAGCCTGCTGTGCCTGGCAATGCAGAGTTCACTTTATATTCCGAGAAGGAATGACTGTCTTGTCTGGCAGCTAAACAAGTAGAGAATAAGCATATTACAATTTATTTTGCAATTAGATTCTGGAGAACATCACTTAAGACACTTCACTGTATAAATTGCTCTGCTGTCAAGCCATGTTCCATGGCCTTTTGGAGCTTGGGTAACCCCAGGAAGAGACAAAAGAGGATCAGGTTTTGTGGCTATCACTGCCTTTTCTTGATTAGTTAGAATTTTAAGTATATAAATATTTCTCCTTTTAGGAGAAATGTTCTATTTTGCTATAGAACAACTCCTAGGAGTTGTTCTATAGCAAAAAAGTCTTTTTCTCAAGAGGCCACTTAAAAACTGTTAGACTAAAAGTTGTGCCAGGATCTCCACTAGAAAACCCTATTATTAGCTATTTCTAAGTCAACAACAAACAAACAAATCAAACCATCCTAAAATTACATTTGACACTGAAACTTCCAGATCCATTTTTGTTATTAGAAGAGTAGAACTAATTCTTAGTTCTTATAATGAAACAGAAAAAAAAAAAAAAAAAAGCATTGCTTTTACATAGTTTCTGCATTTATTAACAAAGAAACAATAGAACAAATTATTCTTTTTTAAAATGAAATAGAACAGCCAGCACATTTTCCCTTGGGAAAGATAATATGCCTCATGCATCCTCTCAAAAAAGATTTCGCATGCCCTAATGTGCACCAAGAGACAGTGAAAGCTTGAAAAAATCTTGTCATGCAGCCAGCAGGATGAACTTTCCTAACAGTATTCCTAAAACAGACAACTAATTAGGAGTGACTGATTGCTGGTGAGGAGTCTGCAAAAGTCAAGAGTAATACTGAGTATTTCTCCAATATCCCTTCAAGAACTGATTGCTCCAGCCCACCTTAGTCATGTCCCAAATGCTGTGACCACTGCTTTGGAGAGGCTTTGCAAAAGAATTCATTATTCTCTTATCACATGCAGTGATCTTTAAAATCAGATGATAACAGTCCTGGCAGGACAGACTAAGAATCTCTGCATGACTTCTGCTTGTTTTGTAATTTCTCTTTACCTCTCATGTACCAGCAATGTATTTCTTTTGTCGAAATAGTGTTTCACTGACAGCTTTACCACACTGAATTAACAAATATTAACGGTCTAGAGTACATTTAAAGCACTGTCATAGCCCATCAATACTCCACCTAGACTGTAGACCACAGATAACTATAGTCAAATTTCCGAAGAGAACTGAAAAAAAATTATTCATTTCAAGAAAAGCAATGCAGAAGTACATTGTTCTTAAAATAAGACATGCTAACACTGACAGAGGAAACAAAATTGTGAAAATGCCATAGTTGACCTGATGTAATTTTTTGACTAACAGAGAATAAATATGCTAAAGTCGTAACAGACTTTATTGCTTTAGCAATTATAGTAATATATAGAGAGGAACATTTCTGAAAAAGGCACATGAAAATTAGAAATAGTGAATTGTGTTGTGCACTGGATGTCCTATTTGGCAGAGAAATACACAGCCACGACAACCCTTTGCTCTCATCAGGCAACTTTTGGGGTTCTTCCAATGGAGTTGTTGCCAGTAACTCTGCAAGACTGAAACCATTTAACAGTGACTTTGATTATGTTGAAGTTATTGCACTAATAACTCACCCTCAGCGTGGTTTGGGATAACAGGTTTTACTTTAGAACTTCAGCTGACTCGAGACAGGCACCTGCTCTACACAGCTCAGGTGACAAGCAGTAACCCAGAGGAACACCAGCATGTTGCAAAAGCTTCTTTAACTACCTGACCACCACACATTCAAAATGTTAATGTTTGCTGAAACGTAGCACACATCACCTGTTCTTCAGACTCAACAATTTAATATGATCCAAACACATCACTGTTATGCAAGAGCCTCCTGTTTTCATGGCACCTCACTCATTTTTTAACGAATCTAATAATGACCATATCAAAATGCAGAGACATTGCTTATTTCAAACATTGCCTCCACTGGGAAAAGCAAAACTGCTGTCCCTGATTTGTTTGGAACATGTGACATTGGAGAGACAGGGAGCTCCAACAGCCACATGTGATGAAGGGGGGACAGAGGCTGAAGAAAATAACCACATTCAGAAATTACAAAGCAGGAAGATGCAAAAGAGTTTAAAGGTTGGGTTGGTGTTCTTTCCTTTTTGAGTTGCAAATTTGAAAGACAGCTGAAGCAGTAAGGGAATACAGAAAAAAATTAAGTAATATTTTCATAATTTATGTTCCAATTCACCAGTGACTAATATTATAAATATGAGCATTATTAGAGTGAATGAATCTTAGTAAGACACAGGTTTCTTTCTCCTCCAGTATTCCATCTTCCACATTGCTTACAATGTAACATGCTTATTGCCAGAACTTGAGATAAAGTGTAACCAGAATGTAGACTCAAGCTTTACCTTCTTTTCTCTGGAGAATAACTATAGTTAGGTCAAGGAAATGCTACTTTAAATGGGTTTTTTAATGCCTCTCTCTATTCATGTACACATATATGTGTATACAGACACAAACATTTTTTATGTGTGTATATTTTATATATATATAATGTTAGTAGAAAGCTCCCAAACACCTACCAATCCAGTTTCCCAGATTCGATCCGACTAGTAACAACCTGTCAGCTTTAAATATTGGACTATTTGTCTCCCTGTGTCCAGTGCCTAAGATCTTGTTAATTACCTAAACTCCCTTTCTGTAGGTCTTGTTAATTACCCGTCTCCTGTCTCAGAGGACCTTGTTAATAACTTGTACAATCTCTCTAAAAAGGTCCTAATAACACATTAAAATTAAAGATGCTTTTCTTTTAGCACTTGTCAAGTGGTGTAAATTGAGAAATTTTCACATCAGTTTATTAGCCTGTAGTGTAGTGTCATGTATTTTCCTAAACAAAAACAATTTCAGAAAAATGATGCACAAGCTTTGGTTATGGCACAAAACAATCTTTGTTCTCCAGGAGCACCCTGAGTTTCTTTAACTGTGTTCAACAAAAAAAGCCACGTGGCTTCTGACTGCAAATTAACCTCCTGAGAGCCATGACAATAGCAGTAAATGTAAGAATGAGTGCAATTTAAGGCAATATTAGGTAAAAGTTTCAAAACAGTGCATTAAGAAATATAAAACCAAAATTATTTTTGGTAAACACTGGCTAGGAGTGCTAGACATTGTTTGCTTAAAAGTTCTTCATTGGTTGTATGATATAAAACCTCTGGAACTAACAGATTTTGTTGTATTTGCAAAACCAGCATTTTTTGTTTCACTATGAGACTCCTGCATTTTTATATTGTCAAGGAATCAGCTCATAAATATCTCTTTTATGCCTACAATTCCAGACAATGGAACCCCCCATTCTTAACACTTATGTAACACTGCAATATCATATATATAAAAACATTTAAAAAATATTCATTTATCCACTCAGCATTTTCAGGAAGTAATGAAGTCTCACTCCCATTTTCCAGATTTAGCCAAAGCCACAGAACAAGCCTTTGCCAGATAAGAGATTAATAGAAATTAGGGGGCCATATTTTGTGATTTCCTGTCAATAAGTATCATATACAAACAAAATAGGTTTTGTTTCGCTTTTCCAAAATACTTCTAAAACCTTCTTGAAACAACAATAATAAATAGTAGCAATAAAAATAAATAACAATTTTCAAATAATCCTGGCATACTTGCTTTTAGAAAAAAAAAATCCTACCAGTGTTGCTGAACCACTTCTATAATATTTGGATCAGCAGCTGAACAACATGTGGACATATATATTATCTTCATTTGTTTAATTAGTAAATAAGAGTAATTAGCGAGGGAGCATGCAGGCAGCCAGCTAAGCACTGAAGGATGGGCTGGTGAAGGGCTATCAGCAGCTCACCCTGCCAGCAGCTGATGTTATGGGCTGCTGTTCTCCACATTGTTACTGCTCAGTCAACATTACCGACCACAATTAACTAGGATGGACTTAAGCCTGACCCAAAGTTCACCAAAGTCACTGAAAAGCCTCCCACTAAGGTTACAGATGTGGTTTCATCAGCGCTGGGAACGTGACGTTCACACTACAGACATGAAAGATTGGGTTTGGTCGATTTTCTTTGAGGGCTGGGAAAGAGAGTTGTGATGGGTTGGGGTTTTTTCCTTCCATGTGTGCCCCTGGAACACACCCTCCAGCTGAATTTCACCAGGCAGGAATCCAGCTCAGGATCTTCCACCACCCAAACCAAGGCTTCACTGAGTGGGGGTAACTGGGAGTCCACCTGCAAAGCAAACACCTGATCCACAGGAGAACACTGATTTTGGACACACCTTAATAAAAAATCCCTGCCTGGTTTACTTGAAGAAATAGGATTCATCCAAAGGAGTTTAATAGTACATTGAGTAAATAAGAAACAACCCAAAGTCTAAATTCCCTGTCTATGCTTTCTGCATACTGAATTTGTTACCCAACCTCATTTATTTTGTGCCCATATATTCATACAATTCTTTCTTCAGCATTACTAGTTCAAAAAATTAAAAATGGATTCCCTTCAAGAAATCCTCCAGATAAAAAGTAAACTTACACTGTAAATTATTAAATATGCACATTTTGCATTAGTTTCTACTTCAAAAGAAAATAATTGTACAAGATACATTTGAAAGAAAGGAAACTAAGTCTAAAAGGTTCACACAGAACATCATAATGGAACATATAAAAATCAAGAGCTTCTAACTTAACTTACTGCATGCTAGATATTATGCCATAATAGCTGTCTTACAAAAAAGGTCAGAATGTTTACTATTTTTGGCTTTTTGAAAATAAAATAATATCTATTTGTCTTATCAAAAGTTTATGTTTACATAAAAGTCAAGAACCAGTTAAAGGGACTCTCATACAAAGAAGGAAACAAATGACTAGAGTCCTTCTGAATGGGCACTGTGATGAGCTTTTTAATTACAAAACAAAGAAAAAAAGTCCATCATGATTACCATTAAGATTTATATTTATCAAGATCTGCTGCATTCAAGAACTTCAAAAGCTTTCACTACTTATATCCAGCATCTGCCTGAATGCAGTGTTTCATTTAAAAAAAATTAAATGCTATGTAATTTTAATTGTTATTTAAATTATTTCTCTTTAAAGGAGCTTATTTAAATGGAACTTCTGACAAACCAAGCTACAACCTAACCTTACACTAATCCTGGGAAATATTTCATTAAATAAAAAATATTCTAAGGTTGCCTGTAAACATGTTATTTAAGACACTAGGGACTGGCTTGACTCATAGAAGGCACTAAGGGGATAATTTGTTGAGGTCTGGATGAGCTTTTAGCAACAAATTCTTTTCTACAGCAGTTCCATTTCAGTTCATTTACCTAATTCACATCCATGATTAGTTTTGTTAAGAAAATGATTCTAAGTTTAAATCAGGAGTTCATGCATTCTAACCTATGAAAAAAAACTGAGCTGGGACACAGTAATATCGTTCTGTTTTAAAAGAACAAAATAACAAAAAACATTTTTTTTCTAAAAGAAACACTCCTGTGTCATTAATTAAGGAATTAATACACAGGAAAAGGCGAATTTGTTAGAAGCATGTTTTCCATTTGAAACAGTGATTGATTTTACAGCCTTTAGATTCCAGTTTGAAGCATTTTAATTTTAAATGCATTTTCTACCAAATTTAAGTCATTACACAGAAATGAATCATTACAAGAGCAAGGACTGCTAATTTCTGGCATTTATATACAGAAAAGAAGAAGAATGCAAATGAATGGAAGTTAATTAACTTCTTAAACATTTATCTGTTGTGAACAATATATGTGGGTGAGAGTGTACATAAATATATATATATTTATACATATATAAGGAGAGACAGACAGCATATCTCTCTCACTAGCAAACAAAACCCAGAAAGGAAACTAACTGTGGGTTTCACTTTTTTTTTTTTCTTAAGGAAAACAAGTAAAGCATTGATAGACAAAGATTAAAATGGATTATTTAAATCACAGTTTCTTATCAGCCCTTGTAATTTAATTCATTCTGCTCAACACATAAACTGCTGCCTCGTGCAATGATTCCAACACATAGAACTCAGCAAAGCTGCAGTGAGCCAAATGAATTCAAGTGAGATAAGTGATCATGTGTGTGCTCTCATAATTTAGAAACATTTAATTCTTGCACTATAACATATATAACCTAAATACTCTTTTTTTTTTTTCCTAAATATTGACATCCACAGGATTTCTTTTCACTACTCACATTTTCACCACTCTTTTAGTTATTCAATTTCCTCTTTTCCTTACACTTGAAACCTTTCACTCTCAAAACCTGACTTAGGGCAATGTAATAATTAGCAACACACGTTTAGTTAAAGCAGAAGACTTCAGGGAGAATCCATTCTGAAGCACAAACAAGGCCTTCCACAAGCATCCAAGAACATTCACAGCACACATTAGTAATAAAAAGTCACTTCAAAACAAAGTATGAAACAATCAAATTCTAGAAAAAAGTTCCTAATTTTTACTTAGAAACAGACAAGCACTGATATGTGTATAAAGCACAAAGACTGTGCTCCTCAACACTTCACATTTTCATTTATATAACGTGTTCAAGATATCAGATTGAAATACAGCAAAAACCTACCTTGAAGATGGCAACATGCTTGTAGGCTTGAAGTTTGCCATAAACGGATTAGTCGAATCATAATCAAAACTCTCCTGATGAGCTTCCCCAAACGCACTCGGTGATTTCAAGTCAGTAGAACTCTCTGATCCCCCATTGCTAAGTTTATCTGACCTCTTGCTATCTTTTTTTCCAGTCACTCTTTCAAAAAGACTAACTTTCTCTTTTTTCTCTTTTTTAATTTCTTTTCTGATCTCGACAGGTTTGGAAAACAGACTTATGTTCTGATCCCACGTTGCTGGGCTTTCTTCAAATGGATTCTTCTGTCTTGGCAGTGTGGCAAATTTTTGGGGTAACGAAGCACTCACATTAAATGGGTCATTTTGTGCTTCAAGTGCAGTTTCATCAACTGTGCTGTCAAGTTGGTTCATTTTAGAAGTATCAACACTTAATGTCCTTCTGTGTGGAGATTTTAGACTCCCTGCAAACAATCTGTCATTAGTATATTATCAATGAGACACTATATCACAGTTTATGACATGCAGAAAACCCATTTGAGCTTAGATCTAGAAGCTTTGCAATTGAGTCTCAGTTCAGAACACTGGTGAGTAATTAAGTTATTAAAAAAAAAATTTAACAGCTGTGGCCTCGATTTCATGTTGCAGAAATGTTTATAGATAGGCACCACAGGAAATTTTTGTTTCCTGCATGAAAACGAAGTTCTGCAGAAGAGAAGACAGCTATGACTGGTGTGCCATTCCAGAAAGAGACAACAGTATGTTGGTGCATAATAACTTTGAACAATGTAAAGTATTTTCAGTTCTTTGAATAAGTCAGGTTTAAAATTTGGTGATGGTTTTTGACTTTTTAATTAGACTTATTTCTCACAAGATGCTATTTTGCCTAGAGTTCCTTCTGGAATGCAATATACTCTCAGATAGAGAAATAATGCTAAATAAGAGAAAATGCTATGGTGGCATATATTATGAGCCATGTGAGTTATTTCTTATGCTCAGAAACAGCAATTATGAGCTAGCAGCAAGTAAAGAAAGTGTAAAAAAATAGGCCAGCAATATCTCTTAACATTTTGGCCTTGTAAGTGCTTCATGAACTGAAGTAACAGATTCTGAATGTTCTAACAGCAGTGAGCTGTGGTTCTAATGGTCATTAGTTTTACTTACCACCTTCATCAACCGAGCCAAAGGACTCCAGCTGACGCCTGAAAAGATGGGAGTAGCCAACAGTGCTGGATTTCATTTTCTCTGAGGAGATGTGTGGTCCTGTTAGATCTGACATGGAGTGAGCTGAGGACAGCCGCTGAGGTCCCAAGAGGAAAGGTTTTTTTGGTTTTGATTTCATTTGCACTTCACCACTACACACTTCTAGATTTGCATCAGGTATGTGAGTGCTGGGGATGATTGCAGAGGATGTATCTGAAAACGTCCCATCATTTTTCCGTCCCTTCATTTTGTCTTTCAGTTTAGCAAATGGGGATTTGGTTTTGTCCTTCATTGACAAATCAAACATACTTGCTGTCATGTTATTCCTCATAAACTGAATATTGATGTTTATTTCTCCTCTGTCTTTAGTTCTCTTCCCTTGTCTGGATTCTAGGGGAAACCACCTTAAAGGAGAAAGAGAGCAAATTAAGTTGTGTTTTCTGGAGGCTACTCATTACACTTTTGTTAGTTGGTTAATGCATCTGGTTAGAACAATTTCAAGTATGAAAACCCAAATCCTGTATCAAAGATCCAAGCATTACTGTACTGAAAAACTTCTTTGTTCATATTTGTTTTCAAAGAGAAAACTTAATAACTAATATATATAACTTAATAACGATGAAGCTCTTTACAGTGTTCACCTGTTTCAAAATCAAAATCAACCCTGGAAGCTGACTAAACTTCATCAAAGCCAATGGGCTTCCACCTGCTTACAAAGGAGAACTTGTACTTAATTATAAATACAGATAACTTTCTTTTTTTTATAGTTAATAAATAAAGTACGTTTTATTTAGTAGTGATGCATATTAATGTAATCTATGTGGCAACTACTTGCTCTGGTAGCCTTTTCTCCTTTGATTTTGCTCAGGTTTATACACCGGCAAACATTTTCCCCTCTTTCCTTCCTTCTAAGCACTGGTTAAGATTTATGTCAAGTGCAGCAAGTGGTAAGAAATATCTGAGAGCTCTGAACAGTCAGCTACCATTTCAATTCTGCAACTGCCTCCCCTCTGGATGCTGACAGTAACTCTATGAGTACAACTGTGAGCACGTAGGTGTATCCAACAGCATCCTCTCTTTTGCAGGTCACCAGCAGGATTAACTTCAGAAATATTTGCTTTGGAACCATGACGTAAATCCTCACTCCTTGAAAAGAGATCAAAGGTGTGATCATCTGTTTCAAAAAGCCAAGTGTGCTTCTTTGCCAGGTCCAGCAAAAGCTTTATCATTATCCAAGTGTCTTTTTCATTCCCTATTGTGCTGCATTGTTCCATGGAAGCATCTGCAGAATTCTCTCTCAATCTTCCCTCCACAGCTTCACCTAAATGAATGACCAACACACAATCTCTTCTCCACAACCATCACCAAGAGCCTTTCCCTTTTTCAAAAAGGGGCACAAGGGCATATTTCAGATCCACCAGCTCCAAAGAAGTGCTCTAATCCCACTGTCAGGAGAAATCCATCCACACAGACTCACACGACAGTGCCTTACCACGAGTAACTTTTGAACTGGAGAGACTAAGAAATTAAACTCCCTATTATCACAAATACAAAATTGATTACACAGTTATGCACACATTATTCAATCCTACCAAATATAGAAAAAAAAGTCAGGAAAAGAGAATAATAGTCCTCCATTTATTTTCAGATTTCGTAAGTATATTTTAAAGGTGACAGCTGTAATCAAATTTTCAGGCAGAGATTACATTTTTTGAGTTGAGAAAATACATTCAAAAGTGACACACCAAAGATACAACATAAGGATAAAGACTATTATGCCTTTTTTTTTGGTGGTGTTGTTGCTTTGTGATGTTCACAAGATTTTATACTTCATACTAAAGCAGAATAATTAAGAAATATCAGACCTCCTCTGTTCTGGCCCTGAACAACACGAATCCAGACCAGTAGACCCAGAAGTTCAAACCAGTAGAAGGATAATTAAATCTTTCAGAAAAACTTTTCTTCTGTTGTGAGGTGGCTTCATTTATATACTTTAAATGAAATGCAAAACCTAGAATATGTATCTGAAGAAGATGGATTGTTTTTCCTTTTAGTTAATAATGCTTCACTTCTTTGGTAACTGAATCCAGAAACATTTCAAGTCATCTATGGAGTCCTTATAGAAAACACACAACAGAACCAAGCATCCACTGCCTTTGTGCCACATAACTGCAAGACAAGGTAGCCTACTTTCTTTAAAACTCTTTAAACGAAAATATGTTTATATATTCCTTTAAAAAAATACAAACAATACACATTCATAATGAGCAAGCCCTTGCTCAGACAGATCCTATCTGTGCAAATAAAAAACCCCAAACAAAAACCATCCTGAATCTGAGAAAGTCATCCCATGGTTCCTCAGCCCCCACTACATATACATATCAGCACAGGTAAGGCTCACGAGTGTTTTAAGAGACTAGGAGGCAGAAAGGACTTCACTTTTTGACATTCAAATGCAATGCCTGAGCCTACACTGTAACAAAACATTCCTTTTTTCCCTCTCCTCACAGGGTTCAAACATTGATACTCTATCTCTGAGAAAACTGGTGAATTTTTCCGTTTCTGTTTAGGAATTACCAAAACTTTAAACTGATTAATAACACTTGTTAACTTGTTTGAGAACAACAAGAAGATGGAAATTCTTAAGCTTTTGCTATGTGGAAGAATGTATTTTATTTTAAAAATTCATTTAGCTAAATTATTGGCATTTTTATCACCAATCAACAACGCTGTGTCATTACCAGCACTCACCTGCTAAGGGCAAACTCTATGTGCCATTTTGACATTTACCTCTTCTTAAAGAGAAACCCACAACTAATACCTTGCCTTCATAGTTTCTACACTTCTTTTCAAATGTTTTCTTGAAGAACTTGACTTTAAAAATAAGTTCAGCTGGGAAAACAAAGAAACTCTCGATAGGAAGACAACAGAAGGTCCTGCTGGAACCAGATTCAACACTGCTACTGATTCCAACAGAATTTAATCATAAACTCTTTTACTCCAGCAAAAGTCCTCTGGTCTTCAGTGGAATTTCTATTTGAATAATGATTGCTGGATCAAATCTTTGTATGAAAGACAGATATTTAATTTTCATAGGCATTTCAAGGAGGTTTCTTTGTTACCTTGGAGAGTTTATCTTGTTTTAGTTATAATGAATGTTCCATATGCTTCAGTTCATAACAAGACAATATGAGAAGCAGACAAATCATGATTTTCTTCAAAATTCAAAGGCAACTAATTACTTTTTTAAACAGATGAGAACAAATGCAGGCAATGCATTTATGTGGAGCTGCACGTGAATGAGCAACTAAGTCTAGAAATGTTTCTTATTAGAATCTGTTTCGACAACACATGGGCGTGAGCAGCAAATAGAAAAAACAGCTCTATAGAGGAGAGAAAAAAGAATCAGAAAATGTAGTCCACTCTTTTCAGATAACAACATTTGGGTCCTAAAACACTAAATTCCACTATACTACTGCCAATTTAAAAAATTGAAACGTATTATTAAAGCCAATAAAACTTGCTATTTTGGTTTTGTTTACAGTACTTTTAGCCACAATAAATGCTCCATTTGTCAGGCTGCCATGAGCTTATTCTATAGAAAGCCTGTACAAAGTAGGAAAATAGCCAATAACATACATGAACAAAACAGGGTGGCTTTTATGAGAGCAGATGCCCTTTTACTTAATAACCAAATATTACATCCAGTCTTGCAGACAGTCTTTATTTAAACAGACCTTGTACAAAGTCTGGCAAATTTTCCCAACTTCAAAGGAAGCCCTATTGCCTTTGGAATCACATTCATTCTTCTTGCTCTCACCTTCAAATATTCTGTAGGGTAATGTCCTCCATACACCCTCTAATTTCGACTTTTTCCCTATGGCTTCCATCAGAACAATCCTTGCTTCTTTCTCTCATCTGTTTTTCACTGGCTAATGGGCTCTGGCTGTCTTGCACAGGTTCCTGTTAATTTTTACTTTTACGTATTCTATAAATTGCTGCTCTGCATGCTGACAATTTTCTTGAATGTGCAAAGAGAAAATCAACATGCAAGGCTAAAGAGGAAAAATCCTGCTGATGAGGCAGCCCTAAAAAGCTAAATCCCTATGTAAAGCAGCATGGCTACTTCCTAACCACAACAAAATCAGTTGATTCTGGCCACACCTACAATTAGGGGTGGAAAAATCAAACTCTTGTTACTTGTGCAGTATTACCAGTAATAAATCCTTCACCTTCTGAAAGACAGACAGGTAGGGTGAGGGAGAAAATTGAAATAAGCTACTATAAATGAGCAAGTTGTAAAATCATGGCCTGCCTATTTCATTTAAATAGCCAGTGATCTACAGACTTTCAGCTGGCTTTTTCCTCCCTTTTTCTGATTTTATTTGTCCTCCAAATCTGCCACAGATTTTGGCACTTCCAAGTCTTATCCCTCTCTCTTCTTTAAAGAAGCATCACTCAGCCTATTCTGCACATCATGTAACAGTGAGCAGGATGGGCTGACAGCATGGGTAAGAAAAAGCACTACCTAATTTCAATTACATTTTAATTATATAACAGCCTCCAAAAGCACGGGGTAATTTGCCTACCAATCTCAACAGGAATCAAGTGTTCCAGCCAGCACATTCAACCTGTGCAGGACAGACAATCTCCCAACTCAGTCTCCTGGACAGAGCCAAAGATGGAAAGTATTGAAGGAATTTTCCCATCTTTCTCCTTCTCAAATATACCATCCAGCCATCCCTCTACCAGTAATTATCTGTTGAGCTGATCTAGTTTTGCTTTGCTGAAAGCATTAGATTGCACCCAAAGAATTTTGCAAGATCTTTATTTTAATTCACAAATTACTGAAGAAATTTTGCAAAAAGCCACATAATCGTCACAGCATCCGCCAAGGCTTCTGACCTTGAGTTTACAGGCAAAAATCAGCATCATGATCTGCTACACAGTAATGAGGAGAATTTTCTATACAGGCAGATACTTCTAAACTTACCCCTAAAAAAGACCATCAGAACCTCAATGATAGAATATGTTCATCAGCTGTCACAAAAAACAAGTTGATGACTATTGTCAAGCCAGATACACTGAAAAAACTTGCTTTACAAAAGCCCACTGACATAAATGTCCACAGCTAACTGATAAAAAACAACATCCAAACCCCAGAACCGTCTGACATTTTCATTTAGCAGCGTATGCACTTTGAAAAATGCAGAAGTATGTTTTGTGATAAATCATTCCAATACCATACTGAGAGACTGCCCGAAAAGTCAGCAAGCAGGAAAATTAAGGCAAGGGGCTGAGCACAGACTACATCGTGTATGGGGGGAAATTAAGAAGAAAACAAATTATTTATTAAAATAAGTGATGACACTCACTAAGATGAATTCTTTTACTTTCTGGAAGCCAACTGAAATGAGATATTCAAAGCAGTTTAAAATAAATACTACAAAGTGACATTGTAACACCACAAAACATATGGGAACTGACAGCTATCACTACATCCTCACTAAGGGCTTTGCTAACATCAACTGGAATCAAAATCATTAAAGTGCCCTTAATTTACTTATTATTTTGGCTAAAGACTATGTGTGAATACTTTTATTTTAGAAACAAAATAACTGAAGGTATGAGAATTAAGACCAGTTATTTGAGTGTGTGTGCGAGCATGTGTGTGTGTGTGTGTGCACAGAAAATGGAGAAGCATATCAATCCAGATGGCACTTAGACTCTGACTCAGAATTATGACTTATTGAGAGGATGTGCATGGATTTGTTGTCAAAATGTAAATGCTGGGAATATTACTAAATAATTAGAAAATATCACTTTAAGTCCATAAAGCTGTAACTGGGCAAAACTTTGTTTTCTCCCATAACCATCTTTCTCTTCTGTTCCTCACTACTCACATTCCTTCTTTTTTTATTTCTATTTAATGAGTGCTACCACAAAACAACCCCTATGGAACCTCCAGGCTGCCCTTTATTTCTGTGCCTTTAAAAAATTTCTCAGTTCCTACTCTTCCCACTTTTGAATTGAGTAGAACAAGATTTTTCTCTTGCTCTAACCACAATAAAGACATTTTCTGTTACACCCTGCCATTTCCACTATTACTGAAGTTCAATAAGTACTTAAAATGCATTTTTCTGGTTTAAACTAAATTTAAGACTAAAAATTAGTAACTAATAGTGTGTTATGTTTTGTAGAAATATTATTAGAATGGTTCCCACTCATTAACAACTACCGAGTCCATATATTATCTATTTACTTGTTTGCTTGTTCATAATTCCAGATGTATTTGAAGCCATCTACTCGAGTGCCTCCCTCTTGCTTATGCTGCTACAGATGAGAGGGAGGACAGAGCAGAGGCAGTTGAAGAGGGAGCTCATATCCAAGACAGAGGCTGCCAATAAAGAATTCACATTAATTTGTAAAAAGGCAAACAATTTGCCTATCTTCCAGGAAGCTAAGCAGTACTAAACTAAGTGCCTACAACACAGGGGTGCTGATCGTGGTCAATCATTAGTTCTTTTTGTTTGCTTGCTGAGAACCTGGTTTTGACTGTTTTATTACCAGTATAAGTGGAGAAGTATCTTAAGAAAAGGCCAAGATTCCTTCATTGTATTATGCTCAAGCAAGCATTTTTTTTTAGCAAGTGCTGCAATTTGTGTGTGTGTGTGGAAGGGAGTGTTGAGGTATTATAGACTCCAGGGAGAAGAGGAACTAAATCACAAATAAAAGATGTCTCTTCTGACATTTCCATAAGAAATAATAACTCTACATCACCTGCCCCCTCAAATGTATAGCATTCCAAACAAGTGTTGCATCTTAAATCAGCTGAACATACAATAAAATGAGCCGTCCAGGAAAGCTCATAAAGGGATGGACAATAAACAGAGTGGAATTAGAGCAATGAGGATGAAGCAAAAACTGAGGAAATAAATAACATCAGGAAAGTTAACAACAATTTGTTCTTCCAGCGATGTGTTCATTTAGCCATCAGGAAGGAAAAACCTAAGCAGAATCATTGTAAAAAACAACTGAGAAATGCTTCAGTAAATTAAGACATGTCAGCAAATAAGTATTTTTTTTATTCCATGGTAACTCAAAAATTTGTTTGGATGCTATGCAACCAGATTATGAGCAGCATTAAGGCAATGATGAATTATAACTGAATTGAAACTATTACAAAAAAGCATATATGCTTTAAACTGATACATTCCTTGATCATAATTTACATTTCAAATGGAAGAGCAGAAGAGGTATATTTATTTTGCAAGAGCACACAGAAAAAATTGTCATGTATTTCTTAGGATGGATTAAAAAACCCATGCAATGTTATTGCAAAGAATAAAAGCCATGTCAGAAATGTAACATTTGAAAAATTATGCTAAATACACTTTCATTGATGCAGTTTTTCCAAAGCCTTTTGAACTGTTAAAAAACTTTCAGTAAAATCTTTCAGCATCTGGAGCCTAGTTTTCAGCTCTAGAAAAAAGAGCAGAAGTAAAAAGTCCCTGTCCATTTCCAACTACAGCGGAGATGTCAGAGACACAAATTTACGAACTTTCACAGTACAATGGGCACTGCTGCACTAAGAGAGAAAGAAAATGAACTGGGATCCTGCAGATGCTTTGGATGAAGTCTCTGAAAGAGATCTAGTGAGGGACCATCTGAGCCGCATCTGGATCTAACTGTTCCAGGAATTTTTACTTTTAAGAATTTGAAAAATCGTTAGTTTCAGAAAGGAAAAGGACATGGTACAACGCTGTGTACAAAATTTTCCCTCACAAGTTATAGACTAAATAGACTACTTTGTTTCAAGCCAGAGCAAGTTTCTTAGAAAACAAGACAAATCCTATCATGAGGCCTCTGCCTGAAAACTTTACTGCAGGCTGTATTTGTCTTAAGATGTGACAAGTAACAAAAAAAGCTACATAGAAAAAAAAGGATTATTTTTCCCTAACATAACGTTCCTGAGTCTGCAATGATTTTTGTAACTTATTTCTTCCAAATTATAAAATATTAAATTAAAAAAATATGTAAAAAGCCAAATGTCACACAGCCCACGGTCTTCCTAGGAATTCAGAATCAGCTGGTAGCCTTCACTTCTCATACCTCCTTACTAAAAAAGCACTAGGGAATTGCTGACAGGGTTCAGCATTGTGCAGAATATTAAATATCTTTTTTGCAATACCCTGGTGACTCTTGAGTCTGTCTCTTACAGCACCATATGTACAGCTGTGTTGGAAAGAGGAAGCTATTAAATATATTAAAAAGTAGAAATATTACCAATAGACACTTCATCAAATAACTGGATCTCATTCATCCCCAAACAAAGCAAGAAATGTTAAGGTTACATCAACATAAGAAAATAACTCTGGATTTAATAACAGCACAAGCCTGTTGAACATATTTGAAAGTAAAAACATTGCTTAATAAAACAGATTAGTGTTTCTGAAACAATGAATATAGCTTTCAACCATCAGAATGCTTTGGTAACAAAGACATTGGACTTGGTTTTGAAAGGTGCTGGGTGTCTCAGTTCCCACACCATAGCCACAGTTAGAAGGTCTTCGGGTCCAAATATATTACCCTTAGTTTACTGCCAACACAGGACTAGGAATATTTTGTATCAAAAAGGATTTAATAAAGGGGAGGGAAAAAAGAGTATTTTGTTTGAGATTGCATTCGTAAATCTATTCTTGAAAGTTTGCCCTCGTCCCACACAGGCGTACAAATATTGTATCCACATCTCCAACTAATGCTTAGAGGAGACAGCAACGACACACCCGCGTGGCACGAGGGCACACAAGCACGCAACCACGAAAACTTCTTAAAAACATCTAAACTTAAGACCTCTGAGTTACTTTTTTCGAAAGTGAGTTTTAGAAAGGACATTTTTGAGGTTTCTAAGCACCTAAAGACACCAAGGGGAAAACTGGACTTTCAGTGGCTCCTTCCTCATAAGAATTTAAATCGGCATTAAGCGAGAACGCGCTGCCAAAAATCCCACTTGCCGCCCAGCCGCACTTTTACACTTACATAAGACTTTTACAAGTACGGCTGTTCGGCCCTAGAAGCCTAACACCCATCAACTTTTAATAAGATTTGCAATCTTAAATGCTCAAGTAACTTCTGAAGAAAGGACTTAGGCTGTTTGTAAAACTTTCCCCATAGGCCCCCATCTTGTGCAGCAGAGCTCGCGGGCAGCGCGCAGCGTTCCCGAGGAGCCGCGGAGATTTCGGCGGTGGTCTGGGAGGAACTGCTTCACATCTACATAGCAGGAGTTCCTCTCTCACACTTCAGAGAAAGAAATGAGAAAATAAAGAACACCTACAGAGCCCTGCTAAGCATAACTTCCTATAAAAATACTGCAGATCTGAATGTTTACTTAACTATCACAAGGACTGTGTTACTTACCCCACTTAAAAATTTCTGGAATAACTAAGGCTCCAGCATTACTTTTGCTAAAACTGGTGCAAGAGCCTATGTTTCTTTTTCTAGGGAGAAGAGGTTTTGCTACTCACAGTAATACAGGAATAATTTACATATTTTACTCCAGTTTCCAAATACATATTTCTATCTAGATTTACAGTCTTCACATTTAGCAGTATTCCTCCCTCATTCATTCACCTTGTTTTTCACCTTGTTGCTAGGTGTTGCAACTAAGGCAATTGCCTACTGACTTGCGAGATAATAACAACTAATGATTCAAGAATTTTTAAGATGCATCTCTAAAGAGCAGTGAAACTTCTTGAATCAAGTGTTAACAGAAATTAAGACCCTAAGGCTACACGCATTACCATGTATTGCATCAAGATAACTGGTTCATCCCTAAAAAGGTAAGCAATTAAAAAGCGCAATACTCCACACAGTGAACCCACAAGAGATTCCGCACAGACTTCTTTCCTATGATATGGTTTGTGGACATAGTGTTTCACAAAAAATTCCATTTACAAAAACAAACAAACGGCAGGGCAAAGAAGGCTTTGACTTGTCTTTGGTGCTCTTCAACCTCAGCCATGCATTTAAGTAGGAGCAGGTTTTGAGGCGGTTTCAGCAGAACCCGCAGTCTGACCAAGAAGCCCTGCTTGGTCTTCACCACATGGATTTCCACCTCCAACTGCCAATACTGCTGGAGGTTCAACCCCGGCACAGTCAGACAGACAAGCAATGCCAGTCTTTGAGTGGCTTGGACGCAAAGTCCAGCACCTTACCACAGACCCACCATCACTATGGATACCAGAATTTAATTTTAACAGCTGAGATTTGGGCACAGGAGCCTTTGTACTCTACTGAAGAGACACTAGAGGAGGAAAGGTACCTGGAGCAGGAACTTTTTAACCACTGCAGAAAGATCTGTCAGCGTTCATATGTCACTGCCCACACAGAGCTCACTTGGAGATCTCCATGCTGTTCTTATTCAGCTTCTGTGGGACAAGCATACCTAAACCAAACCCAAAGCATGGAGTCATAGGCATGCCTGCAGTACTCTCATACCTACAGTTTGAGTTACAAATACACATGGAGGATAAATTATGCTGGTACCAAACGCCCTTATGCAACCATGTCCTGTCTAGGGATCATAATGACTTTACTCATTCAGTTGAAAAACCCAAAGAATTAGGTAAGTACATTCAACCTAATAAACTGCTACGATGCCTTTTTTTTTTTTAATCCCTTCTTTTTGCATTTTAGTGCCTGAACTTCCTGGCAAACACAATTTTATTTGACAAAGGCTTAAGTAGGTACTGATGGAAGCTACCACAAGAGCTGAAATTTCTCTTCAGTCTTCTCAGTTGAGGCCTGCTCTACAGTGCAGCCTGCGGGATCGTGGCCTAAGATTAATCAGGAACAGTAAAGCACTGTGCTGCTGCGGTAAGCCTTCATTAAGTCACAGTTCATTGACCACTAAAACATAAATATAAAATATTTAAAGACACGTGGTTGAAGCAACTGAAGGAAAACAATTTTAAAGAGAACCACACCAGGTTTCAGGGCATCTGAGTCTCACGCACGGCTCAAACCGAGGTAGGAGTTGAATGGGGGTATGGCACTGTTCAGAACAAAGAAAAATGCTTAGAAAACCAGACCGTAATGAGTTCATTTACACACAAGAGTTTGTCAGAAAAGTTAATGTTATTGACAGTCCTTCCCTGCGTAAGCATTTGATTACAGTAAACTTCTCTGGAAGAGGTCAGGCCGCAATGACATAACTGTATAGGTTATGAGATTGGAACACAGAACAGACGACAGAAACGTACTAATTTCATTTCAACTTATGTACGTTCACATGCTATTAGTAGTAGTAATAATAGTAATGCTATTATTTCCCACCCTCCCCAAGTGCAACTGTCCAAGGAACACAAATTATAACGAAAAAAACCAACAATCACTTACTCTGTTTTCCGCCTTTGCTTGTCTTCAAATATATCATTCAGGCTTATAGCCACCTGTCCCAAAAACCTGTCCAGCCCCACCAGCGACCTGTGCATGACAATCAGGTACAGGATGTATTTTTCTGGATTCTCCTGCATGAGTAATCCAGGGAGCTCGAAGGAGGCCTCTTCTTTCCAGATGGGATCCAGGGTCTTCTCAGCCACCGAGGTGGAGTACTTCTCCTTGCCCAGCTGTATGATGGTGTAGGCATCGTTGCTGCCATTTTTACCTTTTGGCTTCAGACCTTTGGCTTGAAGGACGGTAACTTGCACGTGAGTTGGGAACCACTTCTGGGCTTGCTCTGCCAACATCATCTTTGAAGATCGCAGCAGCAGCAGCAATAACAAACGCAAAGTCTGTCAGTCCTCGAGCGACTGTGTAAGGGCACTTACGGCGGAGACACCTGTCAGGGGCTCGGCTGGTCCTTCCTCTAGCGCTCCTGGCCGCGGGTGGCCCTCACCAGCCCGCGGGTCCCCCCGTTCCCCGGCAGCTCCACCTGCGGCTCCATGGCCGAGGGCTGCAG
>VZRF01010602.1:100540-195914 GCA_013396875.1 Vireo altiloquus
CTCCCGGCTGAGATCCCCGTCCCGTTAATTAATTCATCGCTATTTTTATTTCTAGAGCTGGCAGAGAGCTCTGCAGGAGCTGCGGAGAGGAGGGAACCTGGCTAAAGGCGTCTATTGTTGTTATTATTCAATATGAGGGGCTCGGGGGCGGCCGTGGAGCCAGCCGGGAGTGGTGCTGCTCTGGAACCCATCCTGCTGCCAACCGCTTCGGGAACTTCTTCATTTTCATCCCCATCCACCCGCGCTGGCATATCTGTTGGATTTAAATGAGAGAGTGAAAATTACAAAATACCTAAGTATTAATAAAAATGATATTACACAAGATGTTTTGAGGACGCATAATTTTGCTGATGTTACTCCTGTAGACCGCACGTGTCTACATGCTCACCTGTAAGCAGAGTCACAGGTATTAACATCGTTTCTACCAAATAAAAAAATAAGGAAAAAAAAGAAAGTAAGAAATAGGGTTGCAAGGCTATGTATCCCACCCCCGCAAACCATAAAAAGCAGGGAAACCAGCGGGCAGGTCAGATGATGCTTCACCCACCACCCCTCACTCATGAGCCTCTGGTCCATGGCTCACAAGTTAGTGAGCAAAAAAACCTTGTGAGACCTTCTCATTTAGCTGAGACCTAAATGAACAATCTGAAGGCCATTAGGGAGGGTAAAGTATGATGCTGCCCACAATACCTGATGCTGAGCGAGTTATTGTCCAGGGTAAGAAAAGGTTGGGAATCACCAGTCTGCACACAGTCATTAGCCTGAGTCCCAGCTCGTGTCATATGTGTACACAATTTTAGTAAATGCTTCATTGACCCTCAGGTTTTGGCTGGCAATGGTAGGTGTCTGCATGCTGTGATAGTTTACACAGAGTTGGCACTTCTTTCCTCTCACGCATTGTATCTGATTTTTGTTGATACGCAAATAGATGGTCCAGTTGGAAATGATAACTTCAATGCATGTCTTGGAATCATATTTAGGCAAAAACGTGTAAATGGATTATCTAGGGTAGTAATTTCTGTAACAGTTACAAATGCTATGGTTGTCTGCCTTGGTTTGTGATGCTGACATACTAATGGTCAATTAAGGCTGCAGGTTAACTCTTTGGGATAAATCACCATCCCCCTTGCCTGAAAACCCTTTCCTCTACTCTGCAGCTGTCATTCTTCCACATCCTCAGGTATCTTTCCCAGATGTTTCACAATGAAGCTCCCAGAAGGAACTGCTGTGCATGGGGAAAGAGTTGCTGTATTTTGGGCTGGAAGAACCAGAAGGGATTATGGTGCCAGGGTTCTGCAGGAGACTTGGGCCATGGGGGAAAGCCATAGGGCCATGGCTTCTGCAGGAGATTTGGGCCATGGGATTCTTGTTGAAAAGTAGAGAGGCTTATGTACATCAGAATATTTCTGAAATTAATTTTTTTGCCACATACAAATTCTGTTCTAGTATAATAACCTTCATTTGCACTGAATAGAAACCAAGCATGGTGAACTCATCAAATCAAAACAAGAAATGAATTTTAGGTGGGGAGAGTGTATTTATTTAATAGAAATTTAAGTCAAACATCATGTCTTGCATGCTGCATCTTAGGAAAAGTTTTATGAGTTTTTATAACAGGCAGGTTTTGTACTTTTTACTTGCCTTTCATTGGTATTCTCTAATTTCCTATTATTGTGTCTCCCTAAACAGGAGCTGACTGCAATACATGTGCACACAGGTGAACGGGAGGTGGAAGAACTTTTGTACTGCTGCAGGCCATATATCAATTCAATACCCAGTCTGCCTTTCCTGCTTTCAAAATAAACAGATTATTAGTCCTCCACTCCTTATGTGCAATCTGGTATGTGAGGAGTGTGGAACCTTTCCCCTTTCTCATGTTTCTCCTCTCTGCTCAGCTGGTGGAGCAGGCACCAGGGAGATGCCCTCTCAACTCCTCCACCCCCGTGCTTGAAGAGAATTCTGCTCAAAGGTGCACCAGATATATTTTATTCCCTCTTATACCCCTCTAGGGTCAAGCTGAAAGCTGGCCTTTTGATTTTGTCCTCTTTGGAATAGGGTAATTGTCATCTTCTGGAATGTAACGTGGGATATAAACGACAAAATATCTCAGAGAAATAATGATATCTCCAACAACACAGTGTCCCCTGGCACTATGTTAGAGCATTAATCCAGAAATGACTCAGATTTTCATTCACTAAGCCACTATGACTGCTCAGTGCCTGTATGCACTGTAGGTTTTGCTCATCACTGTCCACGATTTAGTGAATATTATATTAGAAAATCCATTTTATTTCCTACACACCATTTTGTTTACAGGACTGTATCATTCCTTCAGTGCACTATGGATACCCACTGTTGTTCTGTAATAATAATCTTTTAAACTCACTGCTGTATCGTGTTTTTGTCCAAGTCAACTCACTCTGTGGATGTCTCATCAGGAATTTTCTAGTCCTTAGTTTCTTTTAGAGGATTTTGAGGTCAAAACATAATATTTGGCACTTGCACTCAAATTTAGCTCTCTTGTATGCCACACTGTGGTAAAAAGGATTTCTCCCTGTGGATGGTGGGTAACTCCTTTAGTGTTCTGTCACTACCTGTGCAGCATTGGAGAAAGCTGAGAAAAGCAAGCCCAGAATTCTTGCTGATGAAGAAAAAGCCATCAAAGCTGGAATATGTGGCCTCAGAAAACTGTTTCTGCATTTCTGATTTGCACTAGTTGCCCTGTGTTCCTGGTGGCTACTCCAACACCTCATCTCCTTGTAGACAGTGATGAGAGTGAGTTTAAGAAACAATTGTTTATCACAGAACAACAATGTTTATCTATGGTATATTTAATACAGAACCTTAAAGCTCACATGTGCCCTCTATCTCTGTTACACGTTCTTCTAGTCATTTCTGACCCAGGAGATCAACATTGTTTTTTTAAACAGGGAACTCCAAGAATTATGGTGGATTTTTTCAATTTCAGTAATTTGTAATTCCATGTCAATTCTCCCTCCTGAGCCTACAGTACATCTGACTGAACATGAGCCTTGATTTTCTGGCTGCCCTTTCAAAAGAAAATGCAAGAAAATCTTTTTGCCTGTGCCACTGAGACTGTTCCATGTTCTGCTTCTCATTTCCAGTTGCGTACTTGCTAAAGAGGATCAGAGCAGTTGTGTTTAGACTGGTAAATTCTAGCAGGTAATTTGGGTATTTAGTCTCTCTCTGATTCTTGTTTATGAAGTAGGAAACATTTTGTTGTTTTTTAATGAAAATGCTATCTCCTCTTTGACATTATTTGCTGAATAATTCTTAGCTGGCAGATCGCGGGTGATGTGTTTGCTTTGAACGTTACATTGCTGTGAGGAACAGGCTGGTTTTGTCTCAACATGTGACAAGCTTCTGCTTTCTGCCTTGCTGACTAACTTTCAGTAGCTGTTGCAACTGCCCAGACTGTTTTCTCTAAAGACTGTGCAATTTTTGAGACTGAACATTGTTGTCTGTTAGCTTTATCTTAGCTGTCATTATTTTTTCAATTAGTGACTTCTTCAGGAATTCACTAGAACTAATTGATTGCAGAAATCAAATAGCTGGGCTCAAACCCACTACTGTGAATTGGAAGGTTTTTCTCAAGCTACTGGTTTTGTCTACTCTCTTGGTTTGGGAAGAATTCATTATGCTAAAAGTATTTTGATGTAATTATTAAATGCTAGAAGAATATTCGTGAAATTTCTGTCCTGGCCCCAAATTTTGCAACCCAAAATGTTCAAGGTTTGCTGAAGCTGGGTGAGTTAGGCCACTCTCCTGCTCTGCATGCTTTCTTTTGCCTTTCACATTCACTCCTGTGGAACATCTGAGAAGGAGGAGACCTTTTGGCCACAACACTAGGGCTGAATTTTCTCTGAAAGGTCTGAAAGCCCTACACCACATCAGTGGTCCTGAGCTCTCAGGTACTGCCACTGTCATTTGTTCTGTGCTGTTCTCTCTAGATAGCCATGGGTTTATCTGCTTGGGATGCAGTTTGCGTCTGCCCTGCCTCACTCTTCACCCGTCTTTCTTGCATTACTGAATTCATACAAGAAACAACAAAGGAAATATGTCTCTGAAAAGGAGAATGGGGGCTTGAAATTAGGCAAATTCCATAGAATTGTCTATTGTTCTAATAGAAATCCAGTACTTTCCAACCGGAAACCTGGAGTCACGGATATGGAAGTACTGTGTGCAGTATCAGACTTCAAATAAATGCCAGGTACCACTAAGAGTGTTGGAAGCATCATCTTTTTTGTTCATTTTTAGCTGAACATGTTTCACAGCCTTTCAACACTCTCATCCATTGTGAAGTTCAAAGAGGCTTAAATGCTGTAAAACAGTCATCAAATACTATAATTAAACTTGCCAGTCACCCAGATTTGACCCAAACTGCCTGCGTCTCAAGATGTTAGTCAGCTGTCTGGGTTAGATTTAAATTCAGCCTTTTAAAAACATGAAAACACCTAGTTCTCAGCAGCTTCTGCACGAACCATTGTGCTCTTCTGTCAAAGCCTCCCTGTCATGCAAACTCTGTCAGCACTTTCAGCCCAGCATAGCCCTGGGATACACCCTGCCCTACACCTGATAGAACTCAGACTGTCTTCAGCAATACCCCCACAGGGGACACCACCAGTGACATGAAGTTCTTTTAAAACTAACCTCTGAGGGTTAAATTCAGATCTACCTTGGCTCTCCTAAAGCATCATGGAAACCTCCAAGTTGACCATTGAAGAAGTACCTGTTCAAAAACCACAGAAACACAGGCTGAGGTTCAAGTTGAAGAGTTACATTAGAAATGGAAATTGGCTATATGGCATCTATTTTTAGACTTAAATATAAACATTTTTTTCTTGTTTTCAGTACGTGTCCACTGAGTGCACAGCTTAAAGAACTTTTATGCATTGGAAATGGACATAAGTAATACAGGGAGAGTCAAGGATAAATTTGTCATCTTTGCAGAGAATAATATTTTTTTGTGCTTGACAGAACCTAAGTGACATTAACAATAGAAATAAACCTCTTCAAAATTATGGCCTTTCAGGTTTCTTAGTGAACCAGAAAAAAAAGAAATATTTGTATCATTGTTTGAGTATGAGGCTTCTTTAGAAGTATCTTTCCTCTGTTTAAATAACTCCTGCATTTATTTTCTAGGTCATTTATTCTTTATAGGTCTCCAAGGATCTCAGAGACCATTACCTCACAAATTCTCTAAAGTTATCAACTCCCAAGGAGAATCTTGGCAAATACCAGAAAATTATGTTCTAAAAAGAGTTCTTTGTAATGTATGTTCTGAACTTCTCTAATTGTTTTCTCTCTCTAGGACCTCAAAGGGCTTTATAGGACCTACACATTCAACATCATTAGGCTGCCATATGAGGACAGATTGAATGCAATTATCTGTAAGAAGATTAAATAGTTATATTTATATCATTTGTTTTGTGCACCTAGTTAGCAGTCACAGCAAATGGGTAAAACACCTACCCACCTTCAAGCATGGTGTACTCCTTAAAATGAGTGAATAAATGAGTCCTTATTGAAGTTTGGTCTTAACTAAAACAACACACTTAAACTTCCTGCTCATTCCTATGACTTTTTCCCAGGCTTAGCTGCGCCCAAAATCTCTTCTCAGGGATTTTCTTGTACCAGAGGACTATCCTGTGTCTCTTCTGTTGTTGAAGGGTCTAATGGAATCCACCTGCAGCACTGAGGCAGCCGTGATTAATCTGCATTTAACTGCAGGGTCTCAACACTTCCTGCATGCTCATAGCAGGAGAATTCTTCTTCCCTGATGGTACAAAAAACCCCACACCTCAACCAACCAACCAACAAGTTAAATAACATAAAATATTTAAGGAAGGAAGGAGGGTTGATGCATTTGTTACACTTAGACTTAACATGTCTCCTTTCAAGTCCAAGGTACAGCAAGACATGGATTTTCTAACCCTTCACACCCCACATTGAAGCACTCATATAAAGCCCAGAACAATACTTGGTATTTTGGCAGAATTTTTTTCTCTTGCCGAGCTGGTGAATAATTCAGATTTTTATACCATCTTTCCTCCTAGCAATATCAATTTCAATTTGGCTTCAGCAAGGTCTTAACATAAATATGTGATTAGAGAAGGAATTTAACTTAAATTGCTGTAGTGAAGTTTTATGTGTGTTAAATGTATGTACTCCAAGCACTCTTCTCCAACATTACTTAGAACCCTCCTTTCTTTCAAGTGTGGTTTATTCTTAGAAAACTCAAGCTGCTGCTAGAATTCTGCTCCCAGTAAGAGACAAATTAGATAAAAACAACTTCTTGAGAGGAGAGAGCTTGCAGAGCTCTTGCAAGTAGACATGGAGTGCTGCTTAATAGCCTTCTATGCCCTTTTGGTAAGAATTATCCAATAATGTGTATATGGCAGATAGAATTTCACTTTTCTAAAATACATGTAGTGCATCTTCTTTCCAGCCCCAGAAGTTGGAAGGATTGTCAGGGCTATGGGAATACTGCAGATTTATTTTGGCACTGCCTAGTGCTTCAAGCATCCTGGAAATCAGCACTGGATATGTTCTCATAGTCTGGATGTAAATTAGCCAGATGTGCATTAGAGGCATTATTTACAGATTGAATTGTGCAACTAACTATACTTAGGGCCTTAGATAAATTATTTCTATATTGGGTCCAATTTTTGCTGTCATTTACAGTAATATAAATCTAGGATCACTACGCTGAAGTCAGTGGGGTAATTACTTTGAATTTTCTCCAGTGTGACAGAGAGCAGAATTTAGTCTCCGATTATTATTTGCAGCTCTGAAGGCTTTTCCCCTACACTAGGAATCTACCGAGGCTCTTCTGTGACTTTGTCCACTCTCACTTAAGAACTGTGCTCAGAAAAAGTACCTGCACATGAAAACAAAGTGATACAGGCAGGGTTAGTTGGTTTTGGAGTCTGAGTAAATAAAAATGAGAACACTTGCATGGTGTTAAAACCTGTTGTTTCTCTACTCTTCATATTCCTTTGTGTTTGCTTCCAAAAGTTTGCAGCCAGAGCTCTTTCTGGTTAAAAAACACCTAAAAAAGGTCTCACTAAAAAAGTCACTGCTAACTATTTTAGGATGTAGACATCACCCTCTGAGCCTGTTCACCACCCCTTTAAATGGTGCTTTAGCAAAAGTGATTTGTCATTGCCTCAGAGTTTTCACCATATCTTCATGGATTGAACCAGTGGTGCATCCTCATTTTCCATTGATGTTTGACAGCATTGCCTAGCTAACTGTGGAAAAGCAGTGAACAGTAAAAGCTCTCTACAGCAGCTCTTGTGAAATCCCCAGCAGCTAGAAAATGATGAAATCAAAGATGGAGCACACTAATCTCAATAGAAAGATAGAAACTCTGCTAACGCCATTATTCTCTAGGAACACTCTTGCTGATGCTGGGGTGAATGTGATTGTCCATATAAGAGCACAGATGTCTCATCATCCAGCAACATACGATATTAAGGCATACCAGTGTTGGATGCAACTTCGTAGCTGCGGTTCAAAAGCTCATGTTAGGGGAACACACTGGGATACTGGTTATATCTTTTTCAACTCAGTGTTTCTAATGAGAAGAAGATGTCTGAATGTATTTTCTGTAAGTCATAATCATTTGAAAAAATGCATTAGCAGGCACAGGTCTCATAAGTGATTTTAAATCATCTCCATATTTTGTTTTCCTTCAGCTTCTCCTTTGTTTCTTTGCTGCTGCTCGATCTCATTTTTTCTCTCCCCGTATTACTGTAACAGCATGTCTGCCTTCATTTCCAGTGATAGAAAAGACTATGTGATTAAATGCTTCACTTTGGCAATCAGATATTCTTGCTGTTTATTTATCTAAGTGTCTTTTGTGCAACGTCCTGCCACTACCTGGGTCCTTCCATTGCTAGTGACAGTATCAAGAGGTCACAGAAGTTGATAATTGCACAACTGCTGGGTTTGAGCGGCATGGTAATGGCTGGAGAGTGCTGAGTAAAGAAGCACAAGACTAATGTTACTGTGCAAAAACCTTTACTCAGCAAAACTCACAGGCAGTTGTAAATACGAACTTAAATATCATCCCAGCCAAGATATGACTTCTCAGGGTCATCCCTGGAATTACTTGAATTGCAGAAAGAGAGAATCACTTCAACGTTTAAGTATCCAGCATATGTTCCCAAAAAAGACTTTTTTATCCAGTGGCAAGCCTGAAATTTTATGTGTGAGAAAAAAAGAGGCAAAGAGGTAAAAGAAAGATTACAGCAGTGGGTCTGTGCATGGCATCTGTGGGATTGGACAAAGTAGGTTACTTGGCTCCATTGTTATGTTTTCTGCAGGAAAGCGCAGCCATGGAGGGAATCAGAAAGGAAAGAGGGGACTGTTCACCGAGCCAAGGAGAGGTGACAGGGCTTCCCAGAGCATCAGCACTGCTGCTGCAAAGAGGGAGCTCTTCAGGTAGGTTTTACCTTGGTTCATGTACTGATGTTGGCTTTGCCAGTTAGTTCAGCTGAAGAAGACTGACCTGCCCCAGCTCTCCTTGGTCATAGGGACCATCATGGTTAACACATTTGCCCTGGCCAGAATGCCTCACCTGGGAAGCCTGCACCCAGCCCACTTCCCAGCTCTCCTTAGTCAAAGAGCCATCCAGTCCTGACTGAAAAGCTTCTGGGGTGAAGAACCCACATTCCTTTTGTAGAAGTTTTCCTGATGACTAACTAACCTCACTCTTAATAATCCTGTTTTATCTGTAATCAGAATTTGGCCATTTCCAGCTTCTAGGTCTTGATTCATTTTTTATATTTAAAATTATGGAACCATTACAAAATTTTTCCACATGTAGGTATTAATATATCGATCAAGTCTCTTAACCTTTCTTTTGATAAAGTAAACAGATTAGGCTGCAAACATCTACCCCTACAAGGCAGTTATTCTAGATCTTGAAATCATTCTTTTCTGATCTATTTTCAATTTTCCATGGCTTCTTTGAAGTGTGAACACCAAGGCTAGTCATGATATTCCAGTAGTTTTCCCACCAGCTCACACACAGCTGTACTTCTTGTGCCAGAATCCCTGGCCCTGTAATTCTGCTGCTAGCTTAGGTTTAGGAAATTCAATCTAGGGTATTAAAACACTTGATATATATTTTCCCTGCATAATTGGAAAGCAGTGAGAGATCAAGCAATGGATCAAATCTGTGGGGGGAAAAAAAAAGGTTCCAATTCTCAAGTTAATTGTCCTGAAAAGTTTGGAGACATTTACTGCAGAGATACTCTCCCATAGAGCAATCAAGTGCTGACTGTAAGTCTGTTTATGCTTTGGACACATCTGTATGGCAGCAGCATAAAGAGTGTGGCATGCTGTTTAATATCTGTCAGGCTTCTTTTTTAAACCACTTAATAAGCATGTATGTAAATTCTGCGCAATAAAAAAGTTCTAACAACTAGAACAAGAATAACCTTTTATGTGGTGGCTCCCACCCTTAATCCCAGCTTCTACATGCCAGTTCCTCCCCCCCCTTTCACATCCCCATTTCTTGACAGGTGCCAGAATGTTTCAGAATTTTCCTGCAGCTTCACCATGGGAACTGCCATTTCACCAGGAATGAATTTGACCCGCTGAGCAATAAAGCTGAGGCAAAACACTTACACTCCAGCCAGGATGGGGGAATTGCTTGTTTTTCTGTTGGCATGTTCTCCTCTGGCAATTTTTTTCACCAAGGAGCGTTCCTTGTTCATTCAACCTTCCTCTAACTTCACCTTGAGAAAGAAATAGGGCTTTGAAAGTGTCGTTTTCCCAGCAACAGCTGCTGCTTTTAGCATCCAACAGTCTTTAAATCCATAGAAAGCTAGTTTATATGGACAGGGAAGCATTAAATGCTAGGAAATGAGGGTCTTTAGGTAACTATTCCAGATCTGCTATATCTGCAGTTACAGCAATTGGTGGTGTAGGTGGTGTTCTTTTACTGGCTTTTAATGAGACACATTTATTACTGCCTTGCGATAAACCAAAGTAAAGCCATAAAAGTGACTTTCATTGAACATTTGTTTGAGTCCTGCCTGGGTCTTATAAAGCTTCATTTGTTCAAGACTTCAGTTTTTGTTTTACATGCCTGCCACCTTTTTGGTAACAGCTGTTATCTCCTTCCATTGCTGAATACAATAGGCTTCCCTTCCACGACACAACAGGAACTTGTTTCATGACTAGTGTGAGACAGAGTTGGGATTTGATCCTTCATAATCTACTAAATCAGCAGAGTATCCCCACCAGTCCATACAACCAGGCAGAATGTGGGTTTGAAACTGCTCATGTTCGTTTGTTAAAATTTCACAACAGTTCAAAACAGTCACTGTGCAGGTTAGTAACAGAGCTGAAATTTTAGAACAGCATCTAATCCAGCAGTCTTTGTTCGGAGGACTGAAGACCCATTGACTTGAGAGATCCTTGATAGACCCAAACCTTCGGCCACAGTGGGGTGATAAAAATAAATATGCTTTTTTTTAGGTCCAGCACTGAATTTAAAGCTTATGCATTTTCTTCATCTGCTGGGCTAGTTCGCATTTCACTAAATATGAGTTCCAATATTGCAGCTAAACTGTCTGGAAATATTCTGCAAGAAATGTTCTTAACAATTCACCTCCGTAAGTTAATACCTATTAAAACCTAAAAATGAATTAGATTTGGAATTTCCTGGATTCTTGTGTTTGTCATGCAAATTTTCAGTGCTGTTCTTTTTATGATAATATGAAATAAAGTAGTTTCTTATAGTAACATTGCAAATCATTTGCTTTCTATTACACGCAGCTGGTTTTGTTACAGTAATGATTTTGTATGGGTGCACACTGCAGTGCGTATTAAAGGCAATGAAACATTCTTTTTTCAGGGCTCACATGCAATTGATGTTTGTGCAAATATAACCAGATAATGACAAAACAGTAATTTATTATAATATATTAACGAGGTTGTTTTTTCTCTCTTCTCCCAAAATGCACCTTCTTCCAAGCTGCCCTTCCCCCTGCAGCAAATCCTTTTTTTTTTTTCTTGTTTACAAAAACGACTCCCCACCCTTGCAGATGCAGATTAGAGTTTTTCAGCTCACTAGAGATCCAGAATCAAAATCTAAACCAGCTGGTGCTTTTACGCGGGTGTCTTACTTTAGCTTACTCAAAAGAACACAAGATGAACGGTAAGAATTAAATAAACCACAAATTATTTTGGGGACTGTCTGGTTTATATTAGAAGTAAACTTTTCACTGCTGGCTGTTGTTTCAAAACTATTGCCTCTATTTTTGATATTCATCCTTGGGATCTAACACAAACTATGTCTTACTAGTTTAATCCATTGTTAGGCCATGTTTAAATATCTTTTATTATAGTCATGTGCTATAAAATAGTTCTCACTGGAGTTTGCTGGCTTGAAGCCAAAGGGTAATACAGCTTCAAGTGGCACAGCGCAGTATTAAAAGAATTTTTTTCCTTTGGTGTTGGTACTTACCAATTTCACACCTTGAAAAGAGCCTAACTACATCAAAATGTGATGTATCTACTTTGAGTGCAGGGACTAGAAAAATATTATAGCACGAAAGGAGAGCAAAGGAAACGTTTCAATTGTATCAACAGTATATTCATTTTGGTGCCTGATTAGCAATTTGCGTAATTCCTTGCTCCAGAGCCTAGAAATTATATACATAGGTTTTTCAAGCTTCTGTTTTCAGAAGTAACTTTGTTTTTAACTTCCTGCAGCAGGACCACTTACACGACTACAATGACTGTTATTTAGTTCATAGTTAACATTAAATTAAGTCATTTGTATTTAGAAAGATTTTCTTTTCCTCCTCTAAAATGATAATTGAACGAAGGGTGTAACATCTCCAGTGCAGCCTCCGACAGCATTTGTTTTTCTCATAGAGAGGCACAATCATGCAAACACTACCAATAAAGTGAATAAAGAATGATAATGATGCTTACTAATGGGGACATTCAATTCTGCAAGCATTTTGGCAAGAGCAGATTGCTTCCCTGATACAAAATATTTCCAGGTATGGACCAGGTTCCATTGGGGTGACCTAGGATTAGGACAAAAGAATTGCTACCATTATTTCTGCTGTTGCTGTGGTCTCTACCAGCACCTTCACTGTAGGGTATTATGACATTTAGTTCTGCAGTTTCTATTATTCATGGGGAAAACATGCCCAGAAAGGAAGGAAAGAGACTGTTAGGAGCAGTTAACCTCTGCAGCTTCCAGGGAGAGCGCTAACATTCAATATATGCCAAACCCAGCCCATTAGGTTGAATAATGAGTGAGTAGATCTGAAACTTTGTACCAGACAAGATGAAAACAGATTGGGCAGGCTATTGTACCACACTTTATTACCTAGTGAAATGTAATTTGATCCATTTGCAGGAGGAAGAACCAGAGATGCTTGTTTCAGCATTCAATTGTTCCAGAAAGATGTAAGTACCCCGGTGTTGTTATTTTTATATCGATTTTTATGAAACACGTGTAGTTACATTTTTACAAGGCAGGAGGTTCTTTTAACGATGGCAGCAAGACAAGCAGTGCAAATGTTAGGGGGCTGAGTACATTCCTCTGTCAGATGACAGAGGGCAAGAATATATAGTTTAACTTCAGTCTTAGAGGAGTAAAACCAGAACCAGACATTCAACACCGGACAAGTTGCAGTCAAGTTGGTTCCTGGAGAGGTGACTTTCTGCTATAGCTTCATTCTCCCAGTCCCCAGGTGGGGATGTTTGGTAAAATGAATTTACAGACAAAAGCTTGTGCTAGATTCACCACACAGCAGCTTTAGTGGTGGAATTTCAGCTTTATATATGAATTGGTCTGTTGATTTCAAGGTGTGGTCTGCTCTGCTGTGATTTAGAGATTTTTACATATTGATTTTTTTTTTTAAAGAGAGAATAATTTTGTATTTTGATCCTGCATGCTTGAATTTGCAATAAGCATGTTAGCAAAAGATTATGCTTGTATCTTTAAAAGGGAAACCAAATTTCATTAGCATAACTTACTTTTTTTTTTCTGAGACCCTCTTGAGTTAAAATGAAGAAGAAAAAAAAAGGTCAAGAAGATACTGTTAGAGAAAGTAAAAAAAAAAAAAAAAAAAAAAATGTCCCTGAACTTGGCTGTTACATAAATCATAAATCACAGTAGAAATGCTGAAATGCTGTTGAACCAGGCATGTTCAACATGGTTGTGTTAGAGAAAGAAGCTGTTAAGCCAGTATCAAATGAGACATACATATTTGGATATAAAACTCAGCTTGCTGCATACATTTGAGAAGAAAAAACCCCAAATGTCATGCTCCATTATGATGGAAATATTTAACCTGAAACAATAGACTATAAATAAATTAACCTTGGAAATCAGACAGGTGTCTTAGACTATTGCTTTATGTTGAAGGTGAATATGCAAATGGACCTTTACGTTTTTTATTCAGTCATAGCTACTGTTGCTTTTCTTTTGTATTTCTCTTTCAACATCAGAAGATAGTCTACTTTTTTAGGAAGCCCCTTCTGAGTGTGTGGAAAGTATGAGGAACTTCACAGATTGAGGTTGATTCATTCACTTTTCTATCTTGGTTTCTTTTTTTCAAAAACTGTGGTCTTTTCGTTTTTTTGGTTTTTTTGTTCCATACAGACTCTAGAGCAAACCCTGAAATGTCTAAACTCCTATTAACTGACACACACCTGTTTTGTTTTATTTCTCTTTCAACCATCTCTTACAGCAGCTCTTTCAAATACTGACCTCATCTTTACTAACAGCAGCCCCGTTCCTCCAGTAGGCTTAGCCTCTTCTCACTATTTCTGATTTTATATAGTCCTGTCTTGTCTCTAGAAAAGAAATCCCTATCTGAATTTCTCCATCTCTGCTTAGACATGGTTCTGTCTGGTGCTCTTTCCATCACTTTCTCCATTCCTTCTGGCAGAAGATCTCCTGCTTTCCCCCAGCTCCTTTCACCTTTGTGTCTATAACCTTTGTGCTACCCTTTCCCTCTGGTTGCAGTTGCTGCAGCAACCTGGCCGTGAAAGCCACACCCCTCCTGCATTTTTCCTCAGGTGTTTTTTTGCTGGGTTTTGCCTCAGTACAGACTTCTCAAGCCAAGAGCCATCCCATTTTGCAGAACATGACAAGCTGCAGTTTCCACTGGGAGTTGCAGGAAACATCTTCTGCCCCTGCAGCTCAGTCTCCAAGAACCAACCTGAAAGCTGCAGCTGAAGGTTGGCATCCCTTCTTCCCCAGCTATAGCTCTCAGAGGTCACTGGTATAACTTTAGTACTTGAAATGGAGCTTTACAAGGGTTACAAGAATATTCAATCCTGGACATAACAATAACTCAGCTGCAAAATTCAGGTGGGGATGCAGAGCCAGAGACTGGAAGAGGAATATTCAGAGTAGGGCTTTGGTTCACACCCATTCCCAATGCACAACGTTTGTATGAAGGAAGACTCTTCAAAGCTCTTTGAAATGTCTTTCAGAAGTGTGTCTGAATGCATGAAGAGATTCCAATGGGTTAAACATGTTTAAAAATCCCAGATGCAAAGCAATTGTGGTGCATTACACCTATCACTTCCCCACTTCCTTGTTTTTTCAGTCTGCTTTAAACAAAGAAGCATCTGAAATCCATAAATTTTATTTCTTTATCGTCATTTGAACACTACTGTAGATGCCATTAAGATACCCATACATTGGAAACCTAAAGAAACATATCTGTATAATATGTTTAAAGATTTGTCATGTTGCAATAGTGGATAGAGGCAGAAAAACCTGAAAATCATTATTTAGAAGCATGTAGTTATAATGAAGAGCCTTACCTGTGGTGAAGCAGTAGTGTGCTTTTTTCTTTTAGTTGCACAAATATACCAGCTAAATATATAAATTAAATGTTGGTTTGAACCAGCATATCTCTCAGTGGTTTTTTTGTTACCTTTTTATTTAGAAGATATCAACAGTCTTTGCACAAGAGTTATTTGTCCCCAGAAGCTGAGTGTTCTTGTGAGCTGACCTTTCCAGAGTATTTCTGTATGTGGGCTCTTCATCACAGCTGCTGAAATCAGGCATAAAAAACACTGTTAACCTAAAAGGGATAGAAAGATCTAAGTCGGTTTTCTTCTGCTTTCCACGGAGAAAAAAGAAAAATCTATCAGAGGATGTTCTTCCCCCATATTTCCTGAGTGGAAATGGATATAGAGACAACAGAGGTGATATTACACCCTAGACCCTGATCTGGGGACACTTAGCAAGCTAAACTAATCCTTTACTCACACAATCATCTCAGTTTGGTCTGTCCTGAGGGAGAAAGCATTCAAAAAAATAATCACAGGATCTTTATTCAATAATCTGCCTTTTACAATGATACAGAATTTTTAGGGCAAGTGGTGAATGGCAAATAAAATCACAAGGAAACAGCAACTATGGAGGGTTTATATAATGTTAGACTCTGCAGTAGCTTCACCCTGGGGATGAAGGAGCCTTCCCTGGGAAGCAATAACTGCTGGCCCTCTGGACACAGCACAGCAGAAGGCTCCTGGAAACAGAGGCCATACCTGTAGATAGTATCTCAGTTTTATCTGAACAGCAAATAGCTTTATGGCTCACCTGCAGCAGTCATTGTTAAGGGTCAGATAAGCTCGTAGTTCATAGTGGGAAAAAACCCAAGCACGCTGCCCAGCCCAGCACAAGATGAACACATCTGATAGACATATGGACAGGAGGGTGATCTGGAAGTTAGCTCCTCACAGCATGCAGATGAAAACAACTTCCAGATGAAATCACAGGTGTTCATCAAATTATTTTTTTTTAAAAACACCCCAAAATCTAAAAAAAGCCCCAAATAGAGATTCTTAAACCTGTCAAAATAAGGAAAAACCTCTCATGGTGTCACACAGTAGAGCAGGGAAGGAAAAGGAGCTGTGAAGTGAGCAAGACTAATGGGTTAATTAACGAATATGTCTATCTGCAGTGGAGAGCTTCTCCCTTTACTGAGCCATGCTGGAGATTATTTGAATGACAACAGGGCTTAATTCGGCACATCCTCATCCACAGTGATAAAGGCTGGCTAAAACACTGCCCTGCAGGCTCCACTATGGAACAGTTACTTGGTGCCTATTCTGGTCATGGATAGATTTCCCATGATCATAAATTCTGGTTATACCAGTTATAGTGGCCACTCTGGGGATTTAGTTTTACTGGTAGAGGACACCAAGGTTCTGTAAAGCAGAAGATATGGAGCAAATGGGACTGCTGAAACCAGTGGGGTGAGGCAGGGCAGAGTTAATGCTGAGAGGACAGCAAGCAGCATTTGGTTTGCTGCTTTAACTGTTATGGCACAGTCAGCGTGGTGTAACTTGAAGCTTAGACACCTCATTTTACAGCAGGTTTTGCTCTGCCATCTCTGAGGAGGAGATCAAGGCACCCTGAGAACAATGAGCCCCCTTCCTGCTTTCTATTCAATTTAAATAGCTTCCTTGTGCAGTTGCCTCACCTGAAATTTATTTCTGAGGAGCTGCTGGTAGTTTTGGAGGTGATTTACCAATGGCTGATATGAGAGCAGATGGGAATGTGATCGAGCCGTGGTCACCCTAAGGTCCCTATGTGAACCACAGTTTACTGATAACTGTGTGTAATGGCTTTATCTGCTCTGCAGTTCACTGTCCCATCAGGGAGCTCGTCCCCCTACAAATGGCAGAGCTCCTGCTCGCTGACCTCTGCTGCAGATATTTGCAGTACATCAAAAAGATTAATGGTGCGAGTTGGTAGTTTCAAGACCCAGCTCTCCAAATAAAAGATATTTTTTAATTACTGTCCAACCCTATTAGGCAGAGGATTGTATAACATGTGTTTCCTTTTAGGGATGGACTGCCCCAATGGCAGTTGCAGAGCACTTTTGCATAACTCTTTCCACCTCCCCCTGGCCCTATCTTTGTGCTGATGTGTTAATGTGCAGACATCCTGCTAATGGCTTGGATGTGCTTAATCTTAAAAAGCAATTTTGAGGACGAGGTTGGGTCTCTGCTACATCCCTGGGTGTGGGGGGGCTGTTTTCCAAGAGTGGGCAGCACTGCCAAGTCATTTTGGGATCTGAACTCCTTAGTGCCAGGTCTGATTTCCCTTGAAAGATAAATTCTTTACCTCACCAAATACCATCTCTGTTTTGACATAAAGGTTTGGTTTGTTTTCTGGTTGGATTCTCATCAGAATTATCCATATTTTTATCTTTTGATGAGGGTTTAATCACTTAAAAGATGTTCACAAGCATCTACAGCAACAAACTGGCATTTGTGTTTTAGGGCACTTTCCAGTGTTAGCTGAGGTCACAGTGTTAGGGGAGTGAAATCCATTTCTTTTCCACTGTGTGTTATTTCTTGAATCCAAGCAATAGTTTTCATGTGGACGGAAACATTTGAAAAGGTCCCTGCCAAGCAAAGCTTCACTCACTGGCTTTTAGCCATCCATTAAACTGGGGTGAATCCTCCAGCCTCTACCTGTACAAGTGATTTGGAGCCCTTCAAGCAGACTTAGATTACCTGGATAGTTACAGGATTTCCAAACACGAGGTTGTTTCGGATCAGACCCATCATCTTCAGTGTGTGGGGTTTGCAGGGTGAAATCTTCAGCTGTACTTCAGAAACCATCTGCTCTTCTCCTGCTTTCTTTGCTGTCCACCCCTGCTGCTGGTCAAGCCAAAACGTTCCACTGTTCAAATACCTGGCAACAACTATTTAATTTGACAATTTGTAGATGGTATTCCTGTATTACCCTTTAAGACCTTAATAATAGGTTTTTCTTTAGTGAAGCATTAAAACATTAAAGGCCATAAATTCCACAGTCACCTGTATCCATTTATTGCTAATTTATTATGGAACATATCATAAAACTTTGCTTGACATATAGGCCTCTTCATAACTATAAATCTTTTTTCAACTGTTTAGATAACTTATGCTTAAGTTCAAGGAAAGACCTCTACGAACAAATATTTTAAACATCTATTTATTGTGCAACACTAATATGTACAAACTATGCGGCAAATACTGAGAAATATTACTCTATAGTCAGATTTATCACTTCAGGCTTTTTGGGGATACATCTATTATAAAAATGAAATAAAAACTTTGTGTCAAGTATCCGCTTTATTAAAAGGTTTAAGGGCTCTAACTGAATAGACCTGTTATTGCTGTTAACATCAAATATATAAATGTTTCTCTTCAGATTAAGTTTGCCATTTGTAACCTGAAACTGCAGAAAGGATTGTAAGTGCGTTTCATAAGGGAGAGCAAAACCAAAAGTTATCAGACTTGGTAATTCTGTATCTAAATAGTGTCTATAGCATCATTGTTGCTACAGAGCTTGACTCTGCTCTCATGCAGCCATTTTTAAAATCCCTGTGATGCTGGATCATATATATGTATATAGAAAAAATATAGAAATAATTCAGGCATTTAATTTACTCTTATTTCAGATAATTGCTTGGGATTTGACACTGTTTATATTTGTTGCTTTTAAATTACCTGCTGTTGTTTCTTATGTAAAAAAGAAAACATTTTCTTCCTTGTGGTGTATAAATTCAAGTTGCTTGGATAAATCAAACCAGAATTCTACAGAATACTACTCTTTTTTTTTTTCCTTTAACATTTTTACCCTGGCTGAATTATTAGCATATGTATTTGCTAATAATACATATGTATTATTAGCATATGTAGTAAAGTAATTGGTTTTAGAACCAATGCACATGCATACATCCAGACAGCTTCTTTTGCAAGAAGTTGGTTTGTAAAAAAATTGTTTGGGTGCCTCATTAAAAGGCTCTGTTTTATTGGTCCTTTTCCTGCAAATAAGTTTGTTTGCACGTGGAAGGTCATTTTTATTTTTGAAACAAATTCCCCTCTTGGTGCTCTCCCCATCAGTTCAACTTGGTGTGTGTTTGCAAATGCTCTGTGGCCTCGGGATTTTCTTATAAATTGTTAAACTATATGACCAAAATCACAGTGTAAGGCCAAAACAGTGCAGCAAGCACATCTCTTAATTGGTGTATTAAAGTCAGAAAAAAGGGATGGAAATCTTCTGCAATCTACTAAATGCTACTCTTTAAGTGAGCTCGTTCATAGTAAACTAATTAAAACTGTACAGATTTTTTGTGTACTTGAGAAAACCCAAACTCAGCTTACTCTAACGCAATCACAACATCATTAGCATCCAAATGAAAACAAAGCAACTGATTCATCCAAAACATACACGGATTGTTCCCCAGTTTTCTGCTGGATTCATCACTGGATCCTTAAGGCTTGTTTCTTGGGACAGGACAGGGAGGATTAATGCTCCATAACCATTGCATCCAGGCACCAGCCAAGGAGGGAAGAGGACCAATTGTTGTTGCTTTGGCCCAGTCTCAGAACATTTCTATATTTCCCCCTTCCAAATTCTCTCCCTGCTTTCTCCTTAGTCCCTTTCCCTTATCCTTTTTGCCCTTTAGTGTCCTTCCACTCTCCCCCGTGCCCCTGCTCCATATACAACATATGGAGAGAGCTCTTCCAGCCAGGTTTGTGCTCCATTCTTAGTGCAAGAAAATCAGCAGCTACTGTTTTTGATAGACTTTTTGTGCCCCAGATTCTTTTTCTGGGGTTTATGTGTTCATAAAAGTATTGCTTTCTTGGGACTTGCTGAGGAAAATAACAAATTCATGTAAAAATAATGAATCAATATCAAAACCTGTTCAAGAGAAGAATGCCAGCAATTTGTAGGCTTAAACAAATCAATTAGATTTTGATTATATAGCAGACATCACTTTAATATTACTTACGGACTCTGTGTGTCTTTGCAACAGGCTCCCAGCACATCTCTAAATTCTGCAGTTCCACAGTAAACAACTTTTTATATTACTTCCTGAAAGTTGACCCTGATGGATTGTAATTAATTATATTGCTGATATCTGACAAAACAAGCAACTTTCCCAGTTATTTATGGTCTTAGATTTCACTCAGCTACATAATACAATGTCTCTTTAAACGTTGTCAGGTGCTGTGAAAATTATCAGCCTCAAGCAGCGAAGCCTGGGGAATGGGACAAGGTTTAAAAATAATACCATGAGTTTCAGTTACTGATACAATCTTACCACAATAAAAGAATTACCTTTAATAAATATATTCCAGGACAGAATGTGATGGGACTCAAGGAGCCAATTAAGTGTTGTATTCAAATGCTTTGTTTTTCTCTGCAGAGAAACTTCTGGGCCAGGCTCCCTTCTGGCACAAGTCTGCTTAAGTCAACAAATGGAGTTACACCCGAGATGAATTTGCCATGCTATGTTTTTCTAAATAGATTAGGGGTCATTTGAAAAGCTGTAAATAAACCTTTCAAATTCTTTAAGGCAAAAAGAAACAAATCTCCAAGAGGAAGAGAAAGGAAAAAAAGAGAAAAAAGGAAAAAAAAAAGATTTATTCTGCTTTCCCAGAACTGCAAGTTTCCAGGTGTTCACCTTTTGATCTGGCTACAGGCAATGATTTTCTGAAGTGGTTTCTGATGGTGCCTGACATCATTTATGGCACTCCTGAACAATCTTGTAATGTGCTAAACTACACAAAATTAAGTGAGTTAGTGGCTAGCTAAGAGCAGCAAAAGGACCATGGATATCACATGCACTTTGCTACTTGCAACAACATGTGTAGCTTTGAAGCAGCATTATTTCTTTGATTTGATAATCAGAATAAAATAATTACTGTTCTTAATTATCAATAGTACAACGGGGTGACTGGCCCTTGGATTCTCAGTGCTTGATGCTGCACAAACACAGAGGAAAAAACAAACATGTTTTCCCTAATAATTTACAGACCAGCTTAAGGCAAAACACAGCAATGGAGGTAGCAAAGCACAGGGAGGAAAAAGGTGAGTGGTGAGAACCTACATTAAACCAGCAGAGTGTTGGGCATGGTGGGACAGCCTGTGCTGCTCGTGTTTGATTAAGTTTTGTGTGTATCTAATTCATGGTCTGTAATTAAAAAATAGAAGAATCCTTGCTATGAGCAGAGCTGGACTCAGCTGGTGGATGCTGCACCCCTGAGCCAGTGGGAATTTTGCCTTTGTTTCCACAGGTGATGACACAAATGATGCAGTTGAGTTTCTGGCAGGCAGGACAGCAGTTACTTCTGAAGGATTTGGGTACAAAATCAAACTTAAAATGGCTCAAGAGTCAAAACTTTCACAGTCAGTCACCTCTGTCAAGTAAAAGCTTCACTCAGCTTCACTTTTTTCCATGCAAGCTGCAGTTTATTCCTTTTTTTCAAAAAAAATACTGTCAAAAAAGAAATTTTATGTTGTGCCCAAGGAGGGAAACTGTTGGCAGTGGGTTTAACCTCTACATCTCTAGGTTTTGTTAATTGTTTTATCTCTGATGGGCTCAACTTGGTGAGCTCTGTAGAGAAGGGAACTGAACACCTGAGTGGGGGTGTGGGGAGCAGAGGGCAGATCAGATCTGGAAAACCTGAGGATATGATATATAACTTCTTTTAGCTGGAATTTGCTCAGAGCTAAAGGCCTCTTGTGCAGATTTGTTGTTGTCCAGGCAAAGGGTGATAAAGAAATGTGATTATCTTGTCTCCTAGTGCGGTCGTCAACACGTGGGATGTGTTTCCTTCTGTGAGACACAGAAATCTGTGCAGTGCTTCAGTACTCAGCACAGAAATGAGAGTGAAATGCTGCAGTTTTGCCTTTTAGAAGTATTTAATCTGTAAATAACTAATTAGCAGTCTTGCAGAATTTGTCATTTCCAATGTTGATTCTAAGGGTTGAATTTGTTAATGACATTTTAAATTCTTATTTTGTGCCAACAAAGACTGTGAACGCTTAGCCAAATTAATAGAATTTGCATTGACAATGAAATCTCCCACTGAAGAAAATCTAAGAAGAGAAATATATCTTTGAGATCCTACAGTGATTTTGGTAAGTCTTTTCCAAGTGCTTATTCTGCAAATCACTAGATTAATACCATTTAGAAAGATCAGGCAAATGAAGCTGCAATTAAGAGAATTAGTTAAATCCATTATAGGCTGCTGGCCTTGCTCTCCAACTCAGGAAGGATTAAGCACCACACCCAAAGTCTGTTTGATCCTATCTTCAGGGCACTATTTATTAATTACACTTAATTATTCATGGCAAACCCCAAAATGAAGCAGTTGAACATTAATCCAGCTGTTACCTTTCCCTCAATTCAGGGGCTTCTTCGGGATGCTCTTCTCATCTTTCTTGACTTTTCCACCCTTAACTTTACAGAGTGTTTGTCCAAGAGCCTCTTGCTGCAGGAGCAGGCTCATTTCTGTGAGATGTCACGTCAGTCCTGGTCACTTAGCAGTGCTAAATCCAAAAGCACGTTGTGAGGAATTATGGAAACAGAATGTTTGTGCTGGCTGGTGGACTCTGTGACCTGTGCTACTCCAGGTATTGGTGGAGAGATGGCATCCTCGTGAGAGGAGTCACAGCGGCCAAGCTCACCAAAACAGCTCTTCAGAAGCACAACTCAAAGGATTGGTGGTTCTCTAGGGCTCATTTCTAACCAAAATTTCTGTTTCAGACAGCAACTCTTCCACTGGTCCCCCTCTCCTGTAGTCCAGTGACTGGCACGTGTAAGGTGAGCATGGCCAGCCCACGACTGAAATGCTGTATTTTATTTGGAGCAGGGCTGTGAAATCACTGACACTTCCAAGAGGTAAAGCTGGAGTGCCATGTCTTGGAGTGACTTTTGTCTTGGAGTTTATCCTTTGATGGTTTATCCTATATTGTCTGCCCATGCCCAGAAAAGTGAATTGTATGCCTCTGCATTTGTCTCAAACCGGGACATTCACCAAGGGTGGTTTCTCCTCTCCTTTTTCTCCACAAGCTTTGTGTTACTCAGGGGCAAAGCAAAGCGCAGGGCAGGTGACCAAAGGCAGCCTGGCCCTTCAGGAGACAGAACACCCCAGTGCAACCCTTCATTAATTGCCAAAATTAGATTTTCTAGGGTTACAGGATAACTAGAGCGAGACTCTATAACTGGAGGTATATTGTATAGATCATATGTTATTACTGAGTTATGGCTTAGGTGCTAATCAGTGCTTTAAGGATAGGGAGGGTATTTAATAGCTTTAATCACACAGGTATTTCAGCTTGTCAAAAACAAGGGCAGCTTTGTAGCTGCAGTTTTGCACTGAGAGCCCTTCTGTATGACAAAGTGAACCGAGGTGATCAAAACATAGTACATAGAAAGTGTAAACAAGCAAAAAAAAATCAGCAAACAATGACTTTAAATTTCAAATGTCATGGTCTAAGGGCAACACAATGAAGGAAAACACAACACACTTGTCTGCTTCCTGTTTCCATTCCATGATCAAAGCTTTTAAATTCAGTTTGTTCAATTCTTAATGATTTTCAGGAACTTTTTTTTTTTGTCTCAGAGTACCAACAGAGAAGGAGTAGAAAGCAAAAGGCAGGCCCTTCCCATTTCTTGCACACCAAAGCTCTTTTTTCTAATCCAGCTCTTCTGCAATCAGATTTAAAGCTGATTTAAAAACAAGAATTATAATGTACCCTCACCTAAAACCATAATAATCTCTACTCCTGCCTCTGGATTTGCTGATGTACCATGGCTTTTAAGTATTTACCTTCTAGATATGAAGCTCCTTAGGGCTGCGTAATGCCTTGTTATTACTACCAGTCCCTCAAGTCATAATGAACTCAGGATTACAGCATATTCTATATTTAAGTTTCCAGGACCAATAATTATTATATGTTCTTTGTTCTGAAATTAAAAAAAAAAAATATTCGTATAATTAGTTCTTTTCTGCTCACTACACAACAAGAATTGATTGGCAAGATCATCACTGCAAATGCTTGGGAAAATCCTAAAACTATTTTTTTTTTCTTTACTTCATGGTAGGAAGATATTTCACAATTTCATTATTTGGATTTACTAATCCAGAGAGCTGGCACAAGCTGCAACCATTAAATGATGCGACTGTGAATTTTAGAATGAGGGTGTGTTATTAGTTTTTGTTTAAAAACCAAGCACAAAAAGGACTACTACCCACCTAGGTTTCCTACAACATAAACTTTTTTTTATTTTTTCTGCTTGGAAATGTTGTCTAAGTAGAACGACTTTGGCCTCATATCTTATATGGGTATATATACCTATCTTACATACCCAAATTGGCATTACTTTGCTAGGCCAGAGATGCTAAAATTACCTTTTACACAGAGCTCTGATTCATTCTTGATAGGAATTTGCTTGCAGACATTTTCTTTATGGTCTCACAGAGCCCGTGTACTAAGCCTGGTCAGCTCCCAAAGCTTTAACGATGTGAATGGCTTATGCTGGTTTTGCCATTATGGGCACCTAGAAAAATATGCCTGATAATGGCTAAACCAGGGTATTTTCTACTTATGAGCTGTTTTATAAGAAACAAATTCAAATTCTACCTTTGTAGGCACCTGTGCAGTCCCAGTGATATGAAAAAGGTTTGAGCTGTTGAAACAGGTTTTGGAATCAGCTAATGGGATATTTGGCAACAAATTTTAGTTAGATTTCAAATTAGGTTTCCTTTAGACAAACATAAGGGATATATTGCCATTGACCTGTGCCTCATTGCTTTTTCTAATCTCCCTTTTGCTACTTCTCCATTTCTTAAGCTGCATCCTGCGAGGGACTGAGTGTTCCTTTGTACATCTTTTCGTAATGATAAAGTAGATTTGTGTAAGAATATGAGGCGTTTGGCCAACTTACTCAATTTGTGTTTGGGTGGGTGGAAATTGTTTTGTTGTTTTGTTGTTTTTTCTTTAAACATTCAACACACAACCTGTTAAGCTTCTGTAGCACAATTTATTTTACTACCAGGCAGTAGCACACGTTCACCAGTCCTCTGTTTTTCAGGAACTTTGCATTTGGCATATATTGTGAAGGTTGAAAAATAAAAATGAGTATAGGAAGTTATCTGATTGCAAAGTTGCAGTACTGGCAGAAATAATACATGTTCTAGTAGGGTTTCAATATCCCCAGCATGAGCTGAACTAAACTAAGGCCTTGTATGTCAAATGCAGTGGAATAATTGGGGAACATGCAGTTGAAATCTTTATCCCCACCCTCTTCTCTTGCTCATCTTCAAAAAAGCTGTCAGCTCAAAAGTGTGTGCAACATGAAGCACATCACATCACATTTTCCACTCTCACCTATAGAGCTGGGATCCTGCTGCTCTGGTGACATCAGGGACCAGTGAGGAGCTTTTCCCATCTCTGAAGCATATTCAGAGCAGGGAGTGAAGCTCAGACTCTGTTGTGGCCTGCAGGAAGCAGTTCCCTGGCACTGGAGGGTGGTAAAGAAGAGAGCACAGAGAGGGTGAGAGGTGGGTGGGGGATAAGGGTGGTCGAGCTCGGCTGCTGTGGTGGAGGAAGAGCTGCAGCAACAGCTCCGTCTGCTCGTGCTGTGTGGGTGTTCACACAATGGAGTTCAGCCATCAGAGCCCAGCTCCACACCTACACCAAGGGCTGTGTGATAGAACAGATTATGTGAGGGTGGATTAGAGGATTGAGTATAGAAAGAATCCGGAGCCATTTTTTTTGGTTTTTTTTTTTTTTTTCAGATTTGCTTTATGCTGTTGCTAATCTTTGCCCCAAAAAAAAAAAAAAAATCCATAATGGAACCACAAATAACTCAGCCTGAATCACTTCATCTAGGTTTGCTGGATTTTAGATGTTGAAAGCCAGGATCTGGGATGTAATTGTGTAGCATTACATGACACGTCAGGTGTCCTAAATCCCCTTGAATTATAGGCATATAATTCAGGAGGTGCCTCAGGTGTCCTGTGAAAAAAGAAAGGTACACCTAGAGAGCAGCTCAGATCTCATGGACGAGGCTATGGGAAAAGGCACCACAGCCAAGTGACTGGAAATGGCCCTGAGGTGTTTCAGAGAAACAGAAGTGGTAAACCAAATAATTCATCTCCAACAGAAACTAAAATTTTCGACAGGGCCTGCGCTTAAAAATTGTGTCCATGACAGCTTGTCCATTTTTTCCAGTAATAGCAGTTTTCCTCATAAAATACATTACCTCTCCCTACCAACCTTGCCTCCCTTGTTCCTTTGAGCTCTCAAATAGGTGAGTAATCCTATTGACTTCCAAACTCTTTACTTGCAAACAGTCAAGGACTTTGTCTGGTCAGGGTCTGAAACTCCTTCTAACCTGCAAGCATTTATGGAAAAAGTGCTGATTGAATAGGAAAAAACGTGCAAAAATATATTTAAAACCTCCTCTCTCCAAACCTTAGCTGGTAAGTCCAGTGGGGTAAAGGGTCCATTCTGGCTCCCAGCTGTTTAGTCTCCCCAGTTTACAGTCCCCATTATGTGCCATTTCTGCAGAAGGTGAGGCCATCACTTGTTTGCCATTGAGCAGAGCTATTCTCCAGCACTAACAATGCTCTGAAAACCAGGCAGCTCCACAGGATGAAATTATACTTTCTTATATGCAGATGTGGTTTAGTTGGTTTATGGCAGGTTGTACTTGTCGTGTCTGCCTGGTATTCTCTTGTTCTAATAAGCCCTATTACAAAGTAATGAATTCTGTGACCCTTATTCAGGTAATTACTTTTTAATTTTAGTTTTCAAGGATTTTTATTCAGACTTCTTGGGCAGATGCAGGGTCTGACTTGTCTGTCCCTTGGAGGACACGTGCTTTGTCCCAGGCAGGTATATTCAGGGCCACTAATTTTTCCTCTGGGATTCTCTCATGGAAGTTTTCATTTCACTGTGGCAGGCTAAATCACTTTAGATTTAGATACCTATAGACAAGTATGTTCACAATCTGTTTCTTAGACAGCAAAACACTTTTGTTGGCAAAGGAGTAGCCTCTGGGAATCCAGAGACCTCGACCTGTCATAGTACAAGCTCATTTCTTTTTCCTTTCTTGCTTTCATTGTGTGTTCTGGACCCTGCTAAGCGACCTTCCCTGTCTAGAAGTTGCTCTTCACAAAGGTGGGAGAGATATTGCTTTAGTTTTCAGTTACAGACTTTAAAACCCTACCAGAAGAAAGATTCTTGTTTTCACATAGTCCCCAAGAGTTACCACTTAGTGCTATTATGGTCTTTGCTCAGGGTAACACCAGTTTGACAGCTTCCCATTTATTAATGCAGTTAAATATGTTAATAAACATGACATTTATTATTATCATAACATTCTTCAATTACATTGGTTCAGTCTTATCCAGCAAAAGCAAACCTGAGCCAAATATATCTTTAAAACGTCTGCACACATGCCAATGCCAGCCAAGGGTGTGACATTTTTTGTTTTTTATTTTTACAGATTTTAAGAACACTTCACACTGGCAAAAGCTTTCAGGGAAACCCAGCTTATACTGGCATCAAGTGATTTTTGCTTATACAGCTTGCCTTGTTTGCAGAACTGTTTCAGGCTAGACCAGAAAAGCACTCTCTGGCCAGCACAAGCTGAATGTGTGCCAGGGCACAGCTGCAGCGGTGTCATATCAACCCACAAACAAGGACTTGGTCAGGCAGCACTGGTGGGGAGCTACAGCCTCTTTAGCTGACTCTCATCTACCCCCAGTAAACCCTTTCTTGATTCTCGTTAGGAAGGTTCACCATCATGGCTAAGTGTTGGCACCCCTTGCCTGCATTTGGCTTTTAACGCTTTCCCCAAAGTTCATTTTCCTTGCACTCTGGTCCCCAAAATATTGGACCAAAGTCCAATTGGACCAGTATATGGGAATGCTACATGAAACTAAACAATTGCTGAAGTGCCTGTTTGGCTTCCATGATCTGATTCTAAGTTCATAAATAACTTCCTTGCTGGTTTTTCTTGGTGTCCCTTCGGTGCCATCTGAGAAGCACAAAGAAAACAGAGATGACTAAAGGCTTTAGATCAAGAAGAAATGTCTGGTCTGGGAGGACAGCAGAAATTCGTAGAGGAGGGTTTTCCATTTGATATGGGACACTGCATAAATCCCTTGTCCTGGAGATTTAGGGACGCATGGCGTAATAACTCTACCTGTTGTCATGGACAAGGATGGCTGTTCTCCCTCTTGAAAAATGTGCTGTTTTTCTTTTGTGTGGCTGCAATCGTTTTCCATTTTCTGCACTGTTTGGGGGTGAGACTGCTCTCTCCCTCCTCTGAGGTCCGATGGCAGAAGAACCATCCCTTTCCTGAAATCCTTATAAAATGTGTTAGACTCTAACTGCACGAAGGTTTTGCACTGAAGTGAGCCTGGGACATTTTTTATCTCTGAAATGTTGGTGTAGGTCTCTACATAACTACTGGACTATGAGGCTCTGAGGTCTGTGCCAACAATAAGACCTGTGTCTCCCAAAAATCACGTAAATCTGTGACTCCTGTGGCAGCTTAGCCTTCTACCATGCTCACCACACATTCCTACAAGGAATGTGCAAACCCCACGGAACAGACCCTGCAGATATTTCGACTTTGAGAACAGCAAGAAGTTGCATAAACTTTGCTGCATTTTACGTCACCATCTTTCCTTGTGAGATATTGAATTGTGACATCAAAGAGTTAATGTGGGCAGAAACGTTTGATCTCATTCCACTTGAACTTATTACATTTTGAATTCTGATACTGTTACACTGAAGCTGTAAATTTATCTTGAGGTAAGCCAGCAGAAAGGCACTATTTTCTAGTTAGTAGCAGCCATTCTGTTCCTTAAAAGAAATTTGGGACAGATGTGTCTGTCTTATTATTTCAGTGAATGCAGGGAGAAAATGTATTTTATTTCTTATTAAATAAATTTGCCTGTTCATCTCAGTATGTGGGACTGTCAAAGTTTATAAATTTGGCAGTATTTTAACATGATCATTCTGGTTTTCTTTAAACAAAGTTATTAAATTGATATATTTTTATAAAAAGCAGAGGGTGATGGAAACTTTTTTTTTCATCTTTTGACATTTGGTTGACTGTTAGGGGGTTTTAAGTAACACTGTATCTTAAATCAGAAAGATAAAGACTCTTCCAAAGACTGCTGAAAATCAGCAGAAGGACTGGGATTCACTGGGTTGCAGTGCTGGTAAAGCAGTGCATGTTTGGATTTTGATACTGGCATTTTTTTGTGCTAATGCATTGTCAGAGTTTGAGTGTCTCCTGCTTTTCCCTGAGCATCTCTCATACCTGGCTGTAGGGGAACCAGAGACAAGCTCTTCTGTTGATATATTTACAAATCCCTCTCTCACTTCTGCCAAGGTGGCTTTAGATTTACAATCACCATTAAGACCCCTTACACCGCTTTCAGCAGTGGTTAATCAGGTGTGAGTACAAATAAAGTGCAGTCCCGAGTAGGAAATATTCCCTTTTGTGTCAAAAAAAGGCCCCTGCTCCTGCAGAAATTGTGGAGTCAGAGTTCCCATGCTGGAGTGGCTGTGCTTGGCCACAAAGTCACACAAGTTCCAGCTGAAGCTCCCTCTCAAAGAAAACACTTGGGTTTGAGCTGTGTTGTGACAAGTGACTGGGTGAGTAGGTATTAAAGCAAACCTTCAGACCAAGAGCTTAGAGAGGGACAGACTTCTTTATTCCAGCCTTTACAACTGTGATGAGAACTGGTTAACTATCTAGCAAAAGAAACCAGGCATTTCTGTGGGGAACAGTGAAAAAAAAAGTGAGCAAAAAAAGTGATAATCTGTGGAAAGGAAGATGCAGACAGGGAAAGGATGAAATCTGTTTGCAGTGAGCAGCAGGTCAGCCTTTCTGCAAGGAAAAGCAGGAGCTCCTTGTATGTGCCTCCTATTGAAGAAGGATCGACACAAAATTAAAAAAAAATTAAACAAGTGCGTCATGATTTTCATTTGTTCCATTGATTCTGGTCAACAAATCTGTTTATTCATACCATCAGGTGGTTTGTGTCCTTGATTCTCTGCTAGCCTGTATTGGTTCCACAGATAGGAAGACTACTAATATGGGGGGAATTACTAAATGCCTCCATGTGCATGGCTGGGAATGGAGTCGGACCCACAATCTGAACATCTTTTAAATCAGATGTTGCTAAGAGTTTGCCCAAAAGAGGTCTCTCTTTCCACTTCTCAGGGCTGAACAAGTTTGAGCTTCTATAAAAATTTTAAAGTAATTTCAAACTGGTGGGCAAGGTCAATATTCCCTCATTTGCTGTAATCCCAAAACAGGACAGTGTTTGCAAATGCTGAAATTTTCCATTACCGAAGCCGTTTTAAAAATTGTTGATTCAGGGGCCTGGAAATGTTTCTCTGGGCATTTCTAATCAAAAGGTAGTGTTTCACATGGTGAGTGGAAAGGTCCTCACTGCAGCATAAGAGATGTGGTCTGGGCAAAGAGCAGGTCCCTGAGTTACAGCTGGGTAAGCAGGGAAATCAACTTCTCTTCCTTGAGAAGTGAGCCAGGCAAATTAAAGCCACCTTGGTCCAAAGCAAAGCTTCTCAGCTGGACTCCAGAACTAACCCAGGAGACTGAAAGCATTGCTTCCCACTCAAAATCCACCTCTGGTTTGTTGTGTGGCTGGGTGAGGTTTTGGATCAATACAAATTCTAGCAGTGGGAAGAACAGCAGGATAAAAGTGGAGACAAGTGCTGAGATGGTGGTAAATCTCCACTACCTGTAAAATGCAACATTTGTTTAGGAGCAAACCTCTGGTTATGTTTTAGCCTGAACTGGTGGTCTGTTCACTGCCATTAAATGCTCTTTTCTATCCTGTGACAGAGCAGCATTTTCTGGGGCCAATGGTCAAGGTTTACCCCATCATAAACACTGCTAAAATACTTTTTAGTGTTTGCCTCGTAGCTATCCTCTGTAAAATCAGGATAATACTACTTGCCCAGGTTTATGATACTCACTGACATCCCTTGGCAGAAGATGGTCTGGAAATTGTGACATTTTTTTATTTCCCCTAATAAATGAGAAACCTCCTTCTCATTCTAGGACCTGCTGTTAAGGGTCAGTTAAGGTGAAACCAGAGTATCAGGTCTATAAAATACGGTTCTGTAAAAACAGCAGCTATAAACTGTGATGCCATGGACAGAAATGAATCCTAGCTGCTCTTCTGAATGAGAAAACAGTGAAGAGCACAGTCTGTCCAGGCTGAGATGTGCCATAGGACTGTCTGGAATAGGGGAGTCACACAGGGAGGTGGGATGGTGTGTCTGGGCACCCCACTCTGTGCCACACATATCCACAGCCAGCATTTGTTCAGTCACAAAAGAAAATGGCATTTCTGGGAAGAAGAGACCCAACTACTATCCATGCACTTCACTTTTAAGTGGCTGGCCATGCCACGCTGGTAATTTAAATGGAGAAAGAGTGATAATAGTTTAGCAGTGAGAACAACAGTTTTTCCACCTCTTATCTGGAGATAATGGTGGAACATTGCAGGGTTTTTTTCACCCTCTTCCCAGCACCTGTCCTTATTTGTCGAACAATTTATAGCTCCATCTGAAGTATTATCCTGCTAACAGTAGGAGGTATTTGCAGTGCAGCACAACATAATCCTCCCCTCAGAGATTAAGACTATTACCTCATTGATGCTCCTAGTCTCTGCCAGCCTTGGCATACCAATGTACAGCGTGAATGCAGGTTTGCTGCATAATAGCTCACTATGCTACCAGCTAAGCCACTGAATGCTTCTACAGTCATTCCTTTTATTAGGAGAATGACATGACAGTAATAATGGATAATGAATTCTGTTAATGAGATGACTTATTTCAAAAGTAAATAAAGCTCAGGTGTCACGTGAATGAAACATTTGAAATATCTGCAAATGTGATTTAGTCAAATGTTCCAGGGAAGGAAAAAAAAAAACCCCACACAAACCCTCCTTTGAGGCAGCTGCAATTGAGCTGGTAAGACTCCACAAGCAAGGAAGGAGAAAAGGGAAGTTGTACACGCAGCGTAACTTCATCCCTGGTGCAGGTGATTGATGGCACAATCTCTCCTGCTCCAGTATAGATGAATTTGGCCACACTGAGGGTGTGTAACCTCTGTCAGGTCGAGGTTGCACTCCTGCTCCAGTGTGTGATGGGGTGGGAGCAGCTCCCAGCAGGAGCTGCCTTGGGACTGCAGCTACTGGCACAGCATCCCCGCAGCTTGGTCTCTCTTTTCACTGAATTTATCACAAAAAGCTCTTGACTTGGTTGAACTAAAGCCAAGCGAAATGCAAATATCCACTGGCGTTTCTGCTGAATTACATTTACTCCTTTACCAAGTTATTATTCTTCCTATGAAGAGACAACTTACACGTCTTTTCATGTAACGCAGAAATATCAATGTAATCTTCCTCTCCTCACATTTTCAAATGATTGAACTGTGTTTTGCTTCACTTTTGCAAAGCAATTCACTGTCAAGCACAAACCAGGTTTGTAGTTTGGTTTATCATACATGAAAATGTTACCAACAACATCAGCATCACACAGAGATACAAACAGGCATTGTCAAGGATGTGGTGAGGGTGCTAATATTAGAACTGTCAGACAGCCTTTGTGAAACTCAAGGTTTCTTTATCGACCATAAAAGCATTAAAGCATCAAAGAAAGAGACTACTTGGTGTCTACAGGCGTATTTATCTTCCCTAAGATTTTTTGCCCTGATGTGGACTCTGACTTCTGCACATCTTTAATACATTTATCCTCACAGTATGCCTGTGAGACACAGAGGAGCTACTATTTGCTTTCTACAGAAATTCTGCAGTTCTGCAAAACAGAGAGCTGAAACACTGAAGGAGAGAGCAGGCAGGCCGACCTCCTGCAGACATGACAGCAGGAACCTCTTCCAGGAACTCAGCTGCCCAGGGAGCCGTGACCTGCTCCTGCCTTGGCTTCCTCTGGCCATTTACTCTTCCCCATATGGCAACAGGGCTCTGCGAGGTGCAGTGTCACCTGCCACTGGTCAGCAATGCCAGGGGGCTGTTTGTCCATCCAGCATTGATTGATGGCAGGAAGATTTTAAAAAGAAAGGAGTGAATGAAGAGTCCAGTGATAGGTCCCATGGCTTTGGCCCTCTTCGTCAGTGGTCCTCAGGGAATTATGTGGATGTTTCCACCTGACAGCTCCTTGGTTCTCTGTGTCTGGTAGTTGGAGCAAAACCATTTTTGAGGGGCCTTGACAGAAACCAGACTGACAGTCCCTGTGAACAGTAGAGGCTGGAAAACTGTGGCATCCTAGAGGATATTGTCCCAAACCCCAAGTAAGTGTCCATGCAGCATCTGGCCCATCAGCCTCCCACCCAGCACAGCTACACCACCATTGGAACCCAAGGCAGCAGCTTTGATGAGGTTTGGGGGTGGCTCCATGAGCTACCTTCCCTGGGAACTTGGGACACTGCAGGCTCACTGAGAGGGAGAAGGTTAAAATCTGATGCTTATCTGGAGTAGGAGATGGGGGAGAGTGAAGGTGCAGAGAGATATGAAAGCACAAAAAGATTTGCATGCGTGACCTGATACATTTTTCAGCTAAGTCTTATGAAGTTGTTAAAGTATTTCACCAAAATAATCACAAAAACTGGGCTATCCTTCAACTTTCAGCACTGCACCTCTTTGAACCAACGCGGGAAAAGTCTCTGAAGTCTAGCAAAGTGGAATCAGCCTCCTTAGGAGGCTCTGTGGGCACCCCAACCAGGAGGACATCCAGAATGTTGTGAGACAACTCCATCAGGGCAAAGCTCCAGCCTGCAGGCTGAGTGCCAGCCCCGCGCCAGCCTTCCCAGAGCACTCGGGGTGGATCCAGGCTGCTGAGAAGCTGCCCTGCTGTTTGGTTGTTTAGGCTGTGGCTGCAGAAGAAAAGAAAAGCAAAACCATGGGTTGATTTATATCTCTTGGTTATTGTAAGTCATTCCCAAAAGAAACAAACAAACAACCCCAGACATTTTAAAACTTAACCGTTTTAAAAAAACGGCAAAGTGCTGCTATCATTTTCAGTAATTAAAGCATGAACAAAAATTAAAAACTCCCCTGGCTCTTTCATTTGATGATTTTCAAGGCTGTTTTTTTCCCCTCGCATACTCCTTGCATATTTCATTCCTCACAATCCTGTCCCCATTAGTGGTGATGACAAAGCTCCCATCGCTCCCCATGTGTGGGAGAATCACACTGTAAGTATGGATTTAATCACCAACCTTCAAAGTGACTAAAAAGGCAGATAGATGGGATTCCTGGGGAGATTTTCAAAAGTGAATTTTGACATCCTGGCTCTTTTGAGAACGTCGCTGCTCTTTTCTAAAACATTTCTTGAGGCCTGCCCTTATGGGCCTAATTTCAGGTACCCCGAGGTACAGCTCCTTAACTGGTTCCAGCTCCGTGCTGGGTCCTGGAGATTTGGGCACCCCTCAGGCCCTGCAGCCGAGCTCCAGCCTTGGATCCCAGCCTGCAGAATTCCTGGGCACCTCACACGGAATCTCAGCCTTCTCCCTGTTCCCACATAACGCGGGGAGAGGCGAGAGGAGCCCTCTGGAAATGCTGACTCCCAGTTTCCATGGGGGAAACAACCGAGGCTCCTTCGGACGCTGCTGCTGCTGTTAGAAAGAGCAGACCAGAACTCGGCAATCATTCTCCTAAGCGTCTCTAATTAAAACCAATAATGGGGTTAATTAAAGCGCACCAAAAGCAGGATGTTCAGCACCGAGCCAGCGTTTCTTTCTCAGCCCGTGCTTGGTATGTGCAGTGGAGTCCCTTCATTAGTCCCTGGCCGAGGCCTTCCAGACCACATACCCTTTGCCAGGTGTATAGGTCAGTGCTCATAGCAACAGAATTAGCATCAGAGCTATTCGTTTTCGTGATATTGGGCAGCTTTTTTAAGCTGGTGGTAGGTATTTTCAATCTCCTTTTAGTTTTATGCATAGAAAGGGAAAGTTGTGAATAATACCTGCACAAAAGAACAGAAAACAGCTCCCCTATACTCATCAAAATTTTATTTTTATTTTAATTTACACATTTAGAGAGCTTATCTCTGAATACCAAATGAACCCACCTACTTTAGTTTGCTCATTAAGCATAATTTTATATGCATGAAATGGTATTTTTGAGGCAATATTAGTATTGGCAGTTGGATTCTGGATCCATATCTTTGCCTAAGGAAGTCAATGGAAAAATGTTCATTTATTTCAGTGACAGTGAAGTTGGACCTTAGTGAATAGTTATCTGTGTGCATGAAAACACAGCAATGCCTGTAAGGAGATGCACAGATACTGGTCTGCTCACACTTTTTGGCAACCTAAATAAGGATTTTTATTCCAACTAAATCATAGCAGCACCTTACAGTATACCAAATAACTTGTAGAGCAACTACAATAAAAATACCAAGGCACAAATGTGTCTACTTATTAAGAATATAGCACTGCTTGAAAACAATAGTTGCATTTTGGGAGGTGAATTCTGTTGCACAGATCATTTATAGACTCTAGGTTTTAAAAATCAAGACCTTGTCCTGGTTTTTATGCTGTCAGGGCTGGAGAAGGGAGTGATCCTTATTGCAGCTTGGCTATACTGACAGAACTGATGCAAGTTTAGTGGTCAGGGTGAGCTTTTTTCAGCACACCTTTTATTCCACTCGGTGGTGGTTTCACTCTGCTGGTCAAAAGTACACTGCTGCCTTTTGTATATTAGCAGGCCTAATTATCAGTGCTTGGCTGAAAGAAGTACCAGAAAGTTAATATGAAAATACAGAAGGGATTATTTAATTCTTGTACAGATTCCAAGGCCCCAGCAGAAGCTGGGAGCTGCACACAGACTCCCAGTACACCGAGCACTCGCTTCCAGTTCAGATTCAGCCACAGCTTGGTTTGCAGCATTTGTGCTCCCAATAAGCCCATGAATTGGAGACAAATGCAAATTCCACAGTTATTATGAATTATCTTCACTTATTAGCTGTTTCCGTGTGCCATGGTAGTAACTGGATATGAAAAGAGCTGAGGCTGTGCTTGTGAAGACAACTGTGTGGTAGCTATTTAAATGTCAGTTCCCTTCCATTGACAGGGTAGTGCTTTTCATAAACAGTTTGGAAGTTCCTCTTTTTTTCTTTTTCTTTCGTTTCTTTTTTTTTTTTTTAAATGGCTCAATGTTGATTGTATCAGCAAAGCTATTATGCTGAGCCCCTGCAGTAATTTGCCAAATAATCATCTCCTGGCACATATTTTTTTTCTACAAAGGCGCTAATGATTACAAGTATGATTAATAACTGAACTAAATTGTTATTGCCGGGAAGTTTTACTGCATTCAGGGAATCATGACCTGTACAAAAAAAAAAAAAACCTTGGGGACAACAGAGGTTGGTCATACTTCACAGAAGGAATGTACGACCTGTACATGTTTCCTTTTACCCTGCCATGGTTTTTTATTAGATCTTGGGATAGTAACCTCACGTGGGTCATTCCTCGGTCAACTGCTCATCTCCACTGTTGTTCCAAGCAGGATTCCCGAGCCACTACAGGAAGGGCTGGATGATTTCTTTAAGGAATAGCACTATTTATAAAATAAATATGAAATCAGGTCTCCATTTTGTACAAGCGACAAATTATGAGAACTCCAGCAGCTGTATATTTGTTGAACACCCGCCTCTCGTGAGTATAAATTGCACCTTACTGAGTAGAAATAAAATACAGTCCACCAGAGACTTTGCTGCAAGGTGTAGCTGCTTGTGTATGGGCAAGTAATGACTTGCATTTTCAGCTGCTCCTTAGTAAGAGCCTTAGTAATTGGAATCAGTTATTCAAAACATCTCTAAATGTGATTTAAATGGCAAGGATTTAATAACATAGAAAGAAGTCATTACAGAGGTTCAAGCAGGGGAGAAGGGAATTCCGTTTTTCAGAGCAGAGGGAGAAAAATAAAGCAATTACTTGATGTAAAGGCCAGAAACAGGACTCCTGCTGTCACAGAGAAATCAAATCTGTCAGCAATTAGTGGGATCTTAGGAGGCAAAGAACCCTTCAGTGTTGAACAGTGAATAAGGGGTTAGCAATTATATGAACTGATAAAAGTGTTCTGGTTTTCAAACAGCAGGTTAACAAGGCTTACTTTTTTCATAACTTCATGCAGATGTGATGAGTCACACTTTGTGACATTTTTCAGGAGGACTGTATGAAAAGGTAAGAAAATAATAAAGCGCACTGCATTGCTTTTGCATTTAAGATCTACTGATTTAAGATGCTGATTTAGTCACTGGAAAAATGACCCAGGGCACAATGATGGGACCAGCCTCAGTGTCTGTCACTCCTCCCCGGGGCCAGGCAGTCGCTTACTGAACTCTGCCTTCAGAAGCACTGATTGTCTTCCCAAAAAAACCCAAAACCCCCCACTCCTCTCCTTGGCTTAGTGAACTCTGCCTTTAGAAGCACTGATTGTCTTCCATATGTGAGCACTTGTGTGACCCAAAAAAACCCAAAACCCCCCATAAATATAATCAGGTCTCACCCTATTTGACGCCAGAAATACTCAGAAATTCCCAGCAGAAGGTATTTATGCCCTGCAAGATTGATCCTTGAGCAGAAGTGTTCATAGAGGGAAACGGAAACAGAGGTGATTATGCCTTTTTAGTCTCAACTCTGTCTAAAGCTCTAAACACTGTATACATGATTACATGATTAATTGGCACAAGGAAAAGAATATTTTTAGGAAACCAAAAGATGAGGAGACTTTTTCCATATGTCAGAGAGGCTGAGGCAGAACTAGAACTCTGATCCCATGCTTTTATTGATTTTAATGGGGAACTTAAAGAAACAAAAAGCAGAAAGGAACTAGAAACTCTAGATATACAGCCTGTACCTTCAATATTGTATTGGGAAACAGTGAGATTTGAAGACTTCATCTTCATCCTAGGCTATCCTATTTTGTTCACAGGGACCAAAGCCCTCTAGAGCAGGAAAACAAAGGAGCTCTAGCAGTTTCAAAAGGCTTTCTCTCTCAAAACAGAGGGATGAAGTGTGTCTAGACTGAGATGTAAAATCCTTCTGGAATGTCTGAAGAAATTAGGGCTATTGAGATTAGCAGGGAAAGCCTTTCAGTGGAATCAATATACACAGATCATTGCTTTACAATCATCTCTAAGTGCCCAGTTCATCCACTGAGGCAGGAGCCTTGCTGGCTTCATGTTGGCTGTGGTGTGTCAGACTCCTGGAGGCAAGGACAGCAATCTCCTGAGCTCCTCCAGATTGAGGAAGGAGAGGGAGCAGTTTGTGCCTCATCACTGATTTCTACTGGGGCTTTTTCCCAGTCCAAGCCAGAAAGGAACCCGAGCACTGGCTGCAGGAACACGTGGTGGTCTGGAGCTCCAAGGTGCAGCTGGGGCTGCCACGATGCTGTCACCACATTCCCCACACTGCACGGGAAGGCATCGTGCCCACTTTCCCTGGATTTTCAGAAATCTGATGCAATGCAGAGGTGTTACACCTGGCTTTGCATTGTGTATTAGCATATTGTTGGGTGTTGTCTCAAAGATAAATCAGGAGTTAAAGAAAAACAACGACCAAAACCTCTGTCCAGATCAAGATTTCTCTTACCTAAAAAACTTACAAAGGCTCCTTAACAGATTGGGGTATAGGGGCAATAATAGAAACTGCAACATTTCTGTTGAGAAGTTGATATTAGCTTCCAAAAGACATGAAAATCTTGTGTCAAATCAACATGGGAGGAATGTCTCAGGGAAGAATTAGATCACCCCTGTATTCTAGTCACCTTGGAAAAGGAACATTTCAAAGCAAATTCAGATATATACCCTGGAAATGATTAAAAGTCTCTTGAGCTTCATTTGTTTCCCAAGTGACTTACATTTTTCATTAATATGTGTTTCAGATCCTAGGAAGGTTTGGAAACCACTTCATACTAAAAGAGATTGAAAGAAAAACAAAAAGATGTAAGCACTAGAGAATGAACCTGAATCATTAAGTGAATATGTATGCTTTTTAAAAAATATTTCAAATTCTTTGAAAGAAAATACAAATTTCAGATATTTTTGTCCTGCAAAGTGTTCTAAAAAAACCCAGTTTTCCAAATTGCATTACAGGTGAATTTATATGAGCACTCTTTCTTGTGTCTGGAAAGATGGTGGATGTCCAGAGACAGAATAGCATTTCCTAAACCTCAGCCCAGCACCTTCTTTTTCTCTCCTGTGCACTTAAAGGATTGCTTGAGCTGAATATCACACTAACTGTGAACTCCTTTTCTGATTCCTTGTGCTTTCTCTACGATGAAGGAAAGCTTCCAAGTGAATTCATCAGGTTGCTCTGACCTGGGTAAATCCTTTGGATGTCATATCAAAACGCTTGAGATAGCTTCCCATTTCATCACCTTTTGAACCCAATCCTGAGCTGCTCTCTGATCCCCACGTTTTTGGTTCATGGTGCCTGCATTAACACGCAATTACTGCTGATCTAAATAGCAATTCACCTCCTCGTTATCTTGCCAGATCAGGCCTTGGTTTAGGTATTTCACAATCTCACATTAAGGAATTACTAAATGGCAAGTGCATCCTGAAAAACAGAGGCATAAATCCCATGGAGGTGATTTTTACATCAATCTCTTGACTGAGAACACTGAGAGGCGATGAAAGAGTGGTTATCACAAAGAGAGGTAAAAGGAAGAAGAGGCAAAATCTTGGCCTGTGTGATGAACTTAGAGGGAGCACAGTGATGATGGTTACACGTTTGACACCTCCTGTTTTGCTTCCAGGACCTGGCAGTGAAGTGACTCTGCTAAATCCCAGCGCTGGGAACTGCCCACTCCCAGGGAAGATCAGGCAGTGCTGAGAGCTCTGCCTGGTGTGTGGCTGGAAGGAGGGCTCTCCATGGGACACTGAAACATGGCAGGAGCTGATACCTACAGCTTCAGCAGAATTTTCTGTTTCTGGTCCACGTCTTAGAATTTGTAGGACATTTCCTCTCTTATTTCGGGAGTCGTGTATCCAAAATTAGCAAGAACAAGATTCAAATTTCAATTTGAAATTTTGAGTTTCCTGCGTCTCTCAGAGCAGAGATCCACATGATTTACTCATGAAGGAGCTGCCAGAAGCCAACAATCTTGCTGGCAATCCAGCTGTCTCTGCCTTCTTGTCTGGGCAAAATTAGCAGTTTTTAGGGAAAATCTTTGGAGGATACCAGCACGAATTCACATTTCTTTGGATTTTTTCATTTGGCTTCAGGACTAGATGTGGCACACAAACCACATTTGTTACATTTCTTTCTGGTCATGGACAATTTTCAGAATTTTATGGTGATACAACAGCAGCTCTCACGGAGTTCACTCCTCTGTAGGGCACCCAGTACCCCTTCCATGGATTGTAGAGTCCCTATGGATGTCTTGGCCATCCTGAGCATGAGACCCAAATGTCTTTCCCAAAGCAGCTCCCTGTAAACTCAGTGGACTGATTTTTTTTTTACTGGGAAGCACCCATCTGTTGGTCCCTGTGAAAATTTGCGTAGGTAGAGGGAGGAGAATTCATATCTGGGAAGATGTTGTCTTCCTTTGCTTCTTGAAGGAGAAGTGAAATGGATGTACTTACACTAAACAGCCTTATGCTAGATTCCATAGCTGCAGTTTAGGGATGAGCCAGTCCAAGGCAGTGCCTTGGGACTGGCAGGCAGAGAGAAGATTGTCACCAAAGCGGGGCTGTGCTGGCACAGGCTGTTTGATAAATAATTTCCTGTGGGTCATGCTGGTGCTGAGTGGCTGCAGGGGGTGCCTGGGCTTCCTCCAGGGAACCTACAACATCTCTGTGGGGCCATTTTCTCTCCAGATTTCAGTGATTAAGATCTTATCTGGGGCAACTTTCATCCCCGAATATCAGCAAACGCTTTGCAAAACAGCACGCAAGGTATCCATAGCTATTTACCACTTAGTAACCTGATTGCATCAGACTGGAGGAGGAAATTTATTTCCTTGTGAAATATGATCCCATAAAAATCCCTGGGACGGCAGGCATTGCAGTGCACCATGCGTGGCATTGCTGCCTCCAACATAGGCTGGAGATTTAGCTCAATTATGTTGTAGTTTGTATTTAATAAAAAGAATTTTTCACAAATGAAAGTGTAAGTGTAGGAAATAGGGGAGTGCCACTTCGTCCTTGTCTCACTGCACTGTGTGGGGAATTTGAAAGAGCAAGTTCCTTATCAGGAACCGGGGGAGAGGAATTCTTCTCAGGTAAGTCAGCAGCAAAGTTGCAAAATAACCTGTGCTGTACATAGAGAGGCCTCTCCATTTCCAGAACTCCTGTTTGCTTTGTTGCAAACCTTATCCCAATTGCAGATTTGAGGGATGATTATTTGAAAAAAACACTTTCCCCTGCATGTTCCAAACCTGCTGTATATTAAATTTTACCATCCTTGCCAACCCCCTACGCTTGACAGTATTTAATCTGCCAACAAAGAGCATCATGGTCCTGCTGACCCTAACATATTTGGCCAGTTTGCATCCGAAGGCACTGGACAGAAGCAGCAGGATTTGTGCCTTTCTCAGCAGCACTGTTGGGCAAAAGAGCCTTGGGAGGGCTGGAGCTGGAAGCAGCGAGTTGGGATGTGAAAGGAGCACTTGGGTTTTGTTACACAGCACGGATGTGGTGGCATTGTGTGGCTCGGGATCCCAGCTGCCTCTGGCTCTGCCACAAGGCCTGGTTTTCTGCCTTGGATGCTCAGGTCTCGCTTTCTTTCCATTGTGTTGCCTGGTGTCCAGAAATAAAGGATACTCGGGCATGTAGGGAGGGGAGTGGGAGGAAGAAAGGAGTGCAATTTGTGAAGGAAATATTTCCACTAGCTAAAGTTTAAATTGACAACATCGCTGTTTGGTCAGCCAGTTCACTCTAGGAATTGTATTTATTATATTACAAAATGTTTTAACTAAAGGTGGTTCCTTCCTTCCTTCCTCAGATTCTTGTGTATTTTCATCATTTGTTGTTGATATGACAGCCTCATTCAAAATAAATTTAAAATCTTCTACATAAACAGAATCAAACCCAGAAATATATTTCTTTCTAAAAGTGAAAGAAAAAGTGTTGTCATAATTATTTTGAGCTTGCTCTGATTTTAAAGAGGTCAACGACTTCCATGAGCTTTTAAATGAGTGGTGAAAAAAGGTTTTTAAACTAGGTTGTTTTAAAATGTTATTGAGAAAACCCTTGTTCATATGAAAAGCAAGACAAAAATTGTTTCAAAAGTTATTTCAGAAATTCTTTTTTTTTTTTTTGACTCAGAAAAAAAATAATCAGGCCATTTTTAATTAATGTTAACTTGTTGAAGAGCATTAAAACCTACTAAAATTTTGGCAACCATGCTAAAGTCTCTACCACCTTTGCTTCCAAAGAAGCTCCCAGCCAGGAGGCAGCAGGCACATCACTCTGCTCGGTGCAGGGCAGATCCAGGAGCCTCTGGGGGAGGTACCCACATACCAGAGCAGGGCAGGCACAGAGCCACCTGCACAGAAAAGGCAGACAGTCCTCGCAGAAGCAACATTTATAATATATACTGCTCGTTAAAAAGTCAAGTATTTTAAATTAGTACTTTGCCAGCTCATTTGTTTTCATTCGGGAAGAAACTATTCTATGGCTGTGTTGGTGTAAATCACCCTTTTTTTGATGGGTTCCTGATGCCACAGGGCTTGTTCCAGTGGAAAAGAATCCCCTTTGGCTCCAGTGATCTTTGGTCAGGTCTCTGCGTTTTTTTATTTTAAAACTCAGAGCTCATCCATCATAATAAGACTTTGCTGGGAGGCTGAGGGTACCTGCTGTGGCCACATCGGCAGCCTCAACTGAGATAACAGCCAAGCAGGTGGTAATTACTGTGATTAACCACTGTCACCTTCAGATTTCAGGCAGTCTCTGTGTTTTAAGACAAATTGTGCTGCTTTCCCTGGGCATTTAGTGCAACCCCATATATCTGTTATGGGGGTCTTTGCAGTTTGCAAACCCTTTCTGTGCACTGGGTGCTGTTACTTGTGGGTTTATGCAGCACCTAATATGACCTGGTAGAATCCCTGTCGTACATCTGCTAGCTAATACCAGCCACAGCAGTTGTCATTTGGTATTTTCTAACTTGTACCCGCAGTTACATTTTTTATCAGTTCAGTCACTTGTTGCACAAGCAGAGAAATTTAACCACAAGCACTGATCTTCCTCCCTGTTAACCTCAGGGCTTCCAATTTAGCTCCTCCCCGCTCCTAAATCACAGCTTATTGCTATTTTTACAAGAGAAGATTAATGGACTAAACGGGCACAGGTAATTCTGCATTGTTCGAAGTCTCTTCAAATAGCACCTGCTGCAAATTCTTTAGCGCTCCTTATCTCTCCAGCAAATCTTGGCCTTTAAACAGTTTGTTCAGGGGAGGAGGGGTGTGAAGAAGGGTCACAGTGCCCTGGGAGCTTTGCAGAAGCATCTCTGAGGCTCTGTGAACGCCGTGCTGTTGGCTGGGAGGGTTTTGCTGTCGAAGGTTCTCAGCCATGCGGGACGTGGTGCTTCTCTCCGAGCCAGCAGCCTCTCAGAGTGACCTCAGGTTGTTTCTCCAGGGTTCACCGAGGCTGTGGGAGAAGTGCCCAAGCTCATGGTTCGAGACATTAACTTTCCCTTTGTAATTTCCCCTTGTTTGGTACGTTCAGCTCTCAGCTGAGCTTTGTTCCAATAGCCTGGAGGGGGGATGTGACTTCACCCAGATATAAAACACACAGGCACAAAAAGAAAATGCTTGAAAAATTGCAGTGACATGGTTGTGTTGGTAGCTTGTGATTTTCTGAAATGAAATGTGCCTAGACAATGAAAATTGAGCCAAGATACTATATTTTTCCAAGCAACCTTTTTAGCCTTCAAAGGCGCTCCTTGGAAAAGCTGCACACCAGCCAGCCACCTTCCCAATGCCATCATTTTGTGCAGCGCTGAGAGGAAAAAGGCTGAGAGGAAAAATTGTTAGCATAATGGCCAACATTGCATCAGGCAGGTGTTGGAGCAGGTTGGGATGGATGGAGGGAGGGATGGAGGGATGGATGGATGGATGGACGGATGGATGGATGGATGGATGGACGGATGGATGGATGGATGGCAGGAAGCAGCGAGTGGCAAAAACCAAACAGCAGAAGGCACAGCACAGTGGGTGCAGGAAAAGGGCTGCCTCTCCAGCATGGCACACCCCGAGGGGCTGGCCAGGGAACCGTGCCCCACACAGGCACTGATGCCTCTGTAACTCATCCGGGCATCAGGGGATGCAAATGAGCCTTGCCAGCGCAGGAAACACAGGACTTGTGTGTCTAACTAGTTGCAGGTGGAAAACCGCGGGCAACGTTTCAAGAAGTGGCTTTGAAAGTTGGCCCATTGCGACCATAAACAAGAAACTAAAGAGCTTTACAGTATGTACTTACAGCTTTTAATTTTCTCTCCCTGTTCACAGATATCCGAGTATCTCGCACACTCGCAGACAAGCGTTTTGATTGTTCAGCCCTGGTTTTACATTTAACAGCCTCGCTACCTTCTCCCCACAGCGTTCTGCTCCCACATGTGGAAGAGTTTATGTTTCTCTTTTGCACAGAAGTGGGAGGTGGGCAGGCTCAGCTTTCGCTGTGGGGCTTTGTCTGAAGGCCAGCAGGAGCCCAAGCTCACCAGGGCCATGAGTATGGCACAGCAGGAGAACGGGCTGGGATCCAGTGGCACCACCTAAAAACAAGATTCCTGCCTGTCCCACAGCAATTCCCTCTCCTGGTGGCTCCAAACAGCCATTAACAATAGGTGCAATTTTAGAGCAACTTGTATTTACACATAAGGACAAGGATTTTATTATCGTCATCATCTCCATATTGTTGTTTTACATAACAGCTGCAGTAGAGCAAGTGCACTTTGGTCAATAGTTTCATTTATAATAAAGTAATAAATTAGGAATATTTTTCCCTTGACAATAAGTTTTATGCCAAGATTTTATGTAGCTTAAAGCAAGTTGTCAATTAGGCTACTTAAATTAATTTTTGGCAGCAGTTAATTGGAGCCTAGAGTCTTTTGTCTTTAAACAGCTAATCCTAAACAAGAAAATACAATGATTAAGTGTTTCTTAGACAATATTATTCACAGAATTTAAAATATAGCATTTAATTAATATTTGGACTTGCTAATATTTTTTTTTTTATTTCTTTAGAGAGATTAATTTAAATTTCTTCAAGTTGAATTGCTACCATGACTCTGATTAAACTGGCTTACTGCAAGGCTGCAGCCAGAGACCTTCCAACACTTCTACAGCTCTTACAGCCAAAGGCAAATTATTTTGATTACTTCTTGAAGAGACATATATTGTCCTTTCAGAGAAGCAAGACGTTCCCATTTGGAGCTCTGGAAATCTAGGACTTGTGTTCACAGGATAAAAATGCTGTATTATTACACTCAGGTACTGGTAAATATGCTGAAGGAATAAAAGACTTCAAAAAGGCTTTCCAGCATGGCCAAGTTCTGGGCAGGAAACCAAAACTTTGTAAAAACAGAAATCACAGAAGTTTACTTCAAAAGGGCTGTTAACCAAAAATTCAGTCCAAGGCTATGATTAGACTAATGTCCTTCATATCAATGAAAGTAGAGCAGCTAGAGATCTCCCAGTCTTGATATAAAATCGTTCCAATTCTGGAAACCTTCTTTATTCCTGATTAAATGAACCATATGGTGTCATGAATTGCAGAGAAATGAGTCCTGATAGAGTAATACTCCTGATTGAATCTCTTCTTTATACCCACCATCAGTTATGGAGAGGGAATTAAGGCTCAGTTCTTTGGTTTGTTACACAAGAGTAAAGATTAGATAATTATAAAGCTTCCTAGTATGAAATACTGGAAGCTAATTTGTAATTAATGAATTAATTAAAGAGCTAAAAAAATGATGCATTTTGAATGGTAAATGGATCTAGTCACCTTCTCTCTCACAGTTATTGTCTTCTGTACTTCTTTCTTTACTGATAAGAATGCACACAAAATCATGAAATCATGGATTCATGCTATCATGGAATGGTTTGGGACAGAAAGGAACTTAAAAATCATCTACTTCCAGCCCCCTGCCACTTGTAGGGACAATTTCCACTAGACAAGTTTCCCAAAGCCCATCCAACCTGGACTTGAACACTTCCTGGGACTGGGCATTACAACTTCTCTGGGTAATCCATGCCAGGGCCTCTCTGACCTGACAGGGAAGAATTTCTGGCTGATATCTGATCTAATCCTGCCCTCTCTGAGTTCAAAACCTTCACCCCTCATCCAGCCACTACACTCCCTGATAAAAAATTCATATATTTAAGAGAATTCTGGAGCAAGAGGCTGTTAGTTAAGTACCCTGCACACAAATAATCACAATCACGTCCCCAGCTTTGGGACAATGAGAGACTTTACACCATTTTTCCTTGTTTCTCCTTGGGAAAGAGCATCTGGGGCTTCAGACACTGTTTGAATTAACTTTCCACACAGCTCTTTCATTGCTACTGCCACAATCCATGTGAAAGTCCATTGCTACAGAATCCATGGACCAGGACAGCAGATGGAAGCAGCTGGGAGTGGTCCAAGCTGAACTGCTTTGGTTTGAAACCAAGAAATTGCTTTTAGAAAACCATCTAAGTGACTTCTTTTGCAAGAGGTCTGCAGTACTGCCAGTCCCATGGCATTCAGAGTTCAGTCCCATGCATTCAGAAAGTCCCTCCTCAATTATGGATTTTCAGACAAAGAAATGTTGAGATTCCTTAATTAACGTCTTAATGTGTTGGAGCCTTTGAACTTTGCATTCTCTACCACTTCTTTGAAGCCAAGTAGCTAAAAACCCCTTCACTTTAAAATAAAATTAAATTCAAATGCATTCACAAGGCTTTAGCAACTGGGTCTTCGAGAAAACCATCAAAATCCATGAATCATCCTAAAACCACAGGGGAAGCTGAGAATGATGCTCAAGGCCATATGTCTCACAAAGAAAGAACATTGCTTTTGAACTGCACTCACTGAGCCTGGTTGGGTTTTGAAAATTAATAGGAGAACTTCTCTGTTACAGTGGTCTTTCCTTATGTCTCAATATCATCCAGCACAGCAGTACTGAAAGACTATACAAAAAAAAATAAAACCCTCCAAAAACCTCAAAAGTGAGAATGGCCAAAATCAAACATGAAATGCATGGAACTGTTTTCATTGTCCAAGCTGACTGAAACACAGAAGTCTTTTTCATTATTTAGAAACAATGTCACTTGTGAAAAACTGGTTTTTGAGACAAAATTATTGAACTTTTAATGAAAACCCAAACACTGGAAAGATGGTAGTCAAATATCAACTCAAAATATAGTATCAAGATCAAATGTTTACTCATGGGCAACTGCTGAAAACCCCTTGAACTACATAAATTAAAAACAGATGCTTTAAATTAAAACACATAAATTACTGATGCTGATATTACTATAAATTCCAATGATGAAAACACATCAGTCAAGACTTTGAGGGAGATTCTAAAGGTTACGTAAAGGAGTATTTTCCATTATTAAACAAAGTGTCACCTGAAGACGTTCCCTGGAAGAATGTAGGAGGACCTGTGTAAAATACCTCTGCTTACTCTGACATGACTCAACTGTTTCTGTTTTTATTCTGAGTCGCTTTTGTATATCTCAGGCATTTCTTTGTTTAGTTCCTGGTGTGTATTCAGCCTGAACAAGGAGCTCCATGTATCTCATTCTATTTCCAGCTGGGCAAGGGCTTTCTCCCCATCCCCTACAGAGAGAGCACAGCTGGAACCAGTGACATCTCTGCAAATGACCTAAATTCTAGGTTCAACCATTGCATCATGCTTCAGGCTGCTTAGCATCTTTCTAACGCCAGTGTAATTTGGTAATATTTCCACTAAATAATGGTCAAATCTTGTATGTAAGCATGGAAATCTTCCATGTCCTCAGGACAGCACACTAGTTAAAAATATTATTTATCCAGAGTAAACAGTAAAAAAATAAAAGCTATATTTATAGCTTATTATTTCAGAAGGGTGTTGTTTACCTCCAGCTGGAGTATTAGAATTTTGTGTTAAGCAGTTTTGGTTTTGAACAGTTTGAAACAGTGCAATAGTGTGGAAAAGCATATACAAGTATAATAAACAGATGTTATAAATATATAAAATATGTGTATACATGTATGGCTGAACTATGTTAGTGCACAAATATATACATATATTCTCACACATACATGCATATGAATGTAGACATTATCTTAACTACACACACATGTAGGACATTTTATTAAGAAACCCCAAATTTTCATATATTTATTCTAGCTGTTTATATGAAAGCTTCTTTGGTTTCTTTTAAAGTCCTTTTCAGATTTTCTATTATGACCGCCCAATATTTGTATTTAATATACCATATCTAGTAAACTGTTTCTCATCTAGGATTTTACTAGATACAGATGAAGCATTGCTTAAAGAGAAGAAAAATCAACTCATAAAAAATGCACCTTGTAAATACCATGAAGTATTTGTTCACGAGTTTCTTTGAAATCTCTCTTTGTATTATTATTTTTAACAATGATGCAATCAGTGGGAACACAGCATCAACAACTGGCATAGCCAGAGGTGGAAGAGTCAAAAATGACAGAGATTCCCTGATATTTTTCCACGCTGTAATATTTGAAGAACATTTGAGGTACTCACAGGCCTTGATTTTTAAACTGATACCCCCCTCCCACACACACCCCCCAATTTCTGTTTCTATATGAAGGAGGATTTTTCTAACTGTAAGTTGACATTAGCTTTTCAGTGGCTGAACTGAAGATGATTTGTTGGGTTTGGACATCCAGCCACCATTAATTTGTCATGGGATTGGATGTTAAACCCTACAGGTGTCTTTGGGAGTATTGAAAAATCGTGTTACAGAAAGAGTAATTTACACACAGGTGGTTTTTTGTTCATTTGAAACATGACTTGTAAACAGTTAAATTAGTTTCTTTGGCAATGAAAATTCCTTCACAGTCTGCCACAGTCAGCTCTGCTCTCTGTCACTAAAGGCAGAACTAGAGTGCAAAGCTCAGATGATGGTCCAGGATGCTTATCTCTGTATAAAAAGAGGAGCTTAAAAAATAGATTCTTGCATCAAGAAACTCTACCAGATCATCTTCAACAGTATGATTTCATCAGCCTGCCATATATAATGCTGAATGACTTCTTCTGTAATTAAATCAGAGCCTCCAGAAAACAACCATACTAGAGACCCCCCAATTTTCCTGCTCATTTTCACGCACAGATAATCACCAACACCATTAAAAATATACATCTTTCATGTAACTGAAGTTCACCCAGCTGTAACATCAAAACCTTTCTTGTCACTACGCCCTTTTTCAAAACGTGTAGAAAAATGCTCAAGCTGCAAAATTTTGGGCCTTCCTCATGCCCTGCCTGCATTTCACCCTCCTGGTGACCACCATCCTCTGCAATTTCAGTAGAACGACCTTTTGAAAATAAGACCATGTATTTTCCTAATCCACATTTTGCCATTCTTCCTTTCAAGCTTATGCAGCAATTCGAAGCTGAGCTAACCTTCCTATGACCTTGAAAAGGTAAGTGAAAACCCTGTGTTAACAATTCTTCCCTCCCCTTATTTGGGTAAACTAGAAGCCATGAGAGCCCTTTTATTGACTTTCACTATAGTTTTCACCCTTGGCAGTACAACTGAACCTGCCCTGACCTTTTTTGACCAAGCGCCTTTGTCCGACAAACCGTTCAAGGCATCTTGCAGCCAGATGTGAGCCCCCACACCCTGAGTGTGTGTGTGTGTGTGTGTGCCTGACCGTGCAGCTCTCCTGCTACCTCCCCTAAAACCTGCCTGCCCCGCCAGCAGCCGCCTCCAGCCCGCTGCCAGCTGCCCCGATCCACAGATAAGAGCTGCTGGCCGGGTTAAGAAAATGACACCTGATCACGGGGCTGGTCTCGTTCCCATGAGTACACCCTCTCTGAAGGCTCTGTGGCCTCTGGAAAAGCTGCTCCACTGCTTCTGAATGGAATAAAAGCAGCACCTTCCACAGGCGGCCAGAGGAACATGTGTTGTTCCCCTCCTGCCCTTCTTGCAGGGCTTTGCTCTGCGGGTCCCTCCAAGGGGCACAAGACTTCATCACCTTGGCTACAAGGAGAGCACCGAGGATGGGAAGAGACTCCTGAAAGGATGGAGCTGGAAAATGAAGTCTGTCCACTTTCCTATCACTGAAAAAAATAATCTTCTTCCTACAATGAAGAGTCATCTCTCAACCCACCTGGCAACTGCTCACAAACATCTCACCCATCATCCCTTATTTTCTGTCTCAAAGATTGGCCAGAATAAACTCCTATTTTGTTGTGATGTGTGTAGATCTGCCTAGAGCTTGGCTACTTAATTAGACAGCAAATTTTGATCTGATGGCTGTAGGGAAGCAGAGCAAACAAGGCGAATAGAGCCAAACATGAAGAAACAACACCACTCCCTCTCTGCCTTAACACTTGACAGAACTTCCACTGCATTCTGTAGTCTTTGCATTGGATATTTGGGATTGTGACCAGCTCTTATCGTACCTAAGGTTCTTTGAACAACACTTCTTGCATGCATTGTATCATTTTGTCCTAGATTTCTATGAGCAAGTACAGTTGGTCTTATTTTCTGTTCACCAACTTTTCACCTTCTTTCCAGTCTTTGCAGTCCTATGGATGTGTTCAGATCCTGAACTCCAACAAAGTACTGCTTCCAGTCCTGTGTTGATCCCATTTTAACTCAATGCACTTAGGCATCCCTGTGTCTGTCAGCAACAAATATTTGTTTATCACATTTTTCCCTGGCTCAGTGTTGGAAATCTCTGCAGTGCTCATTTGCAAACACAGCACTTCTGACTCACTATTTATTCTGAGGTTCTCCTTGTACTTAGCTGCCATCTCTTCCTCCCTGCTCCACTTGACTCTATCCAACATCTGGAGAGCAGATCTATCCCTGAAGTCAATCTGACTCACATTATCTGGAAATAGCCTGGTTCCATTATAACAAGACCTTCACTGCCCCACTGCCTTCATGGCTGAAAGACATCTCAGCCAATGGGGGCATGGATTAATGTCCTGAAGGGAAAATGTGCAAACCTTCTAACAAGCCCTTTCTTCTCTGTCTAAAAGGACTATCAGCCACCGAGGCTTCCTTGTTATTCTTCAATTAGGTGGTCAAGATTAAAACTGAGACTCAAGCAATAATGAGCCCACTCTAAAAATGCTTTAAATCCACTAAAAAAGAGAGGGTTACTGCCAGAGAAAGGGTTGCTACCAGGTTTGGTCTACAAGCCCACCGAACTCCCACCAGTAAATACTGACATACCCTCACTTGGCAAAAATAGCAGTGGGTATTTTTAAGTTTAAATATTCACATACCTATGAGATTTTCAGCCAGCTCTACAGGATGTAATATTGCTGATAGCCCTTGGAAAAAAGCAACCAAAATATGAAACCTTCTTTCTCACCCCTTCAACCCCCGTCAACACTGTTCATTTGGATCAGGTGTTTTTGAAGTTTGCACATGGCAGTCTCATTTGCATTTAATGTCCTTCAGATTACTTCCTTTTTGTTGTGCTGAACACCTCTCTCAGTTGAGTCTAATTTGATGAGGTCATGCTGTGACTCCTGACCCTTTGGGTTCTAAATGAAACCATCTGACAAAAAAAGTAAGTGGAGTTAGTGTTTTGCCTGTTTGTGGACATTTGATATTTGCAGATGTGCAGCAAATTTTACAGATGACTCTTTTGCCAGGCTGACACTTGATTGGAGAGGTGGAAATAAGTGAATTCCTAGAGAGAATAAAATATTCCAAAAATAAATAGGTCATGGCAATGCAGTCCCCACAACTCTACTAGCTAAAATAAAAATAAATCAGAAGTAAATATGACCATTATCTCAGCCAAGGGAATCCCAAATTCCCAAAAAGCTTTTCTCCCTCCAAAATTACTTAATTCTTGGTGTTTACTTCCAGTGTTGTGAATGGAAACACCTGCATGGCTTGGCACAGAGACCCCAGGGTTGTTTGGTGGCTCTGAGGTAGCCCCTGGAGCACATGGGAACCCTCCACCTGCTTTGGGATGATGTTCCCCAGCATTTACAGAAAGGGTGAAGAGGTGCATATTTATTTCCAGTTTTCCCCGATGTGTGTTATAGAGGAGGTCAGCCTGGATGATCCCACAGTCCTCATCTGGCCTCAAAAGTCTGGAACTGTTACCACGGCTTTGAAATGCTCTCTAGCACTGATCGCTTCATTCCAGGCTAATTTTGCGTGGAGGGAGTCGCTGGAATTTTTAACACATCTGGTCAAATAAAGAGCCAAAATGCTATTCCAGACTTCTCTGGCCTCAAAATGGATCTGTGTTTTACTGGATATTATGATATGAAACTGGAAAAGGAAATAAGTAAGCGTGGAAATTTCCTCAGAATACTTTATCAATGTTGTGCTGCTCATCACCCATTCCTTTGAGTGGCTGGAAGTGGGACCATGCTTAAATGAGAGTTGGGGTTCAGCCAAAACGCACTGAGGCTGTCAGAAAGACCTCACCAGTGAACACAATTTGAGGCCATATATCTCTTTTGATTTGTAACTCTTCCTCTGCCAGCCCTGCCCACTTCCACGTACAAGTGTGATTTCCCCCGTGAACTCTCTGCCTCATTATTCAGCTGTCTGTGGTGTGCTTGGCCTCCGCAGCAAGACTATTTCAGAATTATCTGAGTGTAGTAAATCATCTCGAGATATACTGTAATTAAGTAGGAATATGCAAAGCACCAGACAGATTATCTTTGCAATGCATCAAAGTACATTATATTATAGGGAAAAAAATAGGAAAAACTGCAGGTCATATATTCACTAAACTCCTCTACCTTATATGAAAATGAGTCATTTTCCACCATACCCTGGGGGTGAGGAGGCTGTCAGATGAAGAAATAAAAGACACTGCTAGTTAAGAAGAGCAAACCATGCCAAATCACTAATTAAAATTTAGATTTTTTTTTTAATGTAGAGAACAGGTGCATATGCTAAAAGCTATTCCAGAGCTGGACTAACTTTTACCTCACTTTTTTTTTTTTTCCTAATGTTATTTTACAAACCTGAGTAAGTGCCTCAAAGACTGAATGTCTTATTGAACTGAAGTCTTAGATGTACATACATAAAAATGGAGAATTCAGCATTGCATCTTAATTTTCAAAGAACATAATTTCAATTAATGTGACAGCTTCTGAAAGAACAGGTTAAAAAATCAATTTAAAAATAATTTTTTTTAAATGGCATCATTGATCAAATTAGGTTTGAAATATTCAGGACTGAAATACAGATATATGAATATATTTAGTAACATCTTAGTCTTATTCCTGCATTTTCAAGACCCCATGTCTTTTCAGTTGTCCACTAAACTATATGTGCACCTAAGAGATGGGTCAGAGGGATTTATTATCTTTGCTGTGTTCATTAAAATAGCTCTATGAAACTTTGCCTACCTGAATCCGAGCTATGTTTTTCATTTTTGTATTAATTGAATAGACCAGTAGTCAAAATGGTTCTTCAGAACCACAGGAATCACAGCCAAGCACCCATAGCAGTCCTAATAATTAATTACCACCTCATCTGCACTTACAGAATGTGAACTATTTTGACACATCCATTTCTATTCACATACCCCCAAAATCCTCAAAATTATTTGGAAGAGCTTTACTCCCACTGCCTTTGGCAGGAATTGTGAGAGGAACTGTACCAGGCTCTGGTGGGAGATGCTGAAAACACCAAACTCCACAAGAATCCAAGAAAATCTGAAGGACTTCTACATCCCTGCACTGCCAAACCTAAGGGAGTGAAGTTTGAGTAGCAGCTCAGTCCTGGGGACTCCTTGGAAAAGAGAAACTCAAATAGGGAAAAAATTACATACGTACATACATACATTTAATATGTGCAGGAGACAATGTTTTAGCGTCAGTGTTTCCGCTTAGAAAGGTAGGAATCTAAACTTGCATCTCAGCACATCCTGGAATGACACTCAAAAATGCATATTCATCAGGATTATAGCAAATTCAGGCCTAAAGAAAGAGTGGGATTTTCCTTGTGTTTTGTACTCTGCAAGAGAGGTGGGCCAGAAACAAATGCATGCCTGCCAGCAAGGGAAAGCCTGCTGATACCTAAACCATCAGGGGCTTTTTCCAAAAATGATTTATCCTTATATTACTTGAAGATTACTCATGTAATCCTGTTTGTAAAGCTGAAAGAAACTATAACATGCTTCCTTCAAACATTCATCTGAATCATTAAATGAATTTTTTTTACTGTGTTCACAATGCCTTTGGTGTTTACCTTTCCAAGGAATTCCTACGAATTCAACAACAAGCCCTGAAAGGAAATTTTTCCAGCAAACATATTTTTTGCCTGCGTTTTCATATTATTATTCATATTACAGAAATCTTCCGAGATGCCAATCAGGCTATGAGCCCTATCATGGCAGATCAAATTACAATGACAATAACTGCACCAGAAACTTGATTCTGTGTTTAATACTCTTGATTACATGCATGGCTCTTCCCCGTGGAGGCAGATATCAGCTGATCCTGTAACACCCCCAGTTCTGGGTTGAAAGGGACACAAGGCAACAAATATTCTAAGTGGGAGAACAACTCATGACATAAATCTTCCTTTAGCTTTTAAAGATCAAATAATGAAGTAATGTCAGCTAAAATGGTTTCAACAGATCTTCTCTGAGTATCCTCACAACTTGAAATACTGAGATTTTCATATAGGTAGTGGATAGGAGAAATTCTGTTACTGGTGGATTATGCCATGCACAAAAAAGCACAGAGAGTGGAGAGTCAAGGAATTTAATAAAACTTGCACAAATCAAGGCATGCTGTAGATGATCAAAACCTGGCATCATTTTGTTCAAGTCACGTTCTACCCAATAGTATACTGGGGGGAAAAATAGGGGAAACTCTGACACAAAACTCTGGAGGGGCACTCCTCTCTGTACCTCCTGTCCTGGGAAGGGGGATGCCTGGCAAACAAAACAAAATCGTGTCACATGACCTGTATTTTCCTCATAAAGAAATTCCAATAAAGATAAAATTTCAAACAGCAACATTGAAGTCTTGAGGAGACTAAATTTGGAAGCCACATCCATTTCAATAATTCACCTCAAAATTCAATATAGTAGGCAGCTAGGAAAGATAAAATAAGACCATATGGGCTTGGATCAATGTATTAAAAGTGTGCTGTACTGAAGGGCTGAAGACAGTTATTCGTTTATTATCTGCCTTTAGTGACCTTGAGATGTGACCATTTGATTGCACCAAAGTCAAATTTTCCAGAATATAAACTCACCATCAGTGAGTTTATATCCTGTCCTGCACTGTCAGAGACTGAGACAAACAAATTCTCACACTGAATCTCTGAATTCCTGCACAAGCAAAGCAGGGGTGTGATGAGGAAAGGTGAAGCTTTTCTCCTTCATATTCCAAGTCTGGTTTAAGCTGCTCATTTTTATCAGGTTACCTGAACTTTTTATTGACTTCTGACAACATTTTAGAAGTGATTTCTCTTCTCGGGGGATTATTGGAAATATGTTCTTTGTTTGAAGCCCTCTTAGATAAAGGCCACCTCCTCCCCAGATCCTGCACTTAGAATCACATCTTGTTTAGGTCACAGCTCAAAACCAGCTACAGCCTGGCCTGTGTCCCTCTGGACTGCACAGCAGGGTTGCCAACAGTCTGGAAAACAACTCCTGTTAGGGAAAAAAAAAGAGTCTGAAAACCCCATTTGGGTTGTGCAAAGCGACTGTCTCAGCTGGGCAGCACTGGAGCTCCCTTATCCTGGAGGCAGCTCTGCCACAGGGTGACAGCAGCAGGACAGCAGGACAGCAGGACAGCAGGACAGCAGGACAGCAGGACAGCAAGATAGCAGCCCCTGCCCCACTCCCAGGGCACCTTTTCTCACCCTCACGCATCCCAGGGATGTGCCTGAGGATGGGGACAAGCCTCACACATGCCAGGGATGTGCCTGAGGATGGGGACAATCCTCACGCATCCCAGGGATGTGCCTGAGGATGGGGACAAGCCTCACACAGCCCAGGGATGTGGCTGAGGATGGGGACAAGCTCTCCCCTCCCTGCAGCCCCTGGGCTGGGCTGCAATGCTGTGCCCAGCCCTGGGGGCCCATGGAGACAGTGAAGGAGGCTCCACTCCATCATCCCCTCCCAAGTCTGTGCCAGGCCAGCAGTGTGGCAGGTGCCAGAGGCTGTCCTGCCCCAGAGCACTGCAGGGAGGCCCCAGAGCTCCACCTGAGGGCCACAGCAGGACCTCCTGTTCCGAATTCTGCTTCTTCTTCTTGGTCTGTAACAGCCCTGTTTTGTCAACCCTCGGGACATGCTGCAACGCACATTTGTTTTCCCAAACTGAGAAAAACTGGGAGAACTCTGGCAGGAGATCACAAAGACTGGAAATTTCTTTTCATCTGCTAGGTTATGATTTATGTTAATGATCGGGCAGAGGAAGGAGGGGGACTCGAGAGCAGGCTGTCTGTACGGCGAGGAAATCTCTCCAGACAGTGGGAAGGAGCACTCAGCACCAGGCACAGGCACTGCTGCCTGCCTTGAAAATAAATAAGCCTCCAGAAAAGGCAGGTGGGTGCATGGCAGACCCATTGGACAAAATCCTCCCTCTGTGGAGATTGCAGGAGAAGCAATCGTCGCTACTCCGGAACCGTGCCGGAGTCTGCAGAGATCCCCTGTGCAAAATATGTTTCCTCCAGTTCTGCTCAGGAGGCTGGGATTTGGCTGCATGACACAGCAGAAGGAAAAGTTCAAATGCAGTGGCAACTCCATACGATAGGAAAGCTCGGAGTGAAATTCTTTCTGAAAATGCTACTTATTTCATTATACGCCAAGCTCAAATCCATGCAGGTTCAGCTGCAGCTTCTTTCCTAACTTATAGACACCTAGAAAATGGTGAAGAGAGAGGAGAGGGGAAGGAGAAGAAGGGCAAGAAAAAAATTACAATCATTGAAACACTTAAGCTTGGATCTTCCATGGAGCAAGAGCATCATTCCCAGACTAGCAGCCAGTGATTGGTATTTCTACACGGCTGTGCCCACCAGGTACCTGACAGCCCCTGATCAGTTCTGTATCACTGAGGTGTCACTGAGGGGTGCCTGGATGGCACATCACTGATGAAAATCATACTGATGTTCTAAAGAGATTGAGTGGTTGCTCAAAATCGAGTTATTAATGATGCAAAAGGTGTTATAGCAGGGGTGACCTTCCACTTAGCAAACCCTAAGGCTTTACTTCGGTGTGAGGATCCCTTCCTAAAACCACTCCGAAAAAAGCTGCGAGAAACAAAAGTTACATCCAAGAGTCTTTAGGACTATCTGCACATTGATTAACCCCACAGCACCCAGAGTGGGGCAGGGAAGAGGAGTTAAACCAATTAAGTTGCAGTTGAAGAGGAGGAACCGGGGGTGAAGTGCCTTGCAGACGGACGGATGGAAACCCAGCCTTTCCAGCTTGGAGTCTCAATTCGACTTCCCAGGAGAACTGGAATGGAATCTTTCCCTGTAGAACTGCCACTCTACGAAATCAGCTTGGCAGTGTGTGACAGACATAATCCTTTTCCCATATGTTTTATTTTCTATAAATAGAAACACAACTCATTAGCATTCTGTAACTTCAGGAGATAAAGGGGAATGCACAAACAGTCAAACAAATATCTGAACTATTTCCAGAGAACTGCCTGAAATTCCAGGCAGACCAGGAGGACAGCACTGGATTTAGCTTTCTACTTTCCAATTTGACATCATCTGCAGTGACTGTGACTGGGAAAATATTTTTCCTAATGGCAAGAGGTGGCTGAGCCTCTCAAAACTCACAGCACCACTGAGGGTGGAATGGGCCGTGTATCACAGAGCAGAATATTGCTTGGTGGTATCACAGAAAAAGAATCTCAATCCTAGTCTTTGACAAACCCTGGCCACAAGACAGGCAGGCAAAATATTTTCCAGGTTTGGGATGTTCACCCCCATATAATAAAATGTGTAACCCTCCCTGTACTCCTGTGAAACAATAGTGGCTTTTTTACCATCATTTTTGTGGATGTTATGTGTGCAAATACAATGCTGTTGGGGCTGTTCTGGACTGTTTATCATGGCATAGTCTTGCAAAATAGTAAATTATCTGATCTGTCCTTGACCTTAACATTTGATTAACAAACTCTCAATTATTTTAGTCGCAATTAAAATAATCTTGCATGTTATTAGACTAGGAAAAATAAAAGTCTATTTTGTATTTGACAATTGGCTGAAGGTTTCTTAAACAGAATAAGAAATGCAAGAACTGTCACACTGAATTAGATGTGGAATCATATTCTCTAACACTTTGCTCAACAGTGGCTAGTAACAAACACCATAAAGGAACACGAGCAGAAACCTGACAGGAAAGACAAGATATCAGCAGCTTAATTTCAGGAGAAATTTGAATTTTCAGAAAAAGGGTTGGTTTTTTTTTTCAGTTCAGAATGAAAATAAATCTTATGGAGGAATTCAAGAATAGACAAAACCAGAAAAAAATTTCCTTGTGAAAGAGGCATATTAGGTGAGAGACTCTTCCTGGAGTAGCTCTTCCACCAGCAAGAGCCACATGTTTGAAAGACACTTCAGGTCACACACATGCAGTGACGCAGCTCCTTCCCATGGGAAGTGGGAAAAAATTCGTGGAAATTGTCCCTGCCCATGGCAGGGGGATTGGAACTGGTAGAGTCCCTTCCATCCCAAACCCTTCTATGATTTTGTGAATTTCTAGGCATTTAAAGGATTCCCAAGAGCACAGAGTCCCACAAAAGAAACCTATTACCATTCTAATGCATCAATGACTCATTTCATCAGTGATTAAAAATAACAGACTGGGGACAGGGGATAAATATATGCTGGTTCTTTTAAAAATAAGAACCCTATGAAAATCACAGGGAAAGAAAAGATTTCTAGCACACTGTCATACCAAAATTATATGAATGCCTAACTCCAGGAGGATAATTACAGTATAACACAACTTGAAATATTTTTCATGTGTCTGTCAGGATCTTTTTCCCATAGCAATTTTTTTTTGCCACAGACCAACAAATGGCTTTAAAAAACAAGAACTCTTTCCTTCAAAGAGGATGTCCATGATTGCTGTGTGATCTCAAGAACAACTGCAGAAGCTCTGGGTAAGACTTAGCTTTGTCACTTGCCATGAGCACACACTCCTGGAGTCTGAACCAGCCCAGGCCTTGCCTGGATCTCCAGCACTCACTGCCCTTGCCAAACCCAGCTCTATGGATGGGTGCAGATTTTCAGGTGGGAGCTGATTCCAAGATGGGTTTTTGGGGCTGCAGCATCCCCAGACAAGTCCATGGGCTCCCCCAAGGGGCTCAGCCCCTACTGGGATGTAAGGTCCCAGCTGCCCACATTTTAGGAGCCTATTTTATACCAAATATTTTCTATATAAGTTTAATTTTCCTCTGTCTAAAGCTGTGGTTAATTTGAACAGTGTGACACCTTAGAGGATAGAAAAAGATAGGAAAGCACATAGAAGGATAGGAAGGTAGGAAATTAAGTGCACACAAACATTTAAAATATCACAACATTCTCTCTAGGAGCCAACACACAAGCTTAGAGCACCAGTGGAGAATTGTCCAGAAATGGTAAGATAATTAAGTATAAAGAACATCTCTTGGAAACAGCTACATCTTGGAATTAAGTCATTGAATGTCTCAATAGAGATGCACAGTTATGATTTTTTATTAATTGTTTCCACAATGTTACACAATCAAGAAAGCTCCTAAAAATTTGGCTGTTGCATGGAAACATTTCCACACTTAAAATGGGTTTTCTAAAAGACAATCTGTAGTTTGGCTGGTTAATAAATGATAATAATTCTTTTTAATTATTAAAATAATTTAAAAACCCACAAAACTTTTGCTGTTTATTCTTAACCAACTGTACAGCTGGTGAAACATCCTCCATTAGATTTCAGGGGTTTTGCTATATTTTTGTAGAAAATCGCTTTCCCCACTCTTCATTTAATATTGTCCTTCCCTCTGTTTTTTTTTTTTTTTATGGAGCTCAGTCTCTCATCAGCCTTTGAGAATGGATCATAACTGAGAGAGGGTTGTTTGTATGAAATTATGAACTCCAGTTCATATTATATGTGGGACTCATGTCTCGGCTTGCCCAAGAAAAGCCTATTAAACAGCATTCCAGACAGCAGCTCTGCCCAAGGGAGACTCTTGTCACTTCCCTGGAGGACTGCCCCTGGGTCACCACCAACCCTGGGCCACCCTGGGCTGCAGAGCTGCCTCTGGAGGAAAACAATCCCTGAGTAGGAGGTACCCAAAACGCTGAGCAGGTGAAGCAGATGAAAGGTAAATATCGAAGCTTGTGACGAGGAGAGAGGATGAATTACGACCAAGGGACTTGACTCATATGCCCTTGTGTGGATGGGGTATATTCAGACTAATTTTGGGTACTCAGGGTGTGCTCTGATTGGGTGTCAGTGCCCACTGCCCATGACCTCCAACTGGATCAGCACCACGCCAAAACAACTTGAAGGAATCTCATCGTTACGAGAGTCATGTGCTGAGCCCATTGTTTTTAAAAAAAAAAAAAAAAAATCAAAAAAAAATCACATGCCAAATTCATTGTTTTCCTGTAACATCATCCCGGAGCAGAGTAGAAGTCCAGATGATGCACAGCCTTGGGAAAGAGCACGCAAATGCCTGGTGGGAGCTGGGGCGATCCGAGAGGTCAGCGCCCAACTCAGACCTCAACCTCCAAATGGCAACTAAATTGTAGCCAGACACGGAGGAGTCAGCAGGACCACCTGTTGGCCCGGACTGCGTGTCCAGGCTGTGATTAAACACTCTGGAGGACAAGAGCAGCCCAGGGGTGAGCGCCCGGCGTGGCCACCCCCGGCAAAGCCAGGCTGAGAGGCTTGGTCTGGGCAGCACGCAGGGCTCGGGCACAAGGCAGCACTTCAAAGGCAGCTTTGACTTTGATAGAGAGCGAGCAGGGGCTGCTGAGGAGGGACCTGTGCTGCAGAGCGACCGAGCATGTGCTTCACATTTCAGAAATTGTATGCAGAGGAAGGCTCCGCGGATTAAAAATAAAGAAAGGAGCTGGGGGGCGGGGGGAGAAAGGCAGAGTGCTAAAGTCCTGGGCATCGAGACTCTTCTTAAAGTAGTGTTCCTGAGCCCCAAACTGCGGTGTTTGCACTTAAATAAAAATTATTCTTCTTTTTTTTTTTCTTTTTTTTCCCCATTTGGAGTTATTTAGCAACACCTCTCCTGAGATGTGAAAGAATGCAAATAAAACATCCAATATGATCCTTACCAAGTACAAATTACATTAATTTGTCCTTTGGAGAATAACCTTTAGCCCTCACAAAATACGGTCTACTGGCTTTCTTGCTCCACCCCCCCCCACTCGCCTTTTTACTTTTTTCTTGGACTTTTGAAGCAGATTTTTGTTGAATAGATCATACAGGATTATACAGTTATAGCTTGCTTTCATATATTTCAAAAAGAAAATCATAAATATGACCTCATATGTTAATAAATCAATTATGGAATGCTGTTTTACACATATGCTCAAAACATGACCTCTTCCAAGTTCTCTTAGAGCAGAAAGTTGGAGTTTAGATTTAAGGCACTTTAGCTTTAAAGATATTGGGAATAACAATATCTGGTAAATATTAAGTAAAGCAGGTTTTCTGTTAAGGTTTATCTTGCCTTTGGTGGTTTATTAAAGCTTGCTCAACAACAGGGTTTTAGTTACACATGAATAAGCCTTAACTTTACTATTCTTCAATAACAAAGTTGGTGTTCAGTAGCTATAATTTACTTAATCACTTTTGAGTTATGAAGGAGTGAAGCAGAAGCAGACTGAGTTTTACATATGCTCTTTTGCACTCTCAGAGGCAATTCATCGGTGAAGCATTTTCATTTTATAAAACAAAACAATGCTGGTGACTCATGAGGACTTACATAATTGCTTTTTTGGGAGTTTGACAAGAAAAAAAATGTGCAGCAGCCAATCCACACAACTTTTAAATCTGTGAAACAAAAGATGCACAGAACGCTTCTCATTCTATTTTAGGTATAATTCTCTGCTAAATTTCATCCTGGGCTCAATGTGAAAACTCCAGTTTTATTTTTGCCTGACTGAAGGAGATGATATAATGTTAAAAAATGTTTGATCCAACAAACTATCCCTCATTGCCTTCTGTAGGTCCTTTTTGGCTTCCATTGCCATCATACAGAGTAAACCATCATTTTTCTGTAGTGTCTGCCCCTCTGAAGCTGTGCTCCTCTCCCATTTTGGAAAGTGATGCACAGAGACTGAGAGCCAGATGCAGGAAGGGGACACAGAACACTGAGGGCTTGGACAGAGCAGTTTTCTGAAGTCCAGTGTTTCGAAAATGAACTCCAAGGAATTCACAAACCAAGGTGCTCTTCCCAGTACCCATGGATATTTTCCCGTTCAGCCCCAAGGTTCCCACATGCTTACAGCTGGGTGAGCACAGGCTGGGACCTGCATTGGTTATACAACCCAAAGGATGTCAGGTCCCACCTTTTCCACCTGGGCTTGCCCTCTCTGAGCTGAAGTGGGCGTCTGCCGGGGAGAAACGTGAGGGAAGCGTTTCACAATAACATCTACCCCACATAATGCTGTGGAAAACAGGCAACCAAAGCTGCAGAGGAACGTGGAGATGAGCAGAGCCCTGCCTGTGCTGAGCAGAGGGCAGGATATCTCCCTTCCCCTCACCCACGTGATGGATAGGGCAGAAGTTCAACAAAACCACCAATCAAACTCAAACACCCCCATTTTATCTACCTCTCCTGCATTAAAAGCACCCCCTGAGCCATCAACACAACTTTATTACATTGTTTACATTCATCAGATGGGAATTATTCATTTTGATAGGAGCTACACTGGTTTGCATCAGCCAAAAGTCCTGCTTCTCCATCTCAACACACCTAATGCCAACACACCACCCAGCTGTACATAGTGACAAAACACCTTCTTTGAGCTGAATTTAGTACCTGAATTTACCAGTACCTGGCAGGATTTATGTCTATGTGCTTAAGCACCCTTCTGCCACCACAGCTAGATGCTGAGGAAATTAAAATGAGCGCAGTGGTATTGCCATCAGGACACTCGTGAGAAGTGGAGAGGCTGTTACTGAGTATTTCAGAGAAAACAGCACTATTCAAGGACACAAATGCCATACTTGATTTGGATGTTTTCCCATGCAGATGAAAGGAGTCACTCCTCATGCAATTCTGAAAGAAACTGATTAGATTTATGTAGGCAAGTATCGGCTTGTGATTAGCATTTAGGTGAGGATGCAGTTATGTGCTACAGGAAATATTGCTGTGTGCATTTTCTGTTTACTTTCATTATCTAATGTGCTCCGAATTAGGCTAGGAAAGGCAGAAGTGGTTATTTCAAAGGTTTTTGAGTACTTGTAAATTTATTACTCTTTCCTGAGACAGGAATTGAGCGCACTACTTCTTTATAAACACAGTCTTTTTGGATGGGCTGGTATAAAATGCTTTCCAAGCTGTTACAAGCCAGGCTGTTTTCTGCTTGGAACAGGTACAAAAAGGTTTGAAGAATCAGTTTTCCCAAAGAAAATTCCATCTCACAAAAAATACTTGTTTTAAGAAGTTGCTTTGGATTTGCTAAAAATTTCAATCAAAGAAGTGTGTGGGGAGCTATATGTACACATATAGATACACACATGTATATGCACACACACGTATGTATTGTGTTTCAGTTGAATTGGGATAAAAGAAATCAGAGATTTTACATTTTTCATTTGTCAAAAAAAAAAAAAAATCTGTTACCAAAATGCTTCATTTCAGGCAAGATTTGTGTTGAATCCCACAGGGACATTTACCTTCAGGTAACCTCTGTGTAATTCATGTCTTCATTACAGCTGAGGGGAGATAGACCAGTTAGTCACTGCCTAAAAAAAAAATTAAAAAAAAAAAAAAAAAAAAGGAAAAAAAAAAGCAGCCAAGATTGCTGTATAAAAGCTCAGAAATCCTTTCATGCACTGTCTAGGCTTGGAATATAGAAGGAAATCTCTGCCAAGAAGCAAAGGATGTTGAAACAGAATCATGCAATGTGTTAATGCCGCAGGGCATTGGAAGCGAGATGCCAGGGACTTCAATCAGAAATTGAATGATCTTTGTGATATAGCAAAGAGGATGGAATAACATCAGAGAACTGTGCACACAATGGAAAGAAACAGCATAATCATTTGTCATCACTCCAAAAAAACGAGCGCTGGCAATGACGTTTTCTGAACCAACCTATTCATGTCATAGTTTGAGGTTCAAATACCTTTCAGAAGCAGATACCACCAGCAGCATCCTCTGATGGCACAGAAATGTGCAGCAATATCCACCTCATCTGACACTTCAAAGGCCTTGTGCTCTGGTCCTCAGACAGTTAAGTGTGGATACGCTAAGGTGGCTATGAAATCAGATTAACTTAAAGAGCTTGTATAATTCACAGCCTATTAAGTTAACCCAATTTCAAAACTGGTTCCACTTTGCATGAGAATGGACATCTGTGGCCTTCAAAATCCTCTACTATTTTTCATTCTTTATGAGGTATTCTTAGTTCCTTTATTCTGCTGCTCATCTCTAGCTGTGTCTTACTAAAAAAACTAGTCAGACCCTTAAAATGATTGTGGCCTGTTATATACAAAGTATTTAATTATACTGAAATGTTATAGAAAGAAAGGTGCCAAAATGTCCTGCACGTGGACAGAGCTTGAACCAGAAACTCTCACTTTGATTCAGATAAGCCATTTGGTCACCAGTATTGGTCAGCTTGCTACATATTTTGGCAATAAAGTCACCTGGTTTCCCATGCTGAGAGGTCAGTAGCTCTCAATAGGATCTAAAGGCATCTTCATATGGTGTCCAGCTCTTCTGTAGAGGGCCCAACACAAATATTTGAAAAAAAAAAACCCTAATTTTAGGCTTCTGCTTCTGAAAATCTTGCATTTAATTTAACATTCAGCCTTTGTTTGCCCTAAAAATATAAAACTACATCAAGTAAATCAAGTACTATGTACTAGAAACCATCTCTATAAATATGTAGTGTTTAAAGGTACAGGGATGTACATTAAGCAGAGAGCAGTACTTCCATGCTGAGGATCAGCCAACACTCACACTTCGATGGTGAAACCAAACTCTAATTATAAAATATCGTCTCGCCAATATAACTTCGTATTTCAACATTCAATACAACATAATACAGTCTAATTTATAAGGTGCCTTATCATGCAAACTTCCATAGGCACTCTAATTTAAAAGGGATTATATATAAGCCCCTCTAAAAGCAAATATCAAAAAGAAAAGATTCTTGGTCTTGCAATATTTCAAAAACTTTTATTGAAGGAGCTTCTATGCTTTTGGGGTGGTGTGGAAGTCCAGAGAGAAGAAGGTACATGCCAAAATTGTTAAAATCAGATGCTTCACTCTGGTACTTAAACCTATATCTAACAATCAAGGAAAGGTCACAAACTCACCTTTTCAAAGGGCTGTGTCTTAGATCTATGTAAATTAGTGTCATTTTAACAACTTGCAGCAGCTGAAGATAAATCCACTGCTTTTGGGAACATCGTGGGTACAATTGGTTTGATTCTTCACATTCACACGTATCCCTAAAATAAATGGGACTCCTCTCCCCTGAATTTTTGTCATCTAAGTTTCCAAGTACCCCAATCTTGTAATTTCTTTCTCATGGACTTTCAGAGTACAAAGTGTTCCTGATTTCCTTTGCTCCCAGGCACGTGCTGAGGGATGTGAAGGGAAGCAGAATTTACCTGTCCGAAGTCAGGACAGTAAAAGCTCCTCAGGTAGTTTTGAAAAGCATGAATGGCTTGAAGATTTATCATGCAAAATACACGTAAGAATATAGCACTTCTGTGTCCTGCTGTCTAACTCTGCCACATAGACATCTTTTCCCCATTCTCCTAATGAACAGGATTCATGGATAAATTCCAGCTGATTGCTACGCTCTGAACAAAGCAAGAGCAATGGAAATGCTGGCAAGCACATTCTCACCAAGATTTGCATAAGTTTTCATTCAGGATTACAGGCTTGGTCCTACCCAGATGAAGACATTTAACATTTTCCTTGGCTTTATCAGCAGTTGGATTGTCAGTGAGGTGGTTAATAGGCTGCCTCAGGAAGCCAAGGCTCCACTTCTTTTTCTTAATTTTTGTTTTAAGGGGAGTTAGCCGTTTTGTAAATGTTAACTTATGAGCATTGCCTGTTGCTCATACAAGTGGAGATATCTTTGGTCAAACTGAGATTCCTGAATGCTTTAGATTTTGTTCTCAGGTACCAAGGAGATGCTTTTACCAAAGATTTCTTACCTGAGATACTGCAAATACCTACAACCCGCAGAAAACCTGGCTTCCAAACAGGATGGAAAAGTAGCTTTCATGTAAAGTCGTGCACACATAACGTGATAAAACATTTTAAATAGTTGGGCAGTAGCTGAAAATGGTGTAAATGAAGATCATTCCATCCCTGTGTGGCTGTCTGCCCGTGCCCCTCAGAGAAGGGAGGTGAACAGCTACCATGAGAATGAAAAAGCACACCCAGTGCTTCCTGCAGGACATTCATCACTGGGAATGTACCCTGGGATCAGCTTCTGCACACCAAAATTCAATTCTTGGAAAGGCATAAAAAGAAATCTTCATGTAATATCCCAGGTTAAAACGGCAGACACATCCCAACAAACCCAACTACCAGATGCTACTTTTGGATAGGATTCAATCTTTAACTATGGTTTTTAAAAGGCTTTCTCCAGGAAATTAATATCTCAAGCCTACCACAACCTGCTTGATGGTCTCTACCCAGGAACAATTAAACAATTTATATAAAGTAATTGAAATTACCTTTTCTGTGCACTGAGCCATTGTAAGTGCTAGTATAGAAATGTACCAACATGTCACGACATCAACTGCATCGAGCTCAAGGAACCCATCCATTATTCTGAGTGGATGTCCTGTGAAATGAATGGAATGTTTGTTATTACGAGAAAATAAGTCAGAAGCACTCAATAGCATTAATCAAATAAAAATAATGTGGAAATTTAAACTTTCAGAAAAGAAAACAGTGAATCATCTGTGAACTTGGCACTGTATCAAGTGTACACCATTCATCTTCACTTCATGACCTATCTACACTCCACCTTATCATTTTTTTCTTATTATCAACATGTCAGCTCTCTCCTTGGATCAGCCAGTGGTTCCTGCCATCCTCCCCTCTTGGTTGCATTTCTGCCCTTTCTCCCATGCCAGCCTTCATGCTTGGAAGAATCTCTCACAAATATCTTCAAACCTCATTGTTCTCCCTCAAACACTACTAGAAATGCTTTCTTTCCAGGGGTAACCATAGGAAAACACTTGGTAGTGAATATAATGACTTTTTTCAACTCTGGCTATTCTTACCTATTTATTTCCTTGTGTTTCCCTGTCTGGTACAACTTCACTATTTTGGTTCTACATCTCCTATTTCTATTACTTGTCTTAGATTAGGAGTGACTAAGGGCAGGAATTTAGTCCTTGGCCTATATTCACAGAGAACTCAGTATGAGAGGTTTCTGTCTATAACTGGGACTTCTTAACCATTACTGCGTTATTGATGACAACTTCTCAGCAGAGCTGTACATTTTTTATTTGGGTTATATAAAACCCAGTGGCAACATCCGACCATTTGGACTCAGTTCTCTCGCTACTTAAAAATGAACCATCCTAACAATTTTATTTTTTCCCCATAAATAGGGTGTTTACTAGAGAATACTCTGACAATTAGCGTAAAATTCGTCACAATCTCTTCAAGTCATTTTTAGCAGAAAAACTTTAACACAAATGGAAGATCATAAAGACTTCCAGCCACTCTACCATCCATGTAAGTTAATTTTCCTTGTGACCTGAAGCTGCAGGTTGAAACCAGCTATGTCTGGACGTGTGCTTGGTGAGCTGGACTGTTTCAACAGAGAGAGACATTATTGCCACTTCTCTCTGGTAGTTGCTCTTCTGTTTGCAGTGCTTTACCTTCACTGCATGTGCCCATCGTTGGAGAAAACTAATTTATTAGCAGCTTAGGAAAAACTTTTCTTTGACCAGCCTTGGTAACACTTGGTTTTCTTTTAAATGCTTTTGGTTCTATCTAAACCATATTTTCAGACATTTTTCTCCTCTCACAGCCCTAATCTCAAGTAATAACTTAAGAAAAACAGCAGAATTTAATATAAACCTTTACTGGTAAGACAGGTAATAATAATAACAGTAAAAAGTGATTTCCCCACCACCACCACCATAGTTATTCGTCATTTTCCAATGCCTGAGGGAGAAAAGGTGAACTTTCTACATGTCTGAATGTCATGAAATTCAGGCAGTTTCAGTGCAAGAAAGAATGAATTCCGAAGCTGTGAATCTGTTATTTCCATTATGGCTCCAAAAGAAATACAAGACCTTCCATAACATGTAGGGAAATAAAAATGTCTCATGGCTGTAGAGTTTGCTAAACCCCAGACACTTGGTGTTTGTACTGAACAAGTTATAGTGAAGTGTTTGGCAGTGGGGTCAGGTAAATATGTCTTGTTGTGCATAGTAAGAAATAAATTATTATTATTATTATCTAGAAATAATCAGTAGCAACTAATAGAAAAAAAATGAAAGCCAAACATATTTTCTTTAGTTGCATTTGTTTATTTGTTTTTAAATCATCCTTCCTTTTGAAGCGTCATTTGATCACTTCTCTCATGAGCTTGTAGCTGGGACAGTTGTGTGTGCACATGTGCAGGTGTGTGATGGAAAGGAACGAATGGCAAACACCCCATTGACTAAACAGGCATGAGAAGATAACTCCAGGATAAATGGAGTAGCACCCATGTTTTGTAAAAGGAAGGACACCAGCAGCTGGTGTTTCATAAGACTTTGGAGTGGCACGAGCACCCAGCTCTCCCACAAAATCTGTGGAAAACCAAACAACCCAATAAATATTAAGCCTCTTAAGCAAGGAGGAATGAAAGCCTCAGTGGTAATTCCTGTGTTTCGGATCCCTGTGGTGGGAAGAGCAGGTTTTTAAATCATCTTTGTGGGGCACACAGTCCTCCCAGGTGGAAATATAAGTGGGGTTGAAAGTCCCCCAGTCCGAGCTCACAGCTGTCCGTGCTACATCAGCAGACAAATCCAGATGTGCAGGGGACAAAATCATTTGCCTTCACTGACTGAAGATAAGAGGCACTCACGGAGAAGCCACCCACACTAAGGAATGAAGCAGAAAGTTTTCAATACTTCGAGTAATTTTAACATGTTTTGTGGCAGTTTTAAGGCAGTTTTCAGGTGAGGACTTGGTCTTCATCCTCCCATTGCACAGATTGGTGTATTTAAGTATGGATGAGCAATGATGATTTTTTGCCAAGTCCCAGGATATCACATCAAACCTGGACCCCACTGTTTCACACAGCACTCGTTCTTCACACCACTTAAAAGCCTTCTGTACATGGCATGCCAGGGAACAGATGCAAATAGAGCTCAAGATCCAGACTCCTCTCACTAGACAAGCTTCTGGCCTCCTAATGAGTGATTTTTTAATTAAAAATGAGGCAGCACATGCAGGTTGAGATCTCATCAGTGTAAGTTAGAGACACCGAGCTCGGAGTAATGGCTCATTGTGTAAAATATGCAAAGACTTTTTCTTCCTTATAAAAGCCCAAGCAAACTCAAACACTTTATCAGCATCACATCTGAGTGCAGAACATAATAAATAGCTTATATATCACAGAAAAATGTGACAGCCTCGTGTGAAGTGTCCCACTGCAGCCCCAGCCAGTTCTTCCCACAGCCACAGGCTCCTTTTCCCTGGCCTGGGGTCCCTGGGAGCTCCCTCCAGGCAGGTGCAGCCCTGCAGACAGAGCAGGCACACACTCAGCAACATGCTCCAGCTTTCTTCAGCCCCTTTCTCTTCAGGCTCCCGGCTTTATTTCTTCCCAGAACTAAATACATAAAACAAATTCACCTCATCAGCCACATCCCCTTTCTTCTCTCTGCCAAGGACTCTGCAGACCCTCCAGTGTAACACCTGACAAACTGCATTCTCTCCTACTCAGGCTTTCAGTACTGCTCTCCTGTAATTGTACCCACCACTGGGGTGTTTTTTAATAACCACCTGCTATTTTTTAAAGACCTGATGACCAGGTGAAGGGCTTTAGAGGCCAGATGAACCACCTAGCTCCAGCTAGGATGTTTCAGCTTACTGCATTTCAGAGTGGGGTCTCATGCCTTTGTAAATGCCAGCCTTTTTCTGATGAGGTATCTGCAAAAATCTTCCCTTGCTGTGGTTGCACATCACATTTTTACAGAAGGTGGGCTTGATCTAGATGCAGGAAGCAGAGGCAGAGCCAGCAGACTCTGAATTCCCAAAGAGCTCAAGGTCCTGTTGCTGCAGCAGGATGAATTTCTGGTTCTGATGCTGCAGCAGGATGAATTTTGCCTCCCAGCAGAATGGCACCTGCAGGAGAAGGACAGGTAAGAGAGCCAGAACACCTGGACTCACTTCTTTCCTCTGCCCAGATTTCAATATATTACTTAGTCTCTCAATGCCTTTCCTCCCCATCTGTAAATTCATCATTTGAGAACCTTTTCCTCCAACCTCCTCTGGAGATACCAGTTCTTTCCCACTTCACTGAAATGTAGAAGGTAATGGAATTCTCAGATGATGCTTGATTATGGTGACACAGGAAACACTTAAAACGGGCTGGTTATATGTCTAGTATGAAATTTGTTTTTCACATAATCAGTCAAGGAACTATTTGAGTGCTTAACAAGCCTTTCCTTTCTAGTGCAGCCCAAAGTCATGGCACCAGCTGATGCTTCATTCCCTCTCCTGAGTAATCCCTGAACTTTTCAGCCACATTCTAAATCCATTGTGTCTGCTTTCAGTAAGATTAGATGCACTTTCAGAAGGCACACTATGAGATTTTTATAGGTTACATAATCAATCGAACTTTAGGGATGTTGAATTAATGTCTACACATATTAAATCAGATGGGAGATTATTTTTTCTGGTTTTGCCAATTTTATAGGCAACACCACCATTTTATTGCTATTACTCTCACTGAACACAGAAATTAGTGAAGAACTTATCCTTCTTTCAAGTTTTGCCAATAATTTATTAAGACTATTTTGTAACAAGCTTTCATGAATTTTCTCATAAGAAATTAAGTAAAGAAATTGAGTAAAGATAATGAGAGGACTGTAGACTTTGGGGACCAATATGACAGCCACGGCTATTTAGTCACCTGCAAGAGATCCTACTGAAGCTCAGGGGACTGCTTTTATCTGCAAATGCAGGCCATGATTCCGTGGCAGAGCTCACAGGTATTTCCAAAGAAAAGCCACGTCTTACAATCAGGGATCTCCTTAACCAAAGAACAGATGAAAGAAACACTTCCAAGTTGCACCAATCCCACACTGAGTTTTTGCTGAAGGTGTCCACTCCTTGCAACATTGGGTCTAATCCTGCTTCACTAAAATTAATGGAAGAAATTTCCTGTCAACCCCTTCCTAAGAGGAGCGCAGTTGTCATTGCAGTGTTGAAATGATATTGCAAAACACTCAGTGCGTTTCAAAAAGATATCTCTTTTTTTTTTTTTTTTGTAATTGCCAGCAATTAAGCATGTTTATCAGATTTTAGCCTCTCTCCATCATTCAGAGAGGTAATTAAAGGTTTAGTCATTGCATACTGGGCTGTTTTTCTGTTTCATTACCTGCAGTGAGTTTCTGAGAATGGGGCTGATGCTGCTCCCACAGTGTTGCAATACTGATGCCTTAAATGGCTACCTGGAAACAGAGACTAGACAGGAATAAAGGAATAAAGGAGGGATTTATTTGAAAGGCCTTCAGAGGTACACTCTGGGCTCCAGAAGCTCCTGCCTCAGTGCATCCCAAAATGGACAATGACAGCTCCCGAGTTCTTCCCACTTTGATATCAGCATCAATTGCCCAAGCAGAAGCCAGGCAAGGATGGAATTTGCCCAAGCTTGCCCCCCTCTCCCCAAGATGAAGGTTTGCAGTTGTTGGGCCCAGGAGGGTCTGGGTGTCCTTGGAGAGCGAGCTGGAGAGGCTTTGTTATGTCAGTGTGAGCATGAGAGAACAGCACTGAACGAGCTCCAGGGAACTGCAGAGTTACACTGGGCACTGCAGGGGTGGGAACATAGAAAAGTTAAACCCTAAGGCATCATTGCCACAGAGGTTCTTGTGGGCAGGCAGGACACTGCTCAGTGCAGCTTCCTTCTCTTTAAAAACCCAACTCCTGCAAAGCCCATTTCACCCACGGACCTGGGCTGGACTTACTGGGGAAAGAAATTACGTGTTCCAACCTCTCTGAAAATGAAGTCATTTATCCAAGTGCCAAAGCTGGATTTGTGACTAATACTGCAATATTCTGCATGAGAGTCAGGTGCTCAAACATCTTTTCTAAGATTTTATTCCTTCAGGTGCCAAAAGGAAGAAACTGCTGTTGTTTCAAGCTAAATCCAGGTTCACCTTTTGTCCTGGATTTAATCAGATGGCTGCTGGTCGAATCTCCACCCTACTCCTCCAAACCAATCACAAAATCTCACTATTTCTGGGCAAAAAAATTGATGCTACTACTTACAGGGCTTAGCACCTCAGTTAAGGCTGTAGTACAGCTGCTTTGTGCCTCTTGGCATCTCTGGTTTCTGCTTACCCAGAGCTGTCAAACCAACATTGCAGCGAGCAGAAAACCCAAGGCACTTCAGGATTCACTATTTACTTTCGATTCTGCACTGCAGATCCTGACTCCAATACATTCCTGTATCACAATTGCAATTTCTGAAGCTATTTACCTTGAAAAGTTTCTATTACAGTGCTCGTGGTGATATATGAAAATAAAATATTTGTTCAGTCGTGGGATTCACTCCTCAGCTTTTGAGGGAAGAGGTTTGCCTCAAAAGTGACTGAGGGCCTTTTACTGACCTAGAGGAGTGCCTTTATAACTTGGAAAAATAAACATGAATCTGTTGCCTACATGAAATTATTCTCCACTGCATAAGAGATTTTCTTCAACCCGTTGACTCCCCACAAAGGCAATGTTGTCATGTTGTAAGTGAACAGACAAATAATAAAATAATTGAATAATATTGTTGGGGGTCATTATAAAAACTTTTATTTGGCCATTGTTTGGAATGCCTGTATTAAACTGACTTCTGAGGAATCTGGGCCACGTGGTAGAAGTAAACAAATATGAATTTCAGTGATAGAAATTCTGCAAAGATTGGTGCCATAGTAAACAATAATAGGTTTAGTGCACTCAGCTTCATACCTGCCCTGTTGCTCTGTCCAGATTCTGTTTAAATCTTCCCAATCACACTGTTATAAAGAGTCCATTTCTCAGGACACATAAAAGAAAGTAATTTCTACCCAAAAGTTTGTGAGCATGTTAAAAAAAAGAGGATCGTTTTGTGCATGTTATAATTTCAAATTATTTTATAAAATATATTTTAAAAATCAGTAAGTTTTTAAATAATAAATTAGGAATGCTTAACCCTTCCTTAAAGGAAAAGTAAAGATTTTGTTGGTAATACATGTAAACACAAATTTCATGGTTTAGTACACTTGTTCTTATTAATTATTTTCTTAATTGGTTAAGAGATTTCCTTTTCATTCTCACATGAATTTTTCCAGCATCATCTTCTAAGCATTAGATGTCACTGTGCCTTTTTTCCTAAAATACTGGATTTTGAGAGCAGTCATTTTCCCCTATGCAGACATTTCATAAATCACCTTTTAATTCTCCTTTGGATAAATAAAGCACTATATTTTTAAATTGGTTGATATAAATCATATTTTCCAGACTATGCATCACCTAACCAAGTAAATCCAGAACACTTCCCTGTGACATTTTCCCCCTTGACTTAAAAACTCACATTCCAGCCACTTGTTAACTTTTACTTACACAAAACCAAGATTTTACTGGATTCAAGTCATCCCAGCGCTGCAATTGTGTTCTCTTTGTTAGCAGAATCCCTTTTTTGTTTCCATTGTCCCTGCGAGGAGGGAATAAATGAACTGTATCATAAATAGGAGTGTCCTGCAGCATGTTTTTGGGTAGGTAAATATTCATACTGTTCGATGTGACTTCTCACAGCACATCCCTTTTCAGTGTGGGGCAGAAATTTCTCCGCAGTCAAATGTGAAGATGAGATTCAGAGCCAGCCTCCAGTACATTCCAAAAAAGTTCTGCTGTTGATCAGGAAAGGGATTTTAACCCAATCCAGTTCTACCCACAATATTTCTTCTGTTTTCTTCACACTTTCCCTAATCATTAATTACATCACAACTCAAGCACGTTCACCTTCAGTGTTCTCTTCTGAACCTCCCTACCCCTTCAGCTCCTGTGTCCAAGTCATGATTTCTCCTTCACTCTTGTTTTACTATTCTGTTTTACTTGGTTATACAAACTGCTCCAGCTTCTCAAGCTCATCCAATTTGTTCATTCCTGTTACTGTTAAGCCAACATTAAAGTTTCTTCTCACCATCCAAAGCCAGATCTTCATCTGTGTGTGCTGGACTTCCCCTCCTGACTGCTCACAGCAAGCTTTACACCCTTATGCACATTAGTTATCCAAATTTCTTTTCCACAGCTTTCAATTTAATTTAAATTCTCATCATTTTGGACAGCCCTTGTCCTTGAAGAAGTTTAGGTATGTTAGAAAATAATGCTTTGCATGACTTGGATGGATCTTTAACAACTTCTGAAAAATATGTCTGAAGGAATTATAATATTATTGCTAAATTAATTTTAGTGAAATGTTTCTGGAGAGCATGCTTCAGGAATTTCTATAAGTTATATTTATCCCACCAGTGAGGATTATCTGACTTTTTATAAGCTAATCCTCTTGAGTGCTATGTCTCAATCCTATGAGAAAGCATGTAATATTTTACATTATAAGTGTTTTAATTTTATCTTCATTAATTTCCACTTTAAACACATATAAATGTTCCCAAAGAAGGTCAGACAGCAATCCAGATGCACCGTTCATAGGTTTTGGTATTTTCCATTATCATGCAATAGCATCTAGTATTTTTGAACAATTCTTTTATTTTCACTCTTATTCCCATTGCCTCTTATTTCAGAGGCCATCCCCATTTTTTCATGTCTTGGCAAGCATCAGCTGCAAGACTGATTCACCTTCTGATGATTTTTTTGGTCTCACTAGAACAATCAAGGGAAGAGAAAGCAATTCTTTAGTATTTATATTGAATTGTGTTTACATGGGCAGCCAAATTCTGCTCTTAATATGGGTGTACAGCTCTTCTTGTGAATTCTGCCTTTTATTGCTGTGATCCTTTATGTCTTGCACAAGGAAATGAATATTTTTATGCTTACAAAATGAAGTAGGAGATAGTTCTTCCTTCATCTCAGTGAGGCTGTGCAGCAGCTATGGATCTGCTCTAGATGTAGAGATGATATTCAAAAGCCATGACTGAGCCCTGACATGTGATTTTGAATAATTGTGGGGCCTTTTTTGGGATGTCCAGGATTACCTGCCTGGGTAATTATTTTGACACACAGGTTTAAAAACAGGAAACATTACAGTTTTTAAACTACTCATGATTGTGCTAATATATCACACTAATTTTCCTTGGGTAGGCTGAAAATACTGAAAAAGGGATCAGAAGTGTGAGTAAGCAGAAGGGCAGCCCATAAGAAAGTCACCAAATTTCAGAAAGGGCATTATTACACACAATGTAATAATTGTGTTTGAACAAACAGAAAGTCACAGTCACAAGCTGGAATCCTCCTGAAGCTGTTGGCATTGAGTCAGCAGAAAGTCTGACAAACCTGGATCTCCCAGGTGGGGAAGGAATGACACTTCCACGTCCCACAGTGTTTTCTGAGCAGAGCAGGAGAGCCACAGCTTTGCAACTGATGAGCATCCACCACTTCTGCTGTGATCCTCACCCATTTCTCTCTCTCTCAAACTCTGCTGTGATCCCTGAGACAAAGAGGCAGCTTTGTACAGAGAGGTGTGTATGATTTCCCTGCTCTATCTCACTGACACCACTGCAGGGCTTAAGGGACATTTGAATCACACCTTGACTTCTGTCAGCTTCCCAGAGACAGGAGAGTTTCAAGAGAAAACAGCAGTTTGAAAAGACATGCAGCCCAGTACATGCCACTTGTATTAATTTCTGTGTGTTCTGGAGTTTCAGTGGCTCCTTGGCATCCAGGGGCCAAGCTCAGCAATGAGCACCAGTGGATGCCATATCAAAACCCAATTTGGGCTGCAGCACTGACAGGGGAGGACACTGAAAGCCACAAAGGAAAGAAACACCACTACTGGATGTACCTCAGTCTGTAGAAACACTCCTGAATTTTATAGGCAGGTGTTTCTGTTCATTTATAATGCTGTAAAGGCTGTTTTGTCTACCTAATAAAGGTTTACAAGGCAATACCATTATCTATTTATATAATACAATAACATCATTTGTTTCTGCAGAATTCATTTGTCTTGGGTGAAAACTCAAGCATTTCCTATAGAAGCTTCTCAGCACATTTCCCTTCAGAGACATTTTCCTCCTTGTGAAATTGCAGCTGCAGGTCTGAGAGAAACAGAGCAATTTTCTCTTGCCCAACTTGAGCAGCATTGCAAGCAGCCTGTCCTCCTCAGAATAGGAAAATATTCCAGTTACATCTGTGGCTCTCACTGCTCTCTACACCACTGCTTTTCCGAGGGAGACACAAATCCTCCCAGTGTTCCTGAGCAATACATTTTGCATTTGGAGCTCTGACTTGGCTGACATTTTTAAAATATACATATATATTCAGAGTCAGACAGCTCCCCGGTGACTATTACACAGCTGCAGATGCTGAAGGGCACAAATTATTCCTGCAAAGGTCAACATTACATTACACTAAAAAATTGTCTTCCTGACCATTCATTCTTTTTTGACTTCCACACTGCGAGCAAGTGATGAATTTTTATGATTTCACCACCAGCCATTGGTCATATTATGTACCTCTTGGGGAGAAGAAGTGAGGAGTTGGAAAGAGACCCCAAACCGCATATGGACACCTAAAGATGTGTCCTTTTTGTTTCATAGGATGACATTAAACCAGAAGAGCCAAAGTTTCATTTGGAAGCTGTTACGGGACTTAATAACAGTGTGAGCCACAGAACGAATCCTGTAAAAGGGATGCAAGGATGTGTCCAGACAGCCCAAATTGAAACTCATATTCAAAGTCTACTGTTTCCTACTGGCTAGCCAGTTCAGAAGGCAAGGAGCCAAGCAGCAGATCTGAGGCCTTTGTGGAAGTTAGTTAGGCAATTTTAATATCGCCCAGAGCTGCTGAGCAGTAAGTGAAATTCCCCAGGCAGAACCTGTGTGGAGGATAGACATTCTGCTTCATGGGGGAATATGCTACTTTAAAATATGATTAAATTCAGATGTGGGATGAAAGACAGAAAAATTAGAAGTTCCTCATGACTTTCCTTTAACCAACTGAAATTTTATATTCACCTACATTGAAAAATTTCAGTTTGGTTATTGCAATACAGAAAGCAGCATAAATTTAAAAGATCTCCACTTCAAAAATGAAAACTTATGTATTGCAAGCTTTGTAAGAATCCCTTCTTACTTTTTCCTTCTGCTCCATATTCTCCTTAAAATTGTTATCATTTCATCAAATGGTTTTATTTCAATCGAGTTTGAAATAAAAGGTTCCTCAAAGAGTTTCGCATTAGCTTTTCCCACTTGCTACTGCACACACTACTTTCTCCACCAGAAAATGGAGTAACAAAGACTTGGCTGTTGTTTAATACTTTATTAAAAGTGCTCAGCTCCTCTAATACCAGAGGAGATGTAGAATGGAGCAGAATTCACAGGCTGCAGGCAAGAACTTTCTCCCCTTTTGTCAGAGCAGGCAGCATGTGGAGTCTGGCCCTAATCAGATTAGGTCGTGCATATTTATAAACATCTGAAGACCATAAAGAAAGACTCCCAATTAAAAGATACTCTGGATTTGCTTCTGCAAGAGTTGCAGAAAAAGATGGCGATTAACATTTCCATTAGAGACTGGGCTTGGCACAAACCACACTTGTTGAACTGGGTCCTCTGCAAATCTCTTTTCTACCAGAACGTATCCCTGGGTTCTTTTCAGATACATTGAAAAAACATGTCCCACTTGATCTGGGTGTATGAAATTACACAATGCCATGTCACTGCATGGGATGTAACCCCATGTAATGTAATGCACATTCAAGCAAAACTCTCTTTTCCATTATGGGCAGGAGTAAATTACAGATAGGAGTTTACCATAATTAACCACAAACTGGCAATAAGGCCTGTTTTCTGTCTTTGTAGATTACTATCAAGTTAGCTAAGCCCTTCTTGAGCTTACTTTTAAAAGTAGTTAAGAATATAAAAGATATTTAAGATGAATCCACTCTCTGGATAAACATGTTGTGTGAGCCATCCAAGCTATTTGGAAAGGAGAATGAATCCAAGATGCTGGTTAGGTGTGGTCTGTTTGGTAAACAGCCTAGTCCTGCCTATAGATTTTCATAAAACTCTTTAACTTCTTTTTTTACCAGTTATTCCTCAGTCAAGATCTGTGCTGTGGTTACCTCTTAACAATAACACAAAGCTGAACTCATGTCCAGCAGCTGCCCACAATGTGTCTCCTACAGCTGAAACCACTTCATCATTTATTATTCCAAAACACTAAATAAGGGCAGACATTTTCCTAAAGAATTGATTTTTAAGGGCTCAGTATCAATGAGTTATTTTTGCCTTTGATCCTCTGTAATCAGGGAGCCAAACATGTATAGAATTAAATATGTAGCCCATTTAAAGATATTCTAGACTTTCTGATGCTCCCATGAACCACTTGTTTGCTTTAGACAATCAGCAAACTTTTTATTAACGGGATGCTTTATCAGCACGCAAGGCAAACTCACTGCAGAGTTTCTGTGAGACAGATCTAGAAGAGTAAGCACCCTAATTGGGCCATTTGCATTTTAATATTCCTGCAGCAGCTCTGATTAGCAATACTTTGCCAAAGCACAGGTGCTGAGCCTTCCCAAAGGCTCTGCTGTCACTTATAGCTCACAGGTTCACTTTTGCCTGATGGAGCAATGGGGATCTGAACCATCTGCAGACCACATCCATCCATCTCTGGCTTCAAGCACTGGAGGAATTCCAGTTAATGTTTTTTGTGGTGTTTTTCATGGGTCAGTTTAGCAATGAATCCAATCCTTTAAAGAAGTATCTTTCCAAATCCATTTCTTGTCGTAAAATGGACTTTTCCAACTTCTCAAGGTCTTTTACTTAACGTGTCCTCGTTTCAATTGCTTCTAATTTTAGTTTATTAAATAAATTAATATGCAGCTCCCACAAAATATTGGCGTAATTTATTCAAATGCAACCTGCCCTGTGAGCAAGAATTAGGGTCTCACAAAAGCAGCTGGCTCTCTATCAATGTTTCACTGTGGAAGATGCACTTGCACTGTCCTGGGCTGTGCTCAGGTAGGGAGAAGAAGAAGAGGGATGTATTTATCATCAGAATACAGAGAAAGTACTACAGATAAAAATTCCTGCAGAAAATTTTTTAAAAGTCTTGAAAAAAGCAAGGCTTAAACTGTGGACTTCCCCATTATTATTATTACTATTACTACTGGAATTACAGTTCTGGACATTCCTCAGGAAGGAAGCACATATGATCACACAGCACCTGCAGACTGCTGTGTCAAACAGGATGGGAAAATCACCTGCTCACAGCAAAAAAAAGGCTTTTCTATCATATATTGTAAAACAAGATGCTGTAAGTGCCCTGGAGGAACTTCCTTTTCATTACTGAGCCCTGTTATAACACTCTTCCTCATGTAATTCTCACTCAGGCTAATAACATATGATTTTAAGTCATATCCAGGCTATAATGAAAGTGGAAAAAGGACCTGAAGTAGTGCCAAAAAGATCCAGTGGTTTAGTGGACGTCAGGCCCTGTGTTGTGGAACAGAACCCAGAGTACAAGGAGTGAATTAAAAAGAATTCTTCAGGCCTGTTTTGATATAAGAACTGAGCACAGTCAAGGGCAATTAAATAATTAAAATTTTAGTACTGACTTGAAATAAAATATGTAAAATATATCTCCTTGTATTCCTGAAAACATTAAAAATACTCCTGCTGCTTTTCAAAACAGCAATCACTTTCTAAGAAGCGCATAAAAAATCAGCAGAAGTTGATTGGCCTCTGCCCCAAACCTGTTTCAGCAGAATATCAAGAACATAAATAGATGTCCATAAATCTACCCCCTTTCCTTGAGCTGTACCTCAACAACAACAAAAATATAGCTTCAAATATAGTAGGGAAGCATCTCTACTGCCTCTACAGCATCTCTCCATAACCTCTGGATTCAATAGGGAACTCCCATTTCCTATACATTCAATGGAATAAATACCATTTAAAGCAAGCCTGGCAGTTTTGTGCAGGATTCTTGAGGCTATGATGGGATGGATTTGCCATCCAGTTGCTTTCTGCTTTAGGTATGGGCTGGGAGTATTTCAGAGCCATCCAATTACCTCAGCGCAAGGACACTTCCTTCTGATAATGAGTCTTCCCAGAGAAGGCCTGTTTGGAGATTTAGAAGCAAATTCTCGTGACTGAATCATCATCCTTCAATTGTCCTCCATGAAAAATAATTTTATCATGTAAACAATTAAGTTCAATTATATGGATTTAGAAAGCTTTTAGTCCAACTCGCTCTTGCAGTAACATGTTATAACATAAGCCTTAACACCACTTCTGAGAAGACTGTACCCAGACAAACACTTTTCTTGGGTTGCCATAATCCTTTGGGTCCGTACCTGAACTGAAATCTGGTGTGAGACTCATGTGCAGAGAGCAGGGATGTGTCAGAAACTCTACCTCATCCCTGGATTTCCAGCCCTGCATCTGAAAGAGCAACATCAAGCAAAGTCCTCTGGAAGGCACAGAGGAGCCTGACACGGGACAGGGTTCTTCCCCCCAGGCTGATCATGGCCACCAGCCTTCCACCCAGAGAGAAAGCCCTTCATTTGAAGGGCTGAACTCTGCCCAATTCTGCTTCATAAAGCACAAACAAATCAGTGTGACATTCCCCATTTTAGACGTCTGGTGTCAGCCCCACAGGAAGCTGAATTAACGTGGACTTGCTCGGGCACTCACACTGATCACATTTCCTGGGGTCTAGGAACTGCTCTCACTTGCCAGTTTGACCACCCTGTGCTTCTCCTCTCACAGCCTGAAGGACTTGATAAAAGCCAATTCAAATTGTTCTATGCTTGCACAAATATTTAATTGACTAAAATAAAGCATTTTCATAAATACTTCCAGACTGAAGGCTCGTTCTCTCTGACTTCAACTTAACTTCCTTTTCTTAAGAACGGACTCCAACTCTACCTAAATTAATTTCAGCAGCCTCCTTCTGGAGAAAGTGAAAGAAAGCAATGCCACATCTGTGTAAGCTACTAAACTAACTCGGAGATAAATCCTCCAGTGGACAACAGCTGCTTTCTCTCCCCTCTCTTTACATTTAATATCACTGTGTGTCATCTTAACAGCTGTATTTAGCACAAATTCCCTGTGAAGCTTTTGGCTCATTCACTTTCCAAAAGCATAACCCAGAAATGCACGCTCAGGGCGTTAATCCTCACCCTGGCTTCACTCACACTCATAATGGCTCCTTGGGTGATTAGCAGTGTTCATCATCAGGTCCTTCACGACTAAAAGAAAAAAAAAAAAAAAAAAAGAAGAAAAAAAAAGAAAAAAGGAAACCTTAATGGCAATAAAAATATTAGGAGTCAGCTATTTCATACTAATGACTTGTTAATGTAACATTATTGCTGGTGCTTTAAGTACTTAGATGCTGTACGGCATTCACGAAGGACTTTGGGAAAAAAGAGAGTATGGTGCTGAGACTTATTGCGTTAAGAGATCGGTTTAACAGATCGTTTAGTTTTGGTAATATAATTTGACATCAAAACATAAGCTGAGAGGGATCTCCCACAAAACCTTTGATAATATGATTCATTGTCAAATGTTTGTTTTGCCTATCTGGTACTCATTAATTAATTCTTTTTAATATATCTTGGATTTACTGATTTGGAAAAAGAGAATTATTCTTATTGATGTTGCTAAAATATCCAGGTGGCTTGAATTTCACCAACTAGATGGTATAATCTAGCACATTTGTGTAGACCTAATCAAATCTCTACTAACAGATGTGAAGAGCCCAGCATGGGAGCAAATGTTTGTGTCTATATGATAATTAAATTACCTCAATAAAGAGAATAAATGAACAATGATGACTATAGTTTTTTTAAACCTAGGTTATCTTCCTCATGCACAGCTTCTATTAACCCCTTTAGCAATTGGTAAAACTTAAAGTTTTTCAGAATGAAACGTGGTTTTCAGGTGGTGCCTTTGATTAAATCTACTGACCAGGCAGTGTGATTAACTCAAATATTCCTATGCATAGCTATTAATGGAAATCAAATAAATAATAAGTTCTGCATTAAAGATAGGCTATGAGCAGTGTATTTCATTTCATATAAACAATTGAGACACATCAGTCTGTGTTTTAATTCATCTTTTAATTCTCTCATTCTTAGGGAACTGCTTTGATGATTATCACAGCATTCTTAAACATCTTTGTCCAAACTTGAAATGTGCTCACATCTTTAAGAAACAGGCTCGTGTCCTTCATATAAGCTGGACATGGTTGGATGGGCATTTCTGAGTGCCCCAGTAGGTACTTGAGTGCTGCCAATGATCTTCAAAACCTGGCCCTCTAAATCCAGTTTGTGATACAACCAGGCAGAAAACTTCATTTCAGTGCCTACAAAGTGCAACGAAACCTCTATTGTAGTGCATTCCTGAATATCCACTTCTCTAGAATTCACTTTAGGGAGACCTGTGAAAAACAAGCTTAATGAGATAAAAAGATATTTTAATCCCATCTTTGTTTTGAAGGCGGCCTTGTGGCAGTGAGATGCTTCCCCGAGAAAAGGAGCCAGGCTTTGGTAGCAGAATTTCTTCACTGTCACCGGGCAGGCCGAGCTGCAGCTGGAGTTCAAATCACTCCTGACCATGTTTTTGCTACAAACAGGGGAACAGTTCTTTCTCTGTTCGCTCCACGGCGTGCTCTGACCTTGCTGGAGGCTAAGTAATGTCACCAGCTGCGTGTGTAACGTGGTCATTGGTGATGAAAAGTGAACCAGCACAGCTCGCCTTGGGATGCAACCCCTTTTAACATATCTAACATTCCTGCAGGTGTGGTGGCTTTATTTGTGTGTTTTACTGTGTTTGTTTATTTGCCTGACTAACTAACTCATGTCCTCCTGCCCAGAGCAGATAGAGCCTTCTTATTTAACATTCCTGAAACTCTGAGTGTTTAGGATATAGATTGTTTCCAGTCTCAGGATGTAAAAGACATGGGATAGAAGTAAGAGAGATTAGGGCTCTTTTCCTCAAAGTTAAACAACTGGATTGGTTTTCAGGCAATGGGGCCCTGAAACAGCTAAATAAAAATAGTCCTGTACTTACAAGGAACTCACAGATTGTATTTCTAGAAGACCTGACCAAGGGTCTGGTTTGACCAGCAGCACTTGGGAATAGCCCAAACGCATAAAACAGTTATCTCCTGGCGTCATTAAGAGATCTTTAGTCAGCTGAAGTGAGGTAGCAGCAGGGCTGGAGTAATTTGGGAGGCTAATTATATCCTCTTTGTATTTAAATGAATCTTTCTACTGAGCCTTCTCTGCTATGGCAGAGAAAAAAGTCCAGTCACTCCCAGCTCAGTACATCCCAAACTACAGATTTTTTCTGAGAAGTCCTGCAAAGAGAAGATTTTTACTGGACTTCATTGCATGCACAGAGCAACAGTGCTGGAGCTTGGTGGAAAAGGGGCAAAAGCCACCCAAAAATTACAGAATTTGAAACAAACAATTTCCCTTTCAGGAGTCCCAGTCAAAAGCATTTTCTAATTATTCATGTTCACGTGAAAGTCCATCTCTTCCATGGAATGTGTATACACAAACTCTATTAACCAAATTCACTCTTTTCAATCTGTGCAGCTCTAGCAGAAATACATCAACTAGTTCCTCCTTGTATCCCTATTCAAAGCAGGGCCTCATTACAATAAGGTTATTTTCTTTTGAAATACTTCGTTCACTGAAGGATTTGGGGAAGTTTGTCCTGATTCAATTTGGACTCAAGTCCACAAGAAACAAATAGAGAAAATGGTCTTTTGCTGTCCCATAAAACTCCTAGGCTTCATGGCCAGAGGTACAGCTAAGCACCACCAATGTGCTGTGAAAATTTGTCACAAAATAAATAATCTTGCAACAGGGAAGAGGAAGGAGAGCTGCAAGTATATTTGTGGTTTTTAAATTTTGTGTAATTACTAAAATTATTTGTTCAGTTTGGAGGATGGGAGCAAAAGAGAGAAGGTGTTGGTATGTCTTGGTTTGGTTTCGTTTTGCTCCTTCTTGGAGGCTGTAGATGTTTTGGATTGACTGGGTGTTGCACACCAGTGCCAGCTATAGCACAAACACTGGACTATTGCCACTCAAACATCCCCTGCACTGTAAGAGGTGACCAGCTCAGAACCTGTGGCCACAGGAGAAGGAAATAGGGTTGGAATCTGAACCTCACTCAGCCCATCAGGTCTTGGATTTCTCTCTTCCTCATCCCAGATCAGCAGCACTTTTGGAGATCTGCTCTGGCAGGGAATTTTGCTGAGTCTGGGTCTGCACTTCCTTCTCTTCCATTTCTGCCTCCTTATTTCGTAGCCTTGGCACACTGAGACCATCCCAGGCCCCTTTCCTGAAGGACCAAGTCTTAGAAGTGCATTTTGGGGTGCAATTGAAGCAGAGACATTGCCAGATAGCTCTTGAAACATCAACTCCCCTTCTGTCCTTCTGCAGTCGTTTCAGGGGCTTGCTTCAAATGTCTCAGACAGGGTTTTACCTTTTCACTTCCATCCTGTCTGCTTTCACACAGCTTCGTGTTGTCACGAAGACTCAGAAATGTTCTCAGAAGAAAAAATAACTTCTGCTTTCCCCCTTGACTCTGCTAAGAGTTCCCCATGAGTCACTCTGTGTTTTCCTTTACCACCCTTCAAGGTTCCTCATTGTGTAACCAGGTTTTAGTGCAGGTTTTCATAAACACATCTGAGTTACACAAGTGGGATTTTTTTTTAAGTGGAAACAGGCTCAGTAATTTGTAAATATGCTTTGGTTGAAAAGGAGTTAAAAATACAGTCAAAGAGACTTTGCTTCCCTCCTTTCTCCCGTGGTTCATGACCTTTGCTTTTTTCAACTTCCTCAATTTAGTTTCAGTAAATTGTCACAGAATGGCACAACACCTGCCTTGGGTACTTGAGAAATTGACTTTTCCTGCAAATTACCCTGATCAGTGACCTTGTCTGGCTACTAAAGGGGTTTGCAGAAGCAGCGTAGCTTTATGTGTGGCCATCTTCCATCTTCTGATTGGTATTTAGCCCTTTGAAGTTCACTTATCTCCCTAATGTGCAGCTACCTTTTGGGGAAAAAAAAAAAAAGGAAAGAAAGAAAGAGGAAGAAAAAGGTTAAAAAGGACCATGATATGCTTGTCATATCTGAAACCAAAATACTAACAGCAAGACAAAGTGTACTCCATCCTGGAAGGTGCACACAGAAATGTAAGCTGAAAGGCTCCACTGATCCTCCTCTCCAAAAGAATGTCTATAATTTCATTTTCTCTTTAGATGTTAAATGTTCAGATACTGGTTGACATTGTTGCAGCTGAGTAGTGTTTACTAGAAAGGATTTAACAAGGTTGACCTTTCCTTACTATCCCTTATTTTCCTTTATTTTTTTTCTTAATCTGTTGTAAAAGTCACTTCTCTGAGGAAAAAGCAAATATCTGCTCCTCCCCATACTGCACAAGTGTTGGGGCAGAGGTTACTTCTGGAAACCTAAAAGGTAAATTTCTTTTTTATGCCGAAGCTTTGATTTCCCAGTGACAGGTAAAGGGGTTATTTGTTTAATTAATTATTAATTGCTGTGGTGTCCAACAGGTGCCAGGTCTCAAGTGCAGTCCCTGGGGCAAGCAGCCCGAGGGGAAGCGTGGTTCACAGCAACCTTGAGCAAATTGGCCCAGGAGAAAGTTCTGGAGCTACTTCCCATGTCCTTGTCAAATATCAAAGAAAAACAGTTAAAATGTAAACTTATATTAAGCATTGTACTTAATTCTGACAAGCTTTTAGGATCGAATTGCAGACTTTAGTCAACAAAGGGGAATTAGGCCGGGCTCTTCAATGGAGGGGAAGGTGGGACAGCTGTTTGAGGGCTCTATGCATAGCTCTCATCTTATTTTTCACATCTGTTCTGTTTAATTTAGCTAAGCACTTTGAGTCACAACTTGCGGCTGAAAACTTGAATCCTATTTTACCTGGGACTTGGACTGATATTCTAGATCTTAGAAGGAAATTAAAAAATGCCTGAAAGATTACATTATCTAATAAATTTCCCCCACCCCACTCTCTTTATTTTTGCAACTGGTGAAGATTTATTGCTTAATTGCAATTTAAGAAAAATTTTAATGCAGTTAAATGCAAATTCTGTTTGCATGTGTGGGACAATTTTTCTTTCTTCCCTTCTTTTCCCCTTACCTTTAAAGAAAAAAAATTAACTCGAAAAAACATCCCCTCAAATTAGTTTTGAATAAGGAAAAAATAGCATAGAACTGTTTTCTTTATTTATATTGCTGTCCTTATCCTGTCTTGCCTGATCCCCTCTCAAGATTTGCGATTTTAACCTTCTAACATCATCCTGAATGGCGGAAACGTTGCCCTTGTTTTAGAGAAAGGGAAATTGAGACAGAGGACTCATAACCCGAGGGGTTCAGGGGCATGGACACACCGTGTGCTCGGATCAGAAAGGATCCCCAGCCTGCTCAGCCCCAGGAGGGGACGGCCAGAGCAGCTGCAGGAACCAACAGGCTCCACCATTCCTTGCACCAGGGTTGATGCTGGCAGCACACAAGGAGCACCACAAGAGCATTGTGAGGCCAGCACGTGTCCAGCTCCACCAGCTCCTCCATCAGACCCCTCCTCTGCATTCCCTTCTGCCCAGCCACCCAGGAAGGTGCTGGGGCGTTGCTGTTGCCTTTCCCCGGTCTTAAAATTTAAACCAAAGCATGGTTTGTGGGGAAAAGGGGTTTTTACCTCGGTATTTATTTCAGGATCCTTGGGTGCAGCACTTCAGCCAGGTGGAATGCTCCTAAAATGCATGCACAAGAAATACACACTCTTATAGGCCTTGCGAAATTAACATATTTATCAAAGATTCCCCAATGAGAGGCTGGAGTGAACCCCTCGTTCTGAGGAACCTTCCCCCTGGATGGGCCTATCTGAGTTTACAAAAATATGTTTTGGAGAGGACTTTGGTGTCTGGGGCTCCCAGGATGTTTGGTCTCCTGGTTTAACAGTGCAGTGGGTCTGAGCTGAGTTATCAGCCTTGGAAAATTACAAGTATGTAGACTGAAAACACTAAGAATACATAAAACTATAACAGAGTATGTAAGAGAGGCATAAAAGAAAAAGCAAAAAATCATTCTGGCATCACTGCAGGCTCTGCCCCTGACACGGGCTGTGCCCCTGGTACCTCCCTTCTCTCCAGAGGCTGTGGTTGCTCTGCTCACTTCCCCTCACCAAATCCCCAGGACGTTCCTGATCATGGTTAGGGCTGGACACAGCCCCTGCCTGATCCCAGCCTAGGCCCCCGGAGCTCCAGCTAATGGGAGCTAATGAGAACAACAAACCGCAGCGACACGGGGCTCCTCTGCTGTCAGAGAGGGCAGGGACATGAAAGGGTGCAAGGCAAGAGAGCCCCAAAGCCTGATACATTTAGATCACGGGGATTTAGCCATGATCTCCTCTGCCCCGGGGGTCAGGCATGGCACGTGAGTTATCCTGATTTGTGTCCATGCAAAAGGGACTCAGCTGGATGGGAGCTGTGTCCAGCACTGCTGGGCTGGCTCTGCACCCCCTGCACAGGGTGGGGTGCCAGGACTGTGATGCTGCTCCCCACCAGGCACCACAGCCAGGCCCTGGAGGCTTTTGGATGAGTGGCTGCTCCCCTGGAGGCTTTTGGGCGAGTAGCTCTGGTCAATGGGTGGTTTGACCACATGAAAAGCCAACAAACCTCAGGATGAACACGGGCTCAGACAGAACTCCGCTCCATGAGTGCTTTGTTTTGGGAGATGATTCTTTGTAGTTCCTCATCTTGTATCTCCTGTCTCACATCAGAGATCAGCTGTTCAGAAAATCAGTACCCAGCACCATGTTTTACCATAATTTAAAACAATTAAAGCACAAATCGCATCTTGAATCTGTTAACTTTCAGATAAGTATAATTAGACCCCAAAATGCTTTAAGTAGTGTTTACACATTTATTTACCAAAAGACAATTATTAAAACAAAGAAACATTCCCAGTTAATTGATGGAAAGATAGGAGAAAATGTAATTAATCATCATTAGAGTGTGCAGCCCTTTATTGTTCAATGGCATGTCGCTGTGGGAACTGCTGCCTGTGACACTGCTCCTGTCTCCAGGACTTGCTCTGGGAGGAAAAGGGAGGTGGTGGCTGTGAAATGGGATGGATTTACCATGGGGGTGCTGGTGCTTTCACATCCAGCACATCCTGGGAACACAGAGCCACGTGCCCAGGGGAGGAGTGCTGGGGGGGCACCACAGCAGGGTGAGACCAAAAGGACTCAGTGCAAACAAATCTGTTGGAAAGCAGAAGAAATTACACATGTCAGTAGAATTACACCAGCCAGGGAAGAAGAAAGAAGCCTCATATCCTTAAGCTATTTGACTCTCCAAAGCACAATACAACAATATTAACTGTTGTAGGATGAGAGAGCTTTTTATTCCAATATGATGTGAAGTAGCTTTGCTTGAAAGATTTCTTCTGTGTTCTCAAAAATCCTTCTGGGTTCCCAGGGGGGAAATGGGGATTACACCAGCAAACCCTGAGCAAGCATGCCCATTGCAGGAGCATTTCTTTAGTGCAGAAACAGCACTGCTAGTTTCTTTAATTGCAGCAACTCGGACAATTATTTTGCTCACAAAGCCTTTTGGAGCTACATGAGCTGCCTCCTGTAAGACAGGAACCTTTGTAAATTTGGGGTTTATCCTCCGAACAACTTGTGAAGGATTGCCACAATTTTCTCTGCTGTTCAGAAACAGCTTGCAAGAAAACTCATGTTTTGAGGTTCAGAACTGTTAAAATTTTGCTGTCATAAAACTACTTTATTCTTAATTGAATGGGATTCCAAAAGTAGAAAATTTTTTTTCAAATTTCAGCTCTTTTTATCATTGTGGTTGAATTTCACCAGCCATAACATTTAAGTTTGAAATGTCTTGTTCTTTGTTCAATTGTAGATGTGCAGGCCTTGCAAAATACTCTATCCAAAAAAAGGCCATGAAATTGCAATATAGGTAGTAATAATATTTTTTCTGATCTCTATAAACTTCTGCTGGCCAAAAACAGGATACATCCCCAAATCCATAAGTTTCTGGAAATAAATTTCACTTTTTTCTTCCTTTTTATCCCCTTCATTGGTTCTCAAGATCTAGTCCTCAGTCTCATAATTCATGGCACAGCAGTTTGTATTGCAACTCCAGCAAAAGCCTCTTTATGGTACAAATGATCCATAAATCACACCTGAGACACAGCAGCCCCCAAAACAACTGACACATTTGAATAGGAAACTTTTTTCATGTGCAAAAAAATCTTTAGGATTCTTTAATTTGAGAGACAAAATGGATCTGTAAGTCCTCAGTTGAAAATGAGATACCTGGTCTGGCAGTAAAAGGCTTACTAATGCTCTGGAACAAATAAAAAAAATCTACCTGGCTGATAAAGTAATAAATTGATAAGACAACCACCTGAGCCTGAGTGGGGCACCAGGCTCTGCACAGGATGGAGCTCTCACTGTGATCACTCCCACTCCATGGCAAAGTAATGAAAAAAAGGAAACCATAGATAAAAGTTTTGGCCTGTCCTCCACTCCAGCAAGTGGTAAATGAGCTGGTCCTGGTTAGACAGAAAAGCAGGAGGAACTGAAATGCATTAGTAGCATTTGATGTGAAAAGTTTGATATAATAAAAAATTATGCTTTTTGTCATACAAATGCAGCTTTCCATAAACAGCCTCAAGAATAGGAAGCACATTGCTCAGATTTCCTGCTTTTTCTGGGTTCAGACAATCTGTTCTTGCTTTTTATTGAACACAAATGATTATTCTTAGAAGTAGAAGCTATTTTCACACGTAACTAATAAACAGGAGGGCCCCCATAAAATCGGAGCCTGGAAGGAGATGCAGTAAAACATTAATTCTAAATACTGCTCTGAAATTATTGATGTAACACTGCCACAGAATTCTGTTGAGTTACTCAAACATCTTAATCACTAAGCTAACTGAAGACTGAAGTCCTTCCCATTTGGTCAGTTCTTTCATCCTCAAAAAGAACATTTCTGTAGCTGTGGACCCATCAGGCCTGAGCACTTTATTATATACATCACTTGTGGAGCCTACATTTCATTTACAGCTCCTTTTTCCTTTGTCTCTTAACTCAGGCTATCCTTCCTCATTTCTCTGTAACTATTTTTAATTTGCTTTTCCCAACTTGGAACAAGGAATTAAAAAAACAAAACCCCTAGACATTGCTGCAACATTATCATCGAGGGAAAAAAAACCAACTCCACATCAAATAAAAGCAAAACATGACACGATCCAAGGAGTGTTTAGAACCTGTAATGAGGAATATTTGCTAAGTGAGGAGAAAGATAAAGCAACACATCACTGAACATGCTTTGAATTTACAGTCCTTTATATAGTCTTGTGCTGTGATGCAGACCATGCTGCCAATTTTACCTATTTTAAGCAAAACATGAATATTCTGTCTGTCTAGCTCCTGCTGACTTGGTTTTGATGGGACCAGAAGGTGCACTTTCTCCTCTTTATCCCACTTGACAACTATATATATATGCATGTGAAGGGACTACCCACTTAAACAGAAAGAAGTATTTGAATTTTGTCATCCTTGAAAGCTCCTACTGTGGGCAAATCTCTTCTACCAAATGGCTCAGCTGATTTCAGAGTTGCTCTAGATAGAAGCCAGCATCAGAACCAGCTTCCACTGCATTTGCCTGGAAAACACAAGTTGTTCCTAGAGAAAACTCAGGAAAACACTCCCTGCAAGATGTGAGAGGTGAAGCTATGAAAAAAGCAAATTGAACAATTTTAACACCTCATCCCTCAAAATATTTTTAGTCAACAATATGTATACACACACACACATATAGAGAGAAAGTCCATGTTTCAAATCTCTCTACTAAAACCAGATTTTTAAAAGGGGAGGGGAATTAGGCAACCCTGTTTTTTCATTAAAATATGTGTAATATTCATTAAATAAAAATTGAGGCTCATTAGGCTATATTCTATCTTAAAAGAATGTTTCAGTGGAGACATTTTTGTCAATCCTAGTCCCACCTGGCTTTTCAACCAAGGACAAAACCAGTAATTTCTCTTTCTCTCTGAAACACAAAATAGCATGTAGATTAGTGTCTCTTACCAGAACAATTCCCTTCAAGGACTGTGGGAACCAACGATCACCCTAAGATCCATAATTTATAGCAGCCAAAACATTCACTTACAGATCCATCACCCCAAGAGCTACTTTCATCCTCACATAATTTCTTCCAAAATAGAAACATCTCTTTCACATCCACGACAATGATCTGGTGGAGGGAAGGAATTGTTTATTTGGTGACTGAAGTCAGGGGTGGATCTGGTCATCCCAAAGGCATGGGTCAGCCTCTGGGCTGATTGTATTCACTGTGGTCCAAGAAACCTCAAATATGACAGCAGAGAATACAGAGTTAACTCAGCAGTGGTGAGAAGCATTTCAGAATCCACACACAGCCTTGCAAAAGCTTTCTCCTGACACTTTTCTAGTCATTTGTCCTGTAGCACAGAAATGCTCTTGGTATTCGTGTTTGGGGCTTCCATCCTTTTCCCCAGCCCAGTGTATTGATGACAGCCTCGCTCCTGGTACTCACAGCTGCAATTTTGGCACTGCATCTCAGCTCTGTGCCAGTGCACAGCAGACATACCCCTGGAATTCCACTGCTGGAGGTGCTCTCCATTCCCTCTGGTGGGGATGGGTAGGCAAATTGTTATATGTAATGAGCTGAGCTCGGGCAGAAAAGGGAAGAGAAGGTAAATAAATAAAAACTAAACACAGAGCTAAAAGGGGAGTGAGGCATGTCAGAAATCTGAGTTCTACTCCCTGCTGCAGGGAAGATCTAGCACCGAGCGTTAGCCCTTGGTCTGAAGCAATAAGCCCTGTTGATCTTCACTGGCTTTGAACTCAAGTACAATTACAACTGAAAAAGCACCTGAATAGCTGGACTGTCACACAGAGAGATTTGGAGAACACTCCAGAAGGTATCAGCTTTAGGATTTTACTGAGATCTCTGTGGTGAGCTGGAAAGAGAGGGTATTTTTTTTTTCTGGCTAGAGAAAAGTAATATGTCTAAGTGTTGTTTTGGCAATCAAGTAATTATTACTTCTGTAAAGTTCACCTGACAGCTGGATCCTCTCTTGCAAGGAGCTACTACCCCTATAAGCAAAACCTGTCATGCAAAACCCCTTGCAAAAATACACAAGAAAAAATAAACTTTGCTATCTTTTAATGTACAAGAAGTAGAAGCACATCTTCAGCAGTTGGAGAGCCTCTGAATTCTTATATATTTGCTAAGATTTTTTGTAAACACAGACCCCTTACATCCTTCCAGCCCCAGCCAGCCCTGAAACCAGAATTTGATGGGCACAGAGACAATGAGAAATTTCTGTTTCAGTAGAAATACAGAAGGGAAGTATTGCCACGTCAGGAAGACACAGTGTGCAGTCCCAGCTCAGCCTCGGAGCGACTGCTCATTAGATAGGTGACAAAAGCCTTGAAGGGCTAAAAATTCTTCAAAAAATAAACTGCCACACCTGCTGCCCTGTCCAGAGGGCAGCCCCAAGCTGGTCACCCAAGAGGGTGAGATGAGAGCATCTGTGTCACCTGTGAATCCTTGTTCCAGGGCAGTCTGCCCTATAAATCCCACCTGGCCCTGCACAGGTGGTTTTGGGGTCTTTGTGAGGAGGGGTTGGCATTTTCTCTGCCCTGTGAGGTCTCCTTGATGCCACGATGGGGAAAAGATTTCTGGGGTAAGAGGAGAATGCTGGGGCTGGTCTGTTCTATGTGCTACACTTAATATTTGAAAGCACACAAACTGTGCAGCCCCTGCAAATGCTGACTGCAGACCTGAGGGTGTTGCTGCTCCCAGGATGCACAGATGCAAAGTCTCACTCTCAGCAGGACTACTTTTACTGGGTAAGGAAATCAAGAGCCTTAATAACCTTTCTAGAATAAGGATGCTGCCCACAAGCCAAACTTCAACCCTAATTATGCTGGAAAAGGGTGGCAGAATTTGGTCCATGTCTTTCAGAAAACAGCAAAAGCAATGTGCAGGTGCCTACGAGATGAGCCAGGGAACAGCCTATGTTTTTTATACAACAAGCTTCATTCAAAATTCTGTTTCTTAGTTCCCAAGTGAGAAACAAAGAGCAACATGCTTGCCCTCAGGGCAGGGTTTTTCTTTTTGCATTGTTTTTGTCACAGATCATTAAAAAAAAAATAGCTCTTACCGGGCCATTTCCAAAACCACAACATATTCTTATGCGTCACAACGTATCCCTACTCTTTCCTCCCTCCTGTGACAGGTATTTAATTGAGCTAAAACTTTGTTTCTACTAAGATGTAAATTTGGAAAAACAAGATCACCACCGCCTGGGGCTCGGTTAGCTGAAGATAAAAAAGCAACACCTGTTTTAGGTACGGCTATGTGGAAATGCAGGTACTCCTCAGGCAACATACCCATGGTAACCAGCTGCAAAACTTGTCCTTCTCGTTTGCTTCCCAGAGACTACAGCTCAGATAGGGCTTGAGAAGTCTGTGTGTAACACGGATTTTTTTTTTTTTTTAATAATATTGCCTTGTGAAATGTTGCTCATTATCATTTTTAATGTGACATAGAAGACAGCTTTCCATTTAAGTTGCCCGTTAGTCTGATTAATAACTTATTTTTATTTTACATTTTGTGTTTTATGCTGCCTGCGAGGCAAATATTATCAGTGTTTTCCTACAAGAAGTAAGACAATTCACAGAACACATTTTATGCCCTGAGATCAGAGAAATAAGTTTAGATTTATAATACCCAAGGATTGTGGCTTTTTATGAAGTGTATAAAGAGGGCATGTTTAATTATGTTTTGTTTATATCAGTGCTTTGTCTGCAAAAATAACATGAATTAGCATATTTTCCTATCACTGGCAGTTATTTCTAATGATTGATTAAATTTCTTAAGTGCAGAGTGGATTAAATCACAATTTCTTGCGAATAATTTGGGAAAGAAAAGATAGAACTAACTACCCAATTAAAGTGGGAGAGATCAGAGTCTGACTGCTCTAGGCAGAGTCCTGTCCATCTTTTATAGTAACAACAACAAAAAAAAAAAGCAAAATGCTTATTTGAATCTGGAGCACCAAGTATGGAGAGCTAGACCCTAAAAGCTGTATTCTGCGACCCCTGGGTGTATTCCTGGAATTGTTTTTATTCTGGTGTCAGGTCTGTCCCATTTGGGTTCCTGACCTGCTCTGGCTGGGGCAGGACTGAGTGTTCTCCTGCTTGTGCTCCTCGGCTCTGAGCCACGCAGCTTTTTAAAAAAAATCAAGGCGCAGAATATTTGGAAATGGCAGAAGCCTTACACCAGCTCAAGGTGATGTGGCCGGGATCGCCATCCTCGAAAGGACACTCCAAAACTCTCTAGGTGTAGAACCCTGGCATGGTACCAGCAATGTCTAGGGGAGTGTGAGGAGCACAAGGTCAGGAGCCGCAGCATCCAACCCTCCCAAACCCTTCGCTTTGTTTCAACCGGTCAGTACAACAGCATCTCTGTTCACCTGCACGTTATCCCTGAAAAAAAAAATAATTTAAAAAAAATATATGTTGAAAGAGTTTTATCGGAAGAGAGGAGCGACCGTCGGGCTCGTTTTGAGGCAGGAAAAGGCTTTTTAGGGGCTGCTAGCAGACGTGGTTGACAAACGCCATCTAGTGGTGGCCGCGGGTAGTGCAGGCGCTCCGGGACCTCCTTCTCCTCCTTCTCCTTC
>VZRF01010603.1:0-161329 GCA_013396875.1 Vireo altiloquus
TGCTCTGACCAACTGAGCTAATTCAGGGTCGTGAGTGACAGCCAGCTGGAAAGGGAGAAACTGATCCCCTTTGATTTACAGCTGTAGGATGCTTTCCCCTTTGAGCTTTATGTATGTTTTCAGATATAACAATTTCTGGTTGGGTGGAACAGTTATATGACATTTTTTCTATCTTTCCAAGTACAGAGTAGGAGGTTTCTATAGGTAGTTGTTTTCTAAAATCTAAGGATACGGGAGTGAAGATGCATTACACTGGTATTTATACCTACCCCTTTCGACCACAGTGGTTTGAGGGTGGTTGAACCATCATAGACCAAAATAATTGTGAGGGTCTGAAATGTCTGTGGAAAGCAATTTTTTACCATCAACCACTGTATCCTATATTTTGGCTGCGTTCAGGTGCCTGTTTTCTGTTGTTGGTCACTCTCTTCTTTTAGTCAGAGCCATCCAGTGAAAAAGAACAAAATTACGCTTATTTGAGAATAATTGACTGTGATTAAGTATCTGTTTCCTCTCAGTGGAAGGTAACTATCTACATCTGTGTGAGAAGGTCCCCATCCTCCTCTTAAAGAGCATCCAGTTGAGGTTTGTGTTTCTATCAGCTCTCCCACCAGAAGCTGGTCCATCCCTGAAGGGGGTCATCGATAGTACTGGCAATTTCAGAGCCAATGCCAGGAGATGCTGCTGCACATAGAGAGAAATCTCTGCTCTAAACCCCTTTCCACACAGAAAATGGTCTTTATTTGCCACAAGGAGCTGCTGTGAGAGTGGATTAGTTCATGTTTCAACAATGTTTGGAAGTATTTATAGCATTAAACTAATCTTGATATCACTCAGTAAATAGTTGTTATTTCTTTATGGCAGGCTGCATATATGGGCTGTTATGGTGATGCAGCCAAAGGGGCTTTTGATAATTTTTTCCCATTAGAAATCAGGCAAATTAATTTCTTGTGTGCTTTTGAAATTTCTCCAATCAAATCATTAGCAGAAGGAGGGGAGATAGGATGGAAAATATGAAATGAAGTTTCCCATCCTGTTTCTCAGAAAAATTTGGTGAGGGGGGAGCAAATTGTGGCTTCAAGGGGGAGTGGAGTTTCTGTAGCCAGGAGGTGCATGTGTTCCAGCTCTGGTCACTGTCTTCTGCTCGGTTTCAGTCACACCTTGGTAGCCAGAGTCGTGAGGTGAGTTTTAGATGCTGCAGCTGATTTCTTCTTCCTGGCAGCAATGAACTGTTATATCCTCTCCTGCTCCCAGCTGTGTCTTCCCATCTCCTCCCTGGCACAGGTCCTGGTGCTTGGCAGACGTTTTGCTGGGAAGGTGCACCTTGATAACCTGCCAGAAGCAGGTTTGCTGTATTTGGGGAGTTGGTTCAGGGCAGGCTCTGCTGAGCACCAGAGCTGTGGCAAAGAGGATAAATAGGGGAACACGAGAGAGGGGACCAGCTCCTTTTGGCACCAGTGACCCTTTAGAATGGCTCACTCTGTACATCTGTCATTTATATTAAGACCAAAGATTTTTGATGTTTATGCACCTTTTCACTTGAGGGAAAAAGTCATTTTAGGGCAGCTAAAGCTGAAAAAGTTCAAAATGAAAATTTGATTCATTTACTGCCAGCACCTTTGAGACCACTCATGCAGAGAGAAAGCTTCTGGATAAGGCAAAAAGTTTTGCCTTTGGATTTTGACCCTCACTCCAGGTGAGGTGGAAGAAATTCAGTTCCTTGCAGAATTAATGACGAAAGTGAGCAGCAAAGGCGTAGTTTTGCTGAGATCAAAATCAACCAAATGAGGAGCTGGGACATGGGAAGGAGGAGAGGTGGGGTGTGTTTGTGTGGCCTTACCTGGGCAGCGTGGGGAGGGAGCTGCCTGAGGCTCTGGAGGAGCACAGCCTCATGGATAAGGGCTCCTTGGCTTGAACTCTGATGATGAGCTCTGTCAATCCCATGTTCCTTTGGTTTCAGCAGTTTGCCATTCCTGCTCATGCAGAGGGTGCTGGGTGCTGGCAGGGCCCTCTGTCAAACTGCCTGAGGAGCTAGGAGCAGAGGTTAATCCCTGGTGTTGCTGGGAGCCTGGAAAAGCAGAAAAAGCAAAGGGAAGCTTGATGATGGGGTCAGAGCTGTTTACTTAACTTGAACTATTGACTTGACGCTCCAAGTCCCCAGTTCAATAAAAGATTCCCAGGATGATGCAAACCAAAAGCTCCAACAATAACTACCAGGCACAGAAGGTGCTATTTCATAGTTAATAGTTGTTTAAATTTGCACACACATATACACAGCTCACAGCTAGGAGATCTCTAACCCTCCTGGACTGCAGCCCAGAGAGGCTCTACTCCTTCACCTGCAGGACAAACCTGTGGCTCCCTTGGAACAGCCTCCTGGCAGGAGCAGACTCTCTCACCTTGCACAAGGACTGTCACGGGTCGTTTGTTGTCTGCATGGGGACATCTGCCACAAATGCAGTGCAGGTAGGAACCTGAATGAAAACAGATGAGCCTTGACAGAGAAATGAGATGTCACAGGATGTTCCAGAGCTGGCAAAGGTCAGTCTCTCTCTGTTGTGTCCTGTTGTTGTTTGATCCTATGCCTAGCTGATGAAGAGGAGGGACATGGTGTAACTTCACTGTGTGGGACATGACAAAGCTCTTGGCAGGCCTTAAACAGGAAGAAACTCCTCTGACACCCAAATGAACGCATGGAATTTGTCAATAAGCCCCTATCTGCCTTGGGGAGCAGATTAGAAGCATCTGCTGGGAGTCCTAATTATCCTCTTTTCCCTGCCAAATTTTCTGTGGTTGTCAGCTCAACATGGGTTTGTCATATAAGACTTGGAGTCTGCATGTGCTGCTCCAAATGACTAGATGAGAACACAGTTATATTCTCATCTTCCACAATGGACACCTCTGTGAATCCAAATTCGTTTCAGCTACCAAGAAAGGCAGTGGATTAAGGGACTTTGAGGAAGACCTGTGCTTCTCCCTGGTGCTGAACAGGCTGGAGATGAGTAGGCTGTGATTGGGGTTGGGGCTGTTTTGCTTGGGTGTCTACATCAGAGTGTTCATCGTTGTGTTCAGGTTCAGGTGGTGCTTTCTGAGTTTTGGTGGAAAGAAGGCAGGCAAGATATGTTCTGTAGCTGGTCTTCCAAACTGATCCAAGGTCTGTTTAGGGGACCATGATCCTGAGACTGCTGTTCCCTTCTGCCCCAGGAGAAAGAGGCTTTCTCTCTCAATAGTAAGATTCTTGTTTCCTACACAGGATCAAATAATGCAAAACCCCACAATGAAGGTACTGTACTGCTTTTTTTCTCAGGTACAAGCTCTTTTTTCAAGTTTTGTTTTTAAATTTTGTACCTTCTTTCCCCTAAATGTATCAAATATCTCCTTGAATGGCACATTTCTGAGCATCATTCTTACATTTCTTGTGCACAGGATTTTCTTCCAGGATTTGTGAAGTCCTCTTTGTTAGAATGAAATGCAGAAGAGCCAGATGGTTTGGCCAGAGTCCAGTTACCTAAGAAACATAGCTCCAGCACCCTATCAGAAGCTATTTCCTCTAAAGATCACGCTCGGCCTGCTTTGTTCTAATAACCAGCTTAAAAGTCAACATTGAGCTGTCAGTACCTATTTTTTCCTCCATAATTAATCTACAAAGTTCAGCCTGGAATCAATATAAATGACCTCATGGCACTTTTTTTTTTTTTTTTAATCATTCCTTAAACAATGTTTTTCCACACGACCCCTCCTTCAGAGGTGTGTTGAATGGTGGCTCAATGATCTTGGAAGTCTTTTCCAACCTTAATGGTTCTATGAATGTTAGATTTTCAATCTTGATTCATTCTTGAATCAAAATCTGAGTTTTTCTTCAGCAGAAAATTTAAGGGAACATTTAACTTGATTCAGTAGACACATTCTTGCTTTAGTTCAAATACTTTTCATGTTCTTTGTCTTTCAGATTGAATTATTCTACATTTAGAACCAGATTTTATTATCACTATTATTTTTTATATGTTTTAATAAAGTGGGGAAAAAATAAAACAGTGTTGGTACATATATCCTTATGTCAGAGGGGGCTGTCAGAGGGACAAAGACACTCCTGTGGTCCCATGTGATAGGCAGAAATTTATCCCAGAGTCAGTACTCTGCATTTATCCCGAATCAAGTTTCTTCTAACATGGAGGATATGATTTAGCAACTGCTCAGAATCTTGCTCCAAGCTGAGTACTCTGCTATATTGACTTTTTTTGGTAGTGAGATAAGAGCTGAGTTTTCTTTCTGAACAAGGCTCTGATTGTGAGCTGGAAAGCTGGGTACAAGTCTGGCCCCCTCGGCTTCTGCAGTGTGACCTGGTGGTTGGCAGACCCTTAACTCTCAGGCATCGTTCTCTCTTCAGAGTTTAAGTGTGGCCGAGCAGGGTTTTTCCAGTCCCTCTGTGATTGCTCTTGCACAATCTCCTTGTTAAAGTAGCATATCAAAATCAGCGGGTGAAATTGGACACTTCCTTTGCAGATGGAAAATTTATCGTCCGCTCGTGCCTTTGTGCTGAAGTTCAGATCTGGGGTTTTAAAGCCCCTCCTTCCCCTGCTTATGTGGGAGTTTCCCCTAAAGATGTGGAATGTTTACTGCATACCAAGGGCAGGACATTATGCAGACACGAGGCTCACAACACCTACAATTTCTAAACCACATGTGGCCTGTGTGGATTTCCTTGCACTGAATTCACATGGAAACACAAACACATGTGGCATTTTTGTTGCTTTTCTAGGAAATCACGGAGCACAGCCCTGCAAAATAATACTTCCTACTGTTGGATCCACTGTGTGAGGGGGGAGGTACTGCTTTTGTGTCCTGGGCTGCTGAAGCCACATGCCAAGGTCTTGAGTCATTCACCCCTGGTGTCTGGCTTTCCAGGAAGGCAAATCCCAGTTTTAGAACCTATTGGGGACCGAAGAGCGCCATGGGAAATAATAAAGGAAAGGTCATCGAATGTTATCAGAACTTGGGTTTTCCAGTGGGGATCATGCCAGGAAATGCATGATTAGGAATTGGAGAAACTGTGTTGTGTCAAGACAGCTGGAATTAAGCCAGTGGGATACGAATTGCCTTCAGCCTTCTCTGAGGAAGGATTAAGTGAGCTGGCAAGGCATGAGGAGAGGGGAGGTTGGGGAAAAAGTGTGAGCAATTAATAGGTGGCATCTTGCTCTGTGTGTTCAATAGCACTGCACAGCTCTTGGCTGCTCAGTCACTGCCTGTGGGGTGTGAAGGGACAAGGTACCACTCTTGACTGCCGGGGGAATATCAGCACATGTAGGTGCTCCTCAGAGCTTCCTGATCTGCACTCAGGCTCTCTCGGGTTGGCAGCCAGCAAGGTGGTGCTGCATGGTCCTTGGGGAAGAGGTGTCCACAGGAAGGCCAGGAGTGGGAGGACAGTTGTTGCTGTGCTGGCATCATCAGCCTTTCTGATGAGGGAGATAGTTTCTCTTTCCCCTTTGCAATCAATACAGCTGAAAAATACAGCAGTTCTCAGGGAAAGCAAAAGTTCTTTACTTTCCTTGGCACACGTAGCAAGAACAAGAACGTTCAAGTCAGCATCCTACCCAAAGAGTGAGGTATCCTCAGTTGTTCTTTGGATGTATTGAGCAAAATACATGTGCACCACCAGCAGCTGCAGGACTCCACCCCAGGGATGGCTGCATTTCAGTGGTGAAATCACACTGGAATGTGCTTCTCATCCAAACATTAACCCCACTTAACCTAAAAAAACCTCAAACAAGCCACACCAAGTTTGTTCTGTTTGAGAACAATTTACTAGCCTGCTTTTCTGTAGTAGAGGGACTTAAGTGTTCTGCTTATGTCTCTGTTGACCCACCATGGCTCCTTGTCAGAGAGCTAGAAAGTTTGGCCATGCTGTGTTCATATTGGTTTGGAGGAAAAGACGTCTAAGGAGAAGAGAAGAGAGACAATTTGCTTTCTTTTTTGAAAAGTCCACTTCTAACAAGTTTACTGAAGGCATATACTTTGTGTGATTGACCTTTTGGTCATACAAACATTTCAGTGTCTTTTGTGGCCCGTTCCATGGCCTTTGCAACTTCAGCAGAGTTCTTCTAGTGGGGTTCCCTATCCCTTGGTGTGCCCTCAGCCTCCTTTGCTAAATGTTCACTTCTAAGCTCGTGTAACTGGCCTGTATTTCTACATGCACAAGGAGGCTTCTTCACAAGAGCCCTGGAAATCCTGGCTCCTACTCAAATGTCTTCCTGCTTACTCCAGGAGTAATGCTCTGCAGAGTTGGTACCTAGAGCAGAAGTGTCACCTTTAGTGACTTCAATGTGTTAATGGCTCGCACTGCAAGACCTTGGTAATGTTTTTGTATTGTGACACTGACTATGAGTAAGAAGTTGGCGCAAGATTTGTGATACCCTGAAAAGCTCCTGGCAAGGAACTGCATCTCTCAAAGTTTCTCTGGGGAACAAATGCAATGTGACCAGGTGGAACTCAGGGCTTGGTCACACAGGATATTAGGGCATAAGTATTTTTCTGGTGTAAGGGGTATGAGTTGCCAGATGGAGCTGCTTCACAGTTATATCACCAGAGATGAATACTGAATATTGTTCCCAAGAAGCTCACCATCCCAAAAAGGGTCAGTTTGTTTCAGTCCAAATTGTCATCTCTCCCAGGGTTATCTTCTGCACTTGGTCCCATTGCTACTAAAATCACTGAAAACTGTGAATTGCTGGATCAGACCATTCCTGACTTTAAAAAGTAAATGTACAATCTTTCACTAAGTGCATCTTGAGCTGCATTTCCATCACCTGCAGTAGTGACCAAGGGCTGTAGTGACAAAGAGCTGGCACTGCTGATTAGCTTTGGGACACATCAGGACAACTTAAGTCCTTCCCAGTGAATGATTTCAGAAATCATTGTTGTGTCTTTGCTTGCTGTATTTTGACTTCTTTTTTTCTGGCTCTGCTGTTCTGTAAACGTGAGCTGTTAGGCATGTTGATGAAGCTTTTATTTGGAATTTACATCTAATTTTGGAGAGGGCTTGAGCCAGAGCTGAGGGACACTGAGCATCTTGGTATGGCCACAAACAGTTGACAGTATCCAAGAAGACACAAGGAATGCTGGTGATATGCTAAGTTCCAAGAACTTTCAAAAAAAAAGGGAAAACAGCAAGACCCTAGTAAGAATATGAAGGAAGAAGCAAAGAAACCTGAAATGGAGGCTTGAATTAGTGGCATAATTTTTTTCCAGTGAGCTGTTAACTTCTTCATTAACAAACTAGACTGGAGTTGTAAGCAGGGTACATAGTCTAACCAAAACACTGCAGAATTCAGACACTTCAGCACTAGAAAGTCAACATCATATTAAAATGCACCATCTGATTAGGTGACAACTGCAATTTATTCCCAGGGAAATCCATTTAATTAGTTGGAAGGAGTCAGGGTGTTTGATCTTCCAAGAAAAAGACACTTCCAAGGGCTGGTAAATATGAATTCAGGGGAGGGATTTTGTGAGGGGTTCACAGTGCCTCTGTTCACTGAAACTTGTAAAAAATCATTGCAGCATTCAATTCTCTTGTGAGCCTTTGAATGTAATGAGTACTCATTCCAGCAAGCGCTTCAGGTTCACATTTCATCTGCAGTCAGCCCATTTTTCCTATCCAGCTCCTTCAGTTGCCAGAGATCTTGGAAAGATGATCCAGAATCCGTTCGAGCTCCGTGGAAACCTGCACAGCAGCTGTGGTCCCCAGTGAGGTGGTGACACTGTGGTCACAGGCTCTGTGCAGTGTGATTTCAGGGAAGGAGGTTCCCTCTTCCTCTAATGATGCTGCCGGGTTTGGGGATCCATTTACACAGCTGCAGCTGGTGTTTGGCGCCTGTGGGGATGGATGATTTGGCACTTTTTCCAAATTCCCCTCCTTTCTGCGCCCAGCCCAGCTCTCCTCTGTGCATGAGGATAGGATATCTGCCAGAGCATCCAGTGCTAGTTCTACATTGCCAGCTGGGCTCTGCATTGCATGGAAACAGGGGGTTCAATGTGCAGCCCAGAGAGTGCATGGGATATCCACACACACATCCATGTGCAGATACAGCACAAATCCTGATTTTGAGAAGCCTGGGACAGCCATTATACTTAGGAATGCTTTCTTATTTTTAAGCCACCTTTCCTACCCTCCCTTGCAGTGCTTTAATGAGCATGATATAGGAATATATCTACTCCTTTAACTTGTTTTATCAGAACTTTGATTCAGTATCAGTGTTTTATCTATTCATTCAGCCTTTGGTATTTGAAGAGGGTAAACTCTCCCACTCCATATTTCATGGTCACAGAATAAAAGATTTTAGTGTCACTGCATCATAATCAAACCAACCCAATGCCCCCCAGCACAGTGTGTCCACAACCTTGCTACAGCAGAAGTCTCTTATGGGCAGAGGGAGAGATCATTTTGGGGTACTTAGTGCCCACCCAGTCTGTCTGCCACCAAGTGACTTCAACTGTTCTTGCTTTCCTCCTTTGTATAAAACTCCAGCCCTTCACCTACATCTTCCCTGTGTTAAATATCCCCCCTTTGATTGGGAAATAGCTCCATGAGGAGTTCTAGGAGGAAGGAAGGGACAGCTAATAACAGCATTAAACCTGACCTTCTGTGTGTGCCTGAGTCTGCTTTCCCCAAAGCCGTGCATAAATTAACATTCTGGCAATAAAACTGAGCCTGTTTAATTTTCTGTTTGACTAGAAACATTGAGAAAATGTCATGATATTTGATTTCATCTTTGTCTATTTTTTGCCCCTGCTGAATGGAGCTCATTGGCCTCTGGAGACCCAGGCACACACAGCGTGTCTGGGAGCACATAAAGGGGTACTGTCCCTCAGGCATGTGCTCCTCAGCCACGCAGGAAGGATTGGGTTTTATGTTTGAAGCCTGGCTGAGGTTCCCTAATGGCTGTTAATCCTCTGGTTTCTTTGACTACATCCTATGCCAGACCCGCTCCCACCTCAGCAGGCTTGGGGTTTGTGCTTGCTTCACATAAGTGTCCAAAAACGTGTAGGAGGAGGCTCCATACCAGACCAAGTGTGTGAGAGTGGGATGGATTGAAAGAGCAGCTACAGCAGCTAAATTTTCCTTGCTGAAACACCAAAACGTTGAATATACTTTTAAGGGATGAGCCACTTTGAAGGAAGAGAAGTTCTAGCCCAAATGGGCTTTAGGTAAGAGTCAGCAAAGGAAGTTAAGAGCAGTTTTAGGGTGGGCTTAGTGCATCTGCTGCTGGCAGTTGTTGAAGCTCCACTGAAAGCTGTGGGAATTCTTGCCAGATGCAGACATGGCCTTGAGCATTGTTGATACAAGGAATGGTTTCCCAGGAAAAAGGATAAAAACCTTAACCTGGAGAGATGGCCTGACACATTGCTATGGTAATAAAACCTAAAAATAAAAAGTTTTTTATGGAAATGGACCCTTTGCTCACAGTCATCTTTTCTATTCCTCAAGGTTTGTGAAGAATACCCCTCCCCCAAGTCCAGCGCTGCTCTCACAGCTGCAATTCCATGGAAAAACTATTTTGGAGTGTTCCAAGTAAAACTCCAACAAGGAGTTTTTCCTTTTGGATAACTCTGGGACTTTTTCCTGTGAGATTGAATTTCAGCTTTAAAAGATTATTTGAAATAATCTATTTTTTTCTTTTTCACACATTAACTGTGTATCTGTTTTTACAAGTAGACAGTGGATGGCTCTGAGGGGTTATTAAGAATTACCAGCTACTGCAAATAACAGTCAGAAACAGGAGTGAAATTCTGACATTTTCCATAGCTCTGTGTACAAAGTTGGTGACAGAATCAACCTGTTAGTTAAAACTTGTTGACCTCAGGAAAAGAATGTGAATTCTACTCAATAATTTTATTTTTGATGGGTTTTAATTTTGTCTGAATTGAGCCTTGAAGTTTCCCCGTTGCTGTCTCCAGTGCTGTAGCATTGGGAACTGAGGGGAAGATTTCACTCTACCTGTGCATCCAAGGTCACCATTTTCACAGGGACATTGCCATCCCCCTGGCACTGCTTCTCTCCTGCATTCTCCATTTTGTAGTGGTTTGGTAAAAGCCTTTTTCCCACTGCTGGCTCAGAGGACTTTTGCTTGTGGTGATTTTCATGTTGTTTGAGTGGTTGTTCACTCAAGGTTTAAGTTGGGTTTGAAGCCGCCAGGAAGAGTAGAGAAAAGTGACACAAAGCTAACCACAACCAACCCTGATCTATATGTGCTGTTGGTGGAAACAGTCTTTAATATGGCACAATACTGGATAATCATAAACAGCTTTTGTTTCATAGGGATGTCTCTGTCCCGTATTAAAACCTCCCTTTGTCACAGAAAAATCAATGTTTATACTGAAAAACAGATGGGGACTCAGGTTTGGGTTTTTTTACCATGATATTAAATCCCACAAGCATAAAGTGAAGTTTTCCCCTCCACCCTCCACTACCAGCAGGTCCTAGGGTGGAGTTTCTGAAGGGTCAACCCTGCTGGGAGTGCTGAGAAGCAGATGGCTCATCCTCATGGGCCGCACACTTTGGGAGTGATGGTGGCTCTGCCGCTTATGACACTGGGTCCCTTGAGGTTGTTTTGCAACAGTGTTATTAAGAATATATTTCTGGAAGTTGCATGTGAAACTGCTAAAAGATCGTAGGTGTTGGACAAACGGAGGGATCTGAAGCAGCAAAACCCTCAGGCTCTGGTTTAACATCCAGCCTGAGGTGTGCTGCTACCAGCCCTTGCTGGAGGTGTATTTGGGACATGCAACACTGGTGAACTTTGAGGGTCTGACGAGCTGTCTAGGGGTGAGGAATCTACTCTGCATTTGGCTGTGCAATATTACAATGTCTGTGTGGTTGGATGCAATTCAGTAATCATGGGAAGACAGAAAACAAAGGTAGGAAGGAACCTCTGAAGATCCTTGTTCATGCCAATGGTAGGGGCCTCTCACTGCTCAGGACTGATGCTAGTGAGAAGACTGTGGGGTCTGCAAACAAGGCCAGAGCGGGGAAGAGCAGGTTTGTAAACCCGAGTGTTGTGTATTCCACTGGATATCAGCAAGCATGGAATGGAAGAGCCCACAGCAGCCAGTGGGAGGGAGTAGCAGCAGGGAAAACCTTGCCTGACAGTACATTCCTGAGGCTCCTCTGCGGCCTTGGTTGTGACAAGGAATTGAGGCCTCTCAGCAGCCCCTTCCCCAGACCCAGCTGCCTGCCTGGCTCACAAGGAACTGAGGCCTCTCAGCAGCCCCTTCCCCAGACCCAGCTGCCTGCCTGGCTCACAAGGAACTGAGGCCTCTCAGCAGCCCCTTCCCCAGACCCAGCTGCCTGCCTGGCTCACAAGGAACTGAGGCCTCTCAGCAGCCCCTTCCCCAGACCCAGCTGCCTGCCTGGCTCACAAAAGCCGCTGGAGTAGCAGAGGGCAGGGCAAAGGGAGGAGGAGCTGCTGGTGGGAGTTCCTGCACAGGGCTGTATCAACTGGCACTATCAGATAACGTGACTGCGATGGCCTGCCATGGTGCTTGGGTAGTTCTTAGGCCCGTGGAGATGTGATCCACATCCAGAGCTGCTCGAGTGATGCACACAAATAGCAGAGATTTAATGGGGAGTGCGCAGACTGGGTGATGCAAGGGCCCCTTGTCACTGTGAGTGAATGGAGCCTTATGGATGACAATTCATAAATCCTGAGTTATTTACTGCATGCAACCTGCCCCAAGCAGTAAATCTTATTTTCATTTACCTGAAGTTAATTTCTTTTTAGAAACAATAGAGTTGCCCATGAGCCTTTTGGAAGATGTATCAGTTTGTGAACTCATGGCTAATGGATGGTTTGGATGGGTGCCAAGACATCAGGAAATCGGTTGTGCCCGTTCTGGCTAAGCTTGGAAAGAAAGTCAGTGTTTAATAATGCTATCCAAAGGCAAGTAGAAATATGAAGCTACAGACAAGCAGGAAGAAAACACTCCCTCCCACTCTGGTGTAGGCTACATGATTGATCCACAGAGGTGCTGTGCAGGAGCACGGAGGGGCTATTGTGTGAAGCAGGACACCCTCCAGCAGGGTGCAGTGAGCTGGGAAAGCAAATTGGACAAATCACTGTGGTACTCCAATGCCACAAGTGAGGAAGGGGTTAGAGACTTCAGTATAAGGACTCAGAAGTGTATTGTGTATGTCTAAGTTGGATCTGTAGGAAAATATCTTCCCTGACTACCAGATTGCTCCTGGTCAAGTTCAGGGTTTTACTCCTATGAACTGCAATAGGAAAGGACAATAATTTCTATATGCAAATAATTTTCATAATCTGGAAACTGAGTATATCAGGAGATTAAAAAATTTAAAGGCCTGGTTCTTCTTTCTTATACACCAGTAAATTGTCTTGAAATAAAAACAAAGCTGTTGTCTGTACCTGTGATGCCTACAGATTGCAGGCAAACACTTTCTTTAAACTCTGATCTCTGAAGCAAAACACTTTACAAGATCTGTTTCATTCTGTATTGAAATACAATTTGTTGGCAAGCATGGCTGCTTTGCTTTATGGAGCTAAATGGACTGAGTGTTGCTGTGTGCCTGCTGTACTCCTCAGGCATAACCCAGTCTTCTGACAATGTCAGGAGGTAAGAGAAGAAAAGCAAGCCACTTGCATTCTGTACCCGTGTGGATAAAGCAGGACCTGGTGAACCCATTTTGTTCTCAACAGGAATGCAGACTTAAAGCAGATTGCCTGGTGTGGGGATGGTTGATTGTTCTTTTTTTTTTTCTCTTTGGTGTTTTTTTTTTTTTGTTTTGTTTTGGGGCGGGTTTTGTTTTTTTGGTTTGTTTGGTTTGGTTTTTGTTTTTTTGGTTTTGTTTTTGTGGAGGATTTGTTGTTGTTGTTGGTTTGGTTTTTTGGGCTTTTTTTCTTGGTGAGCTTCTTTTTGGGCTTTGTTTTTTTGGGCTTCTTTTCTTGGTAAAACAAAACTGTCTTCAATATCTTGCTTCTCAGATTTTTATAGATATACCATCATATTTTCAGTAGTTGCAGTGAAAACTCTCTGTCTCAAGGAACCAAGTGTGAATTACAACCCATAAGCACATGAATAGATTCTCTATGTAGAAAGACACAATTTTTGATACCTGTAAACAGCAAAATAGACTTTCATCAGTGGAATTCCTTGTAATACAACTGTTCATGGTCCAGGTACAGATCTAAATGGATCAGAAACCAAATTAGGTAGAAGTTAAGGATTTAAACAGAGATACCAAGGGCACAGTGAGCACGAAATATGACTGATCTTCTCCAACCCGACCTGGAAACCCTGCTAGTCTGGTCTATTGTGCAGTGTGTGTATGTGTGATGTCCTGTACAGTGGAATTTCTTACCTGGCTTGGAGATGTGGCTGAAAGGACAAACCTGACCAAGTGTCACTGTTCAAATTTATACAACCTCTCTTCTGTCCTGGGAGAAATAAATCAGGCCCTAAGGAATGGCTGAACCTGAGTCTATGCACCCTGTTGGGCCCTGACCTTGCAGGCACATCCTGGAGGTCTGCTCAGCCTCCCTGCTCTGCCGGAGGAGGGAACTGCTGCCTTGTCCGAGGGATTTCCGTCTGTCAAACACTACAAATGCATTTCCCCTCACCAGCCATTTCTGAGAATTCACTGGTGCGGTTGTTAGAGGGGATTTCACCATTTTTCGTGTGGTTTTGCAGTCATTGTTTGAAACGAGCTCAGTCCTGACTCATGTTTTCTTCAGGGATTTCTTCAGAGTATTTGTGTCCCAGTGACCTGGCAGGCATGCGGGTGTTGTTCCCGGGGATGGTGCAATGACACTCTTTCCATGCTCCTGCTGTTGTGTGTACTGAAGTTGTATCCTGAGGCCACAAACTCGCTGGAGACCCACCTCGTTGCAGGCACTGTCCCAGCAAGTGGTAAATTAGTGGTTTTTTTCCCAGAAGTGATTATAATAAGGAAGGAATAAGACGAAGGGGAATGTGTCATTTTCCCATTTTAGATAGCGAAATGAGGAGAATGCCTCTTCTGTTACAGATGTGCTCAACTGTCATAGTGGAAATAATTCTTATGGTGTGGGTTGCACCAGTGTTTGTGGCCCTTCAGCTTGGTCTCCTTCCTGGGCAAGAGAGGTGCAGCAGTAGAGACAGCCTGAACACAGCACAGTGCAGGGGAGGCAGTGCTGAATGAGGTGAACCTCTATTGGACAAGTGCACTTCTTCATCTGAGAGGAAGACACAAAATATCTTTCCCAACCCACACAGAAAGGTGGCCTAAACCTCTTCTTCCTTTCTCTGCTGGCTGATGAATTTCACTGGGCTCAGTTGTTACACTAAAGCAAATTAAAGCTAAAGAAAACACAACAGCAGGGAAAAGTCCCCTCATCTCACAGCATGTCTCCCCTGCAGAGAGATATTTTTGACAATTCAGTTTCTTTTTTTCCTAATTAGAAGTAATGATGTGTTTTTCGGGTCAATAAGACCTCCTTTGCTGTGAAATATTAGGCTGATTTTGACAGTGTGACTAAAAATAGGCATGTACACACACATGTGCCTGCATGCACATGCACCAGCAGGAATAAACATGGAGTGCTCTTTGCTTAATTACAAACATACTTTCCTCTGGGGGTGGGGGAGTGCCTTTGCCTCCAGTTAGTTGTTTTTCAAGTAAATAGAGAGAAGGAGTTTTCTGAAGAACAGATGGGCTGGAATGAGGAATAGAAATATTTTCAGTCAAAGAGGGGCCGGGTGATGTAATAAGCCACAGGAACAAAGTTCAGTTATTTTATGCTCTCATCCAGACCTCAGAGCAAAAATGCCTCTGTTGTTAATTTCAGATTCATCTGCTTTTGAAGGCTGGCTCTGGCTTTAAATGCTATTATAATATACACGAAGCTAAACTGGGCAAACAGCAATTGAGCAATGATGGAAGAATATATTTGTCAGCACTGGGAGCATTTGGGTAGTGTTTGCACTGCAGATGATAGGTCAGAGATGCATTTGGTTACTCTGGAGAGAAAAGGGTGTACCTTGAATAACCTTAATAAAAGCCCTGAAGATTTGCCTCTGCCTGCATGAAGCGAGGCTGGGTTTTGAGGGTGCCATTTGAGGGCTCAGTAGCTGCTCATAAACACTTTGACAAGGCTGGCTGGTTCCTGTGCTGGGACTAAACCTCTCCTGCTCCACTTCCATGTGTAGCTCCTCTTGTGAGGGCTCATAGGGGCACCTTGGGCTGTTGGGGCCTGGGGAGAAGCAAAGACAGACATGATGCCTGTTCTGCAACTGCTGTGGTCGTGTTGGTTATCACTATAACCTTTGAGAAAATTGCTAATGGAGCACTGTCAGCCTGAGTCATGGACTCTTCAGACAAGGTGAAGTGTCAACAGTCTTGAATGGTTTTTCCACAAGGCAGGAAGGAGTCTTGTGCAAGGCCAAGACAGGAGAAAGAGGAGGAGAGCCTGATGGGGACTGTGCTCAGGACTTTGTTGCAATTTGGTACCTCCAGTGGTGGAGAATGACTGTGAAATTTAAAATTACAGTTATGGAGCTGTTGGTGGTGATCTCTTTGCACCAAGCTGGCTAGGCAGCAGCTCCTGGGGGAACCTAAGTAGGTTTCACCTTTTAGATCAGAGCCACAGAGCTGGGGTGTAGCTCTGTGTAGTGCTGCTGTCCCAGAGCTGGCTCAGAGAGTAGCAGCAGGGTTGCGATGGAAAGATGCTATAGGAAGTGCAGAAACTCTTGCAGTTCGCCCAAGCACTGAGATTCTGCCAGCCATTGACAAGTGCAGAGAAAGGTGGGGAAAGCATGTGCAACAATCACCCGGTGGCTCTGACAAGCTGTGGAGAAAATTAGGATAAGAAATGGTGCAAAGAATAATAGGGAAGACTGTGTGTGAAATGAGGAATTTGGGGATGGTCACATACCTGCAGAAATGTCCTCCCTGCCTCTACAAAGCTACTTTTCAGGACTCAATTAGTCTCAATTACTTTTCAGAACTTCTGTGTCAGATGGGATAAAATTCTTGCTTTTTGTTCCAGTATTGATGAAATTGGTCCCAGTTGTTTGTGCAGCACTGTGCTCTAGTCCTGGTTACCTTCTGGTTAACTCCCTTCAGAGACAACAGTGATGCCCATGAATCAAGCAGAACAATTTATTCGTTAAGAGAAGCTTAATGGATGGTTTGGACAGCCTCCAAAAGTGCAGCTCTCCCTGTCTGAGCAGCCTGAAACGTTTCAGCACTTGAGAACAAAATCCAGAGATGGGCATGGCTCAGAGCTGCACACGAAACTGTCAAACCGAGATTGCATTTTCCTCTCTCTCTGCTTCCTCAGTCTCTCAGGGAGACTTGACTTCTACGAGGGAAGGATTTGAGAATTCAAATCCTGCCCAGATGCCATTGCCCCAGATTCATGGCCTTACCTTCTAAAGGTCAAGGGTTGAGGTCCAGAAAGTTTCTGAGAAGTATTGTGATGCCTACTGCATGTCCCAAGTCCCCACATGGCTTTAATTAGTGTTTATTTGAATTAACATTACCCAAAGTCTGAAGTGAATGTGACATCTGATGAAAATCTGAATGCAGGACATTTTGAGACAGCTAAAGGGAGGGTGTGATTGATACAGGATGTTTTTCGCTGTGATTGCAAAAAAAAAAAAAAAAAAAAAAGGGAAGAAAAATTCAGTCCAGTAAAGACTAGCCTGAAAATCTACTTTTGAGGGGTTTAGGGTATGTTGGGTTGACTCGATCCAGCAGCTGACCTGGCCACTTGCTCTCCCTAGGGAGAGTTGGGAGAGGATTGGAGGAATGAAAGTCATAAAACCTCCTGGGTCAAGATAAAGACACTTTAATAACTGAAGGAGCACAAAGGCAGGAGGGGAGTAAATGCTGCAATGATGGTCATTCACCACTATTCGTGACTGATGCCCAGCCGGTCTCTGAGCAACAGCAACCTTGGAAAGATTGATCCTCCCTTTCAGTCCCACCGGCATCCCCTCACATCTCCCCTCCACTCCCTGGGTGGTGGAGTGAGAAGCAAGGAAGGAGCCAGAATTCTGGTGTGTTATCAACACTGATGAAGTCACAAATCTAAAACACAGCACCATACGAGCTGCTAGGATGAAAATTAACTCCATCCCAGCCATATTCCCTGCACTGGGGTTTGGAAGGGAGAGGGATTTGTCAGGCTTGTGTCTTTTGTTGTCATCAGGAGCTGGGTGAAGAATCAAGGGGCTACACAATGCTGCCCAAAAGGGCAGTAGGAAGCCACCATCAGCTGCAGTTCTGGACAAAAAGCCAGTTTTGGCAATTCCAGCAGTGATTTAGTTGGGTGGTAGTTACCCATGGCACAAAACAGGAGATAGAAAGGCAACATATTATTTTCCAAGAAGATGGAGCCAGTCTGGGCCGTGGCAATAGCACTCAGTTTTCGTTGCACTGCTCCTGTGCCCAGACAGGGAACAACACTTTGTAAGGAAAGGCAACCTGGTGTTGTCTAAGGAACTGCCAGGGGTTGTTTCCTATGGAGCCCCATTTTCATCTGGGAGGGCTGACCGAGGGAATGTCAATTTAAGAGGCTGTTTGTGACCATGTGCTGTCCCTTTCTAGTGATGCACTAAAGGTGCTATGGACAAAGAAACCTTTCAACTTTTTGAAGTTGAAAAGTGATATGTTTATTTTGCAGCGCTGGACACATACAAGGTCACCCTCCATAAAGCATGTTCAAATTTCTAAAGCATTGGCTTTCCTTATATTCACAAAGGTCTGACATATTCATTTAAGTCACCTGAGATGCCTGTACATATGCATCACCTATTCCTGCTCTGTATTAAAATGAGCTGAATGTTCATTACGGTTGCGCAGTTCTTCCTTTAATTTGGGTCGGAGGTCTCTTGAAGATGAAGTCAGACGTCTTCCTCTTTACTTTGTCCCACTGCCAGGTCTTCTTGACCCTTTGGTCATGATCCAGGCGTCGTCTCCTGGCTCCAGCTATCTTGGAGGCCAGGTGTGTTCCTCGGTTCCTGCCCTTTTACAATGTTAATCATTGCAATGTTAATCCTGTTGCTTCTAAGTACATAACTGAGTCAAATACATGATATATTGTCTTTGCTCCAACTGCTTCGACTATTCCTATATGCTAGTAATTAAACCCTAGTTTCTTGCTTCTACCTTGCTAACTACAGGATCAACTTTTAATTCTTTTTAACCCTTGATTCACTAGCTTGAGTTTGTCTGGATGACAGATGCAGGGGCAGGGTATGAGGGAACACTGGACAGCAAGGCAATGTGGGGCTGTGGTTCCTTCATGTGGTGCTCTTAGAAGAGGTCATACTCTGTGATGTGATACTGAGTGATGAGAGAGCTTGAAAATTTACTAGACCAAGGGGCAGAAAGTTTCTTCTGTGTCTACTCCGTGTCACAACCACCAGTCTGTGATTTAGTGTTGACTGCTGGGGGTGTCTCTCACCTCAGAGACTGTCACAATTGAGTGCTAATGGTCATTTATCCTTGCACAGTTTCGTTAGAAAAATGCCAAATGGGTACAAAGTGCTTCCAAACCAATATATAGCAGTGAGAGCTGTGTGACATTGCAGTAGGACAACATGCTTGAGAGGGGAAATCTTCATCCAGATGCTGTAAGGGCTCCTTAGAAGCCAAGGTGTGTCTGCTGCTCCATCCTTTGGCTACTGACAGAAGAGACCTCATGTGCTGAGTGCAAATTCCATGGAAGGAGACAGCACCAGCAGAAGTGCACACAAACAGAAAACACAGCAGAAGAGGTGGGTATGTGGTATGAAGCCTTGAATAGCTGCCAGGAAGCTGATCTACGTGTTTAATCACCCAGAGGGGTCCCGGAGTCTGTGCGGTTCACTGAGGGTCCCCTGAGATGGAAGCATTACTGTGCCTATAAGTAATATTCCTGTTTACTCACACTGAGGTTTTATGTAACAATCCTCCTCTGCCCGTGACTGCCTGACAGAGCTGAAGTAGCTTTCCTTTTGATGCATGTCTTCATGCTGGAGGGGAATTATGGGGATTTCAGTATGAAATGGCAGCAGCAGGAACATTGACCCTGTCTGGGCTGTCTTCTAGAGGAGCATGGAGGCTTGAAGGTGGATGATGAAGATCCAGCCACTGAGCACTGAATTTATTTTTCCTGGATCTTTCTGTACCTGAGGTAGAATTATGAGAGTAAGAATTTTTTCCTTTGGGAGACTCTGTGATCAGTCAGATGCTTCCAGGGGTGTTTGCATTAAAATAGAATGTAGAAATAGTGTAATAATAATCTTGGCTGCTTTCTTTACACGGTGTTTTCTGACTTCTTTGCTGTGTTGTGTTTCCATTGAGTTGTAGAAAGGCAAGGCTCTCTGTGACAGGGAGATGATGCAGAGTCAAATGTCCAAGTGTGTTCTTTGCATTGAAGAACTGATGATTATACTCCAGCCAACCCCCCCACACCTCAAATCAGCCACTCCTGTAGCAGCAGCAAATGGAGGGATATTTAAATTGTCTTGAATCATTAAGAAATAAACACACTTTCAGTCCCTACCTGCAGATAATGCTGTATTTTTTTTCCTTTTTGTGAGAAGTAGAAGGGGCAGCACAGTTAGGGAAATGCTGTGGTTCAGTGGTCATGGGGAATAGTCTTGTTGTGGGACAGAATGTGAAAATTGCAGCAACATCTTAATTCAAGGTGTCAGCAACCAGGTTCCCATCAGGAAAACTATTCTGAGGATGCAGCAGACTCATCTTCCAGGACTTGCTGAGTTCATGGCTCAGCTCACATTTAATGAACAGCAAAGTTTGTGGTAAATACTGTAGGCTCTGAATCTTTTCAAATCTTCTAACTTGTTCTGAGATTTACCAGGACAAAACTCACCCTGAATAATTTTGAGCCACCTCCCTTGACTGTTCAGTAGAGGAAAAAAAATCAGCAGCTAAAACTTGACCTTGTTTAGAAGAACTCTAATTATTTATGTCCTTTTTATGGACTGCTGCTGCCAACAGCTTTCGCTCACTTTGCGGTTGTGGGTCGCAGTGCCTGCTGCTGCTGTGTGTTCAGCTGGGCTAAGACCACATGCCATATTCCATGAATATATTCCCTTGATCAGAAATCAGAATTCATTTCAGCTGTGTTTATTTCTCTCTTCATCTGCACTGTCTCCATCCATCCACCAACCCCCCGCTAAGACCTATTACTCGCTTTTTCTTCAGACTAACACGGTCTGAAAATGCAGTTGCTTTTCATTTCATGCATGTGAGCAGACCTCTGAAAGTCTTCACTGTTTTCACACCCCTTCCTCATGTCTTCCCACTAAGCTGTTTTGAGATGTGTCAAGGGATAATCCTGAGTCGTGTTCATCTGTTCCAGAAAATGTGAGGTCTTGGCTATACTACGAACACCTGCCCAAAATAGGACACCAAAGGCTGTTACACCCACCAAATGCTGCCTCATCTGGACATAGATGTGCTTTGTACTGCCAGAATATAAAGAAAAAAATATAGCTTTGTGCAGACACAGACATAAAGCACAACACAAGTCATCTTTGTTAAAAGAAAGAAGAAAAGGGGGGTGGTATTGTAGGGGTGTGGCCGTATCCACACATGGGATTGTTTCCAGCACAACTCCATCAGTGAAGGATCACACCTCTCCACGTCCCTGCCTCGCAGAGCTCTGCTGGCAGAGATGCTCTCACGTACGTCACCAGTTGTTGCCTGATTTTTCTCTTTAAAAGGACTCTGCTGATGGGAAACAGGGAGAGCGAGAGACCTGGTGTGAATTCCTCTGCTTCACCCACAGAATAGCTCCCGTGGGAGAGCAGAGATTAGCAAACGGGGTGTGAGTTTGAGATAATGGTCCCCTGACAAAAACCCACATTGGCTGCAATGGTGTGAATCCAGGCTGCTCTTGTCTCTCTGGTATTGTCGCATTCTCCTTAAAGCTGGAGCACAGCCATGCATGTTTGGTCCTCCTTGGGAGAAGAGAGATGTTGTGTGGTCCCAGCTCTCTAGCTCAGTCCTGAAATTCATCCTTGCTTCAAGGTTGCATTGACTGTTTCAGGCTTGCTGGTGGCCACCTGGCTTTCTTGAATTTAGAAGAATCAAAGAAATCACCTGCCAAATCACCCAGTGACACAGTTTCCTGATGAAAAGGCACCTGGGCTCAAGCTTGTTTTGGGGACACACTAATTTCACATCTATCCTTTTAGTGTATTTATGGTCCTGCTGAGATAATCCTACACCGAGTGTAGGTAAGGCCCACTCCTGCCGTGGGCAGCTCAGATTTGGGAGCAAAGCTCAGTGGATCATTGATGTAGAATTGAAACTATCAGCAAAATAGTTCTGTTTTCCAACTTTCTTCACTGCAGTGAAGTTCCTCTTGTCCCCTTTTCCCTCCTGCCTCTGGGAGGGCCATTTGCTTTACAGTGCATGGTCTGGGAGGTGCTGTCCCTGCTGTCTTCAAAGGAGGAACCTGCTGACATCTCCCAGGTTCAGCCTCCGAGCACCAGGATTCTGAAGCCATTTGTTCCCAAGTGTGTCTCATTACCCTCATTACCCACACCAATATATAAACCTTTTCTTTGATCCTGCCAGCACCCTGATGCCAGAGAAGTTTTTCTGCAGCTGTTTTCATGGTTAGACAATGCACCCAGTGCAAAGTCATTTTACTCAATTTCTTTGAGGTGCTAAAACGTTCACCAAAACCTCCTGTTCTCGCACTTAAGGTCTGGTCAAATGCTGTGCAAGGTTGGTTTATTCAAGGTTTATCTCAAGTTTCATTGCACAAGTTTTGTATTCAGCTAACTACAATTTGGATGCCTGCAAAATTCCCAATATGCAAATGTCCTAAATTTGGCAAAATTGGACTGGAAATCTCATTAGAGCAGGCTTTTATGTTCTGTCCCTGACTTCCAAATAAACTGTCTTCAAAACACTTTATAGGAATTCTCTTGGGGTTTTTTTTTTTTTATTTTCTATTCTTGCCTTTCCTCAGAACAGGAAAAAAAAAAAAAAAGAAAAAATATGCTGAAAAATGAAAAATGTTAAATAATTTGCATATGTGATTTTTTTCTTCCAATCTTCTGCAGAGGTTTGCTTCAGATCAAAGTTCAGGTCATTCCCCAGTGCCTGAGGTTTTTTACTTTCCATGGTTACAGCACAGAGGATGATGGAACTAATATGAAGTGATGCCAGTGCCTGTTTGGACAATACTTGGATCAGTAAAAATGTGCTCAGTGTTTTCCAAGTATAAAAAACCAAAAGAAACCACCGTGAGGTACCATGTGATGTTGTTTGCTTTGACCCAGGATAGCTAAAATGAAAGGTTTCTCTGAAGAGACGCTGTTCAAAACCATCCCACCTTTTTGCCTGTGTGTGTGAGGAAGGAAATGTGGTGTTTACAGGGGCACGCTGGGCTTCAGCTCCTCTGTTTGCCTCTGTGTGTCTGTGTGTCCAGACAGAATTTCCAAGCGAAATGGCTTTGATTGCTCTAGTCTAGCTTTTAAAGGTGGGCAAATAGAGAGCTCTTCTCCCAAATTACAGAAATTGAACCTTTTGTTGGAAATGTCAGTAAGCAGGACAGGGGCTGTGGAGGCTCTTTCCAGACAGGCTCCCTCCTCCAGTGAAGTCTCCTATGTTAGATTTGAGGGGGCTGTCAAAGCCCTGTGAGGTGCTGCTACAGCCAGCTACAACTGCAGTGTGCAAATTTTCAATATAAAAGTGAAATGGGGCTGCTGTTATTCTAATTTTCATGGGAATGTTCTTGCATTCAAGGCTTCTCTGCAGTTTGGGACAGCTTGGGGCTGGATCACAGGTACCAGTAGCAATGAGCAGCACTCAGCTGGAACCTGAGAGCTGCTATGCACTTTATCTTACCTAAAATAGGGATAAATCTACTTTTTTTTTTTTTTTTCTACCTGCTTTTCTTGGGCCAGCGCTGTGAAATCTGGGACTGAAGAGCACTGCCAGGAATCAGCAATTTGTGCAAATACCAGGCTTATGTGGTGGGCAGCTGTGAGCTGCTGGACAGTCACTGAAACTGAGAGCCTCTTGCTCACCCTCTGTGCAGTCTCTGGGAGGCCAGTCCCAAATGTGAGCACAGCTTTCACTGTTGGTGCTTAAGGACGAGCTCTGCTCCTGTTGCACAGGCTGGCTGCTCCCACCAGCTGCCACCAGAGCCTCTCTTGGCTCTGGATTAATATATTGTGCAGGCACCTACAAATTGCAGGTGGATGCCATTTGTACAGAAGAATACCCTTACCTGTCCAGATTGTCCATGTCTCAGTCTCAAGTGGCAGGTTATTCTTCCAGTCTAAAATTTCGTCAGCTGTCCCTTGCCCAGCCAGAGGAGGAACATCTGTCCTCGTCACTGCCATCCTTTACAGGATTGCTGACCCTCTCCCAGCCCTGAGGATGGGTTTAGCCTAGCTTTGGCTAAAGTGACAGTCTGTTTTCCTCATGCAGGTGGATAGTAGGCACTGGGGACAATGCCTGAACTCTTTGATCGTTTCCCAGTGCAAACAACTCATTCTGTGTTCAAGGGTTCTCTTCAGCACCTGTTACTGAAGTTTGAAATTATCCCAACTCTGGCCTGATGCAAAGGAAGGTGCCTGAGCTAAGTGGTGCTCCTGCTGCTGGGATTAACCTGTCCTTGCTGTGCTGGGACTCACATCTGGTGACACTCACCCTTTTTAATCCAGGGGATGTTATCCCTGCCTTGGGAGAGGCTTCCCAGGCAACCATCTGTGCTCTGCCTCACTTGACACTGTCTCTCCCCTTGCATCGCCTCGTGAATGAATGAAGCAGGGAACATTTAAATACAGGAGGAATGTGGCTGTGGAATGGTGGGTCACAGCTGTGGGACTGGATTCAGTTTTCATCTTTTAAGAGAAAGAAGCATGGTTCTTCGTACAGGAGCCATTAATTAGCAATTAGCAGCTCAGTGGCCCAAACTCAAGGCTTTGCTGCCTGACTTGGTTCACTTCAAATTGCTCAAATATCTTAGTATGCACTGGAAGGATAAGCCATTGGCATTTTATTTTATTTTATATTATTTTCTTTTTTTTTTTTTTTAATCCCAAACCTCTGAGAGATTCTTGTTTTAGACCTGGAGGGTTTTTTTTTGTGATTGCTGCTTGTGATGCGAAGAATGGTCCTCAGGGTTAATGGCTAAATCCAAACAGTGTCCTCTGCTGTCTGTGCACCAGGGTGTACTCAAGTGCTCATTGCTTTATTTTACAACCACAATTTTTTCTAAACTTAGCAGAGCATACACTTTGTCAGGAGCTGTTCCTATGCCAAGTTTCAGGTTTCAAAGTATTGCCATTTTTGAGCTATTCCCTGCTTCTTTCCTTCTGTGTGTCTCCCTCGCATTGCACACAAAACTTTCTTTTTAATGTAGAAAATTATATTTTTTCCACCCATTTGTAACTTGAAACATCTGAAGCGGTTTTGCTCCAAGTTTATATTTAAAAGAAATAATGAAAGCCAATGCTGGCAGAGAAAGCAGTGTGAAAAGTTGCAGCTCAGAAAATTCAAGAACATTATGGGCATTTGCAGGGGAGAAGGAAAATGGAAGTCCTTGCAGCCTGTCTTAACAAGAGTCATGTGTGATATTCAATAGGATTAAAGCTGCTGCAGCACAGAGCAGTGCTCCTGTTTGGGCAGCTCAAAGTGCTTTATAAAGTGATGGGAATTACTTGCTGGCAGTCTAGCCAGTTGTTGTGATCCAGAATCTTCAAAAATACTGTGAAGGCTGAGCATTTATGTATTTGAAGATCTATCTGGGAGGGCTGTGCTGTGAATTTCTGGCCCATGAACAGTTACAAACATCTGGGCTTTCTTTGTGCTAACATTGTCAAGTCAGGAGCCTTTTGGACAACTCCATCTGGCCTGGCAGAATCTTCCACCATTCCCTGACATCATGGGCTTTATTTACTGGCTGTCCCCCTGAAGAAAACTGCGGTCATTTAGGCTGGGTCTCGGTTGTCTAGAGACTGGTAGGCTCAATTTAAATCTATTTCAAGAGGACTACTCTTAAAATATGTCTAGACGTAGGATAGTTGTTCTTATGTCTTTGTTTTAGTCATGGCATGGCCTTAGGTTTTGGTGTCCTGGTGTGGCTGCTGGTCAAGGCATCAAGCTAGACTTTGATTTTCATCAGAAAGTGAAGTTTCTCCACTTCAATATCCCATGAGCCAGATGCTACAATCTCCTGCAGATTCTTCTCCCCTCCTGCCCCATCCTCAGAAGCCCTCCAGCAGTTATTCTATGAATAATGGCAAACCTGGCTTTCCAACTGTGAACATTTTTTGTGGATTTTGCTGGTCTCCGGCAAAAATTTGGTCTTTTAGCCACCACACCATTGGCTATGTGGCTGAAAGTATGACATTTGTGAGACAGGAATAGGAAGCAGCTTTTGGACTAGGACATATAACATCTGCTTGCTCTTTATGTAACAGGAAGGGTTTTTGACTGTAATCCATAATGCCACGGCCAGGGTGATAACTTTGCTCCACAGCAGAACCCAGCATCTCACAGATGTGATGTTCCTGCATGTCCCTTGTTTCTTTGACTCTGGAGATCTCAAGCTTCTCAAATTACACATTCTTTAGTGCTCTTACAGCTTGTGAATTCAGAATTATGGATTCATTTTCATTCACAAGGATTTGAGGTGCTGAGCAGTTAATCCTGGCTCTAATGCCAACTACAATGAGATGTGGCTCTGAATCAAAGCCACAAGTTGGCCAGCCTCCTCTTTGGGGACATCCTTGCCTGTTACTAGTTCCAAATATTATGTCTGGCTTGAAATTTTGTGATTAGGCAAATTAAATTCCTAGGTCTGAACAGTGCAGGAATTTGTAAAAATGTAGAACTAGAGTAGAATCTAAAATGACCTGGTTGCATCTTACCTTTGTGTTTAAACAAAGCTTTAGCTGGAATAGAGGTAGACCTTCCGGGACCAAATTGTAGGTTCAAGGCCCTGAAAGGGATGATTCAACATTTCATTTTTAGGTCTGGCAGGATTCGTTTGGGTGCAACCCATCTATTATGCATGAGCATGAAAGATCCTGTGTACTTTCCGTAAAAATCTTCTTCCACTTGGGACTGTTTCAGGCTTTGAGCCATTGAAGCATTTGTAAATTTAAAAACAATCTGCTGATTTTCTTTAAACCAGCCTTGTTTGGTGTGTTCCTCAGTTTTGTACAGCTTTGAGTTGTGTGTGGGCACTGTGTTTAGAAGAAAAAGAGAAAAATCCAAGGATATTATTGTTATCACTGGAGAAATATTCCTAGAAGCGGTGCCATGGTGTAGTAAAGGCCATGTAAACCCAGAGCAACAAAATGTTCTTTCATCCACCACCTACCACAACACAAACCTGCACTTTCAGGTGTGAAGGCAGCCGTGTAGCACGCACAGCGTGCAGTTTCTGTGGCAGCCTGATGGAACGCTGCACCTTGTTATTCCCGACCTGGCGTCTTTGGGACACGCTGGGTTAGATACAGGAGGTGTCTTTGTGGCTTGGTGTCCGTAAATGGCTCCGTTTGCTTTGGCCTCGCTGCCAGTTGACATCTGCCTCTTGCTAATTAGGCGCAGATTAAAAGGTGATCACCCAGCTACTTATCTTTGCAGCCCGGGGGGTGGTGCCAGGCAGGGTGTGTTTAACATGCCAGGGAGCAGGGAGCCTCTCATCCCACACCAGTCACCCTGGGTCACCGTGCCCACCACACAGCTCTATTTCTACTCGTTAAATAGATTTAATAAATAAATAGCACCTTCTAAACGTGTAGGCGGCTTGTCTAGCGCAGCACTGGCCCTTCCAAACACACTCTGAAGCCAAAACCGAGTGTTCAGCATGGCCAGGATTTATCATTAGAGCCATAAGGGCTAGAAAGCGTGTTTGTGGCCGGCGTGCCAGCTTGCCTGAATAGCCCACAGTGTAATCTCTCTCTTTCCTTGGTGGGAGGAGCTGCCAAAAATAGCAAGTCAAGAATTTGTCCATGTTATTTCTGGGATTGCACCAGGAATTGACATCAGGAGTAGAGGAGAGAGAAAAAGCAAGCAGTGTGACAAGTTTAGGGTCCACGGTTGTTTGGGTTTGCAGGCTGCCATGGGGCCACTGGAAGGGTCTGGTGGCCACATCCTGCGTGTGCCCACTTCCACATGTGAGACTCTCCCTGGGCCTTGGTGGCTTGAACAAGGTGACTTGAGTCTCTGCTCTCTCTTGGGGCAGCCCTACTCAGCCCAAGGCATCAGCCTGAGCCAGGGAGTCTGTTTTGTGCTCCCAAGGAGCACTCATGGCCCCCACGGCCACGGGACTGTGGAAGGAGTGAAGTATTAGTTCCTGTGGCTGAGAAAAGGCATGAATGAGCCCAGCTGTATCAGCCTTCACAAAAGCCTATGAATCAAGCTGTGACTTCACTGTGGAAAGGGCTGTTTGTGCTATAGGAGACATCACTGCCCTGGACAGCTGGGTGAGATCCTGGGATGGGTATGGAGACACTCCACACACTCTGCCACTGCTGCTGCATCCAGACCTGGGTGGCCCTTGTGCCATGGGGTTATTTCTGAGACCACTTAAATGATCCTCCCACCAGAAAACTTTAGCTTATTGCTAGTCAGCAAAATGGAGATTAAAGGTAATGCTCTGTTGGTCCTCCCTTACATTTACTGTGCTATCTGTCTCTTCTTTTCTCCTCTCCTCCTTGCTTTCAGTGTGTACCCATTGGAAGTAACATCAGTTAGCATCATATCCTGTGGCCACAGCAGCTACCCTGGCAGCAGGGCAGTGCTGGCACCAGCCCTGGCACATGCCACCACCTGCTCAGGGAAAGGGCTGGGGATGTACAGAAAGCTGAGGTTACCCAGGGCTGGATGATGGGACATGGGGAAAAGCTGTGTGTTCTTGTTGAAGAGAGAAGTGAAAGATGATCATGGCAAGAAGGGAGGAACTCAAGCAGTGGTGTTGACAGTGTAGAGACGTGGTCTGCAAATGAGAGTGGTAAATCAGACTTCGTTAGAGTTGCTGCTGAAATCACCACTTTGTCAGCCTGAATGGATCCGTATGAGTGTATCAGATGCATCGAGAAGAGATCAGAACTGCCTCTGTGCACTAAGGAAGTATCTGTGTCCCTCCTTCACAGGCTCTGGGCCAACTCCCTGGCCCGTGATGGAGCTAATTGGGCATCTGAGTCCTGGGTTCAGTGGCACTGGCCCCATTTAGCTGCCTGACTAATCTCCAGATAGCTGTTTGTTCACTGCCTGCGCTTGCATTCACCATTATCTCTACATAATAGTGCACCATGCCACAATGAAGAAGCTACTGAGTGTAAATCCTAGGAAATGAATAAATTTCCATGTTGTCTGTTGTGGGACAGGAGGAGAAAGAGATCAGTTGCAGCTTTGGTCAACCCTTGCTTCTCCCAAATTCGTCATTCTCTCAAAGTTGGTCCCTGTGCTATATTAGTGGCTGTTTGAAGATCCCTGGGGGAGGCACCAAGATTTACCAAGGCAGAGAAATTCAGAAATGTGTTTGTTCACATGTGACTGTGGTGATAAATGACACTATGGTGACATCCGTTTCAGAAAAGGCCATGACTGGAGCCCAGCAGTGCTGCTGCCTTCATGGGAGATCCATCCTGCTTTGTAGAGCTGGGAGTCTCTAACAGGCAAAGGATGGCAGTGATGGAGAAAGGGTATAATGTGAAGGTAAAGGTTCCCAGAGGCAAAAGCACCTTCTCCACGTCCTGTGTAAAGCAGCAAGCAGGGCTGGGACAAGAAATAGTTGGCTTTGTTCAGCATCCTAGGTGAAAATATTCTAGGCAAAACCTATCCTGTGTGTTACCCAGAGAGGCTCTGGGTGTCCCATCCCTGGAAGTGTTCAAGGCCAGGCTGGATGGGGCCCTGAGCAACCTGATCTGGTGGGTGGCATCCCTGCCCAAGGCAGGAGGGTTGGAATGAGATGGTCTTTAAGGTCCTTTCCAACTCGAACCATTCCATGATTCCATGATCTTGTAGGTTCTGGATAATGCCAGTTCCTCCTGAATCCTGTATTTTGTCATAGTCCTGCTAGAATCAGACAAAACAGCTACAGAGGGGAACAGCCCTCACTGTAATTAAGGAGATCAGCATCTGACACTAATCCAGGGGAAATCAGTCCAGGTTGCAGCAGGTAACAGGAGCTGGGGATGATGGGTTTGCCTGCACCTTCTCCCTGAAAAGGTCACTTTCACCTGTCATCCCTTTTTCTTTCCTCTGTGTATCAGGTCTTGCAAAAGAAAGCATTGAATACTTCTAATTTGAGGCAGCATTGCAGTTCAAAATGTACTTGATCTTTATTTCACACTGTTTAAAGTGGCTTGAGCAAAGTACTACAGCCAAAAGGAAATTTTTTCTTAAGACGACAGTCCTGGTGCAGCTCTACTGATAATTTGAGCATTTTTAAGATCTGAAAATGACAGCTTGTCTTTTTCACATTATAAAAGGGATGTCTTCAAGGTGCCAAGCAACACATTCAAGGGGAATACCATTGTTTGGTTTAAACTCCTCTGGCCTGATATTTAAAGGATCAAGTACAGAAGTGGGACATTTCATCATCTTGAAAGCAATGCAGTAGGCTTTAAAAATTCACAGAATTAATTACTGCAGTGAAAAAAATCATCATCATCAACCTATAACTGGGTCATTCACCAGTTACAGGAATAAAAGAATTGCAAGGCAGAACTCGCCCCATGTATTAAACTCATCAGGCTTGTGTGATTAACATGTTGCTGCCATTCCCATTACTGAGACACAACGGAAGCTGCTGTAGGTGGCCCAGCAAAATGTTTTCATATTTTTTTAGATTCATGGGAGCTTTTTGTCTAAGCTACACAATGGAACAGCTGCACTGTACAAAACCCAGCATCTCATCCACGCACAGCCCTGGAAAGCCACAGTTTTTCTTGGGCTGTAAAGGCTGGTCAGAAATTCTATGACTTGAGAGCTGCTGCTGATCCACCAGTGTGCAGGATCCCAAACTGTAAGGCAAAGTGGAGAGGAGAGAATTTGGGAAGCTGAGGGCAGGGAGGGAATTTGTCTGCACCCATTTCTGGTGTGAGTGAACAGGACTCCTCAGCCAACAGAGATGTGCTTCCAAACCACTCTTCTTAACAAAGGCATTTAAAAGCTGGATTCAATAGGATGGCAGAAGGCTGAAAATACTAATCAGGAATATTTAGTTGAGCACAAAAAATGATTGAAAAGCAGCTAAAGTAACAGAATACCTTATGGAACAGGGTATGAGGTGACCAGGTTGAATTGCTGTGTTCATCGTGATGACTCTGTATCCCTGTGGTTCAGTTTCATTATTGTATCTCCATGTGAAATCCCCTACAAATAAAATAGATAACATCTCATGAAACTGCTGGTCTGCCTGCCAGAAAGGACTTCAGCCATGGCCTAGAAAGGTAAATATTATTGTAGTTTGGTTTTTATTTTCCCAAATCCTTTTCCTAAAGGATGTCAGGGTGGTAGCCAGCTGTAGCACTTTTACCATAGTGGAGGTAGGGAGATCTCTATAGAGAGTGTAATCAGAGCTGGAATTCAGATCTGCTTTTCTGCTTGGTGTAATTGAGATGTGAGCTTGTAACATCCTTCTGTTAAAATCCTGTTGAACCCCTCCGAGACTCACAAGTGTGAGTTGCTCTTCACTGCTGGCCTCCAGCACCACAAACACTATGGCTCAGCAGCCCCTTGGGCCTTCAGAAAAGCATCCTGCAATGGAAATTCTGTACAGAGTGAACAAGAACAGTCAGTAAGAAATAAATACCCCCAGTACCTGCATTTGGGCTTGAAAGTACTGCTTGAAATGGTTTTCCTCATCAGAGCTCTGTTTTTCCAGCACAAGCCAAAATCTGCTTTTCTGTCCAGGTAGCATGGCTAGTAGGGAAATGGGAGCACCTTTTTTTCCCTGTGCTTTCACGTCTAGGTATTTTACAGGTTATTCTTGTTGGAAACCCAAGGTGCATGGTTCAATCCATAAGGACAGAAGGGAAACCCCAGTGTGTTTTCAGTTCCTCCAGGGCAAGTAAAGGCCCTTGTTGTAGGAGATGGCCTGGTTAGCTGGCTGGGAGAGCTTTTATCTGAACAGACCAGAGCTGATTTTGTTCTGTAAAGCTGAAATGGGGCCTCTGGAGAGGAAGATAAAACCCTGTATGCTTAGGCAGGGAGCTGCCAGAGGATTTTCTGGCTGGGGGCTCTCATCTTTCAACACGTCCTCACCCAGGAGAGGTAACCAGGAGACCAAGGACCACACAAGCTGACATTATTTCCTTACTGATCCGTTTCAGTTCTGGATAAGGCTGGCCAGCTTGCTCTGTTGTGACTGCTTTAATCGGTTCTCTGTAAGGTCCCTTGATTTTGTCCCTTCCCCGTAGGGCCCAACCTCATTCAAAAACCACACAAACCAAAACAAACCTTTCATCTCTTCCCTGGACTTTCCCCCTCTTGCATACCCCCAAGCAGTGCTCATGGTGAAACCTTTCCTCCTAGCACGAGTCCCTCGCTCCAGGCAAACTCTCTGTGACTCAGTGCGAGATATCCAGGGTAAGAACTGAGTCAGGACAGGATGATGCAGTGACGATAGAAGCCATAACCTGTTTATTTTAGCCGCTATTTAGATTGTGACTGAAGTGGGAGCTGCCGCAAGCCAAGGCTCCCATTTCTCACAGAGCCCTGGCGGTGGCACCGGTTCAGGGTGTGGCTGGTGCTGGTGGAAGCCTTCAGAGTTGATGTTAGAGGAGAAGGACACGGAGAGCATCACGTAAACCCCTCGTTGTATGTGCAGACATAACGAGGGATGCTGTAGATTAACCACGGTGACGTATCCTCATAGGAAGCAATGGGCCTGGCACTCTTTCCCCTGGACAGATAAAGGAGCAGATAAAGACATTGTGCCAGACCTCTGTTAGAGGAAGAGCTTTCAGGCTGGTAAAGTCATTGAAATATATCAGATTGAAACACTTGTCCTCTTTCCTATTCCAAAGCAATTCAGGACAGCCTTACTTTGTTTGAATCCCATTACTGGAATTACTGGGGAGAGTTCATGCACGTTTTGCTCACACCACTTTCCTGTTTGTGCCTAGAGAGAGAGGATTGAAAGTTAAGAACCTTCTGCAGTCCCATTACTGTGCCTGAGAGTTTCTTAGTGTTAGCCAGTATTTGTTTCAATGCAATGATAAGTAAAGAAGCTAAGTTTTTCCTCATTCTCTTTTTTTTTTGTCAAAGTTTAACCTCTTTTTTTTTGTTGTTGTTAATTCTGTTTTGTTAATTTTACTTTTAATAAAGGAAACAAATTTGAACGCAGAAGGAAAGCACAGATGTCACACATGCCCCCCTGTTTTTTCATTCTAATTTTTGATATTTTGACTCTTGTCCAGCACCTCTAAACATGCACCAGCTCTCCAGGGTGTTGCCCTCCCTACAGAGGCTGAGGGCTGCTGCCCTTGTTCATCATTAACAGCAATTGTGAAATTGCACACCACTCAGCTCTCACTAATTTCCAGACCAGACTCAGAGCATGCCCCAGCAGAAGCAGCAAGTTGCTAGAGGAAAGCAGTGACAAGGGGACAAAATAAAGGTGTATTCAGCAGCACTAAAGAAGGTGTGGGAATATGGCAGTCATGTAAATCTTGCAGTGTAAATGCTGCCTTCCCTTGGGGTAGCTTTTTCCACTTTTTCCTAGTGGGAAAAGCAGCTCTAGGATACAATGTGTGGCTCCAGAGGTGAAGCCAGTGAAGAGCAGCAGTGAAGCCCCCATGGTGTTGCCCCTCTCCTTCAGGTGGGGGACTCTGTGTGAGCAGTCAGTTCAGGACACCCCTCTCTGACCTTCCTCACAGTTCTGTTTATCTCCTCTCTAAACATTCCCTCTGTCACCAAGTGTATCTTTGATGATGGTCCAAAGTTCATATCCGCTCCTGTGTTTAACCTTCCCGTCCTGCGGCTGAGCTCATTACGTGTGCACCAGGCTCCAAGCACGTAGGCCAGCTCCTTTTCTCTTTACTGGGTGACTGATTAGCAGCAGAGGACAGCCCAGCAAGGAAGGGGCAGCTCTCGGTGCCAAGGAGTCAACAGGGTTTGTGTTTGCACCTTGCACCAAGCACTGGAGGCTTGGTGGGGCAGAGTGAGGGCTGAGCCCTCGCTGCACTTTCCATAGGCTGATGGAGAGAATAAAATGCTCTGCAGCTGAGAGAAAACATTTTCAAGGTGTGGTTATGGGGCATGGTCCTGTATTTTATTTTGTGACCTGGCCCAGCTTTGCTACTCTCATGGACGTGAAAGATTGGCAGGGTTCCTTGGGTGTTCCCTTGGGCGGACTTTTATGGACACCAAAACCAGAAGGATTTTTCCCAGAGTTTCTAGATCTATGTAGCTTTGGTGCCCACTGAAACCTTGGGAAATGGAACTTTGCACGTAGATTTCAAATTCTCTCTCTCCGTGTTTTACATGGATATTTTACTTTGTGTTAATAGTTCTCAGACACCATATTTCGTACTAATGAGCTCCAATCCTTATTATAAGGAGCAGAACGGAACTGAATAAAGTGCCAAAGGAATAATTATTCTCACACTTGAGCAGCAGACTGACAGGGACAAGTCCTGCTCAACTAACAAGCTCCTGGAGCAGGAAGTGTTCTAGTGTGTTCCTGAGAGAAGCTGAGCTCCAAGAGGTAAAGAGTATTTCTGAGCTTCCCAGAGACTGACACCTACTTGAAATGACAACCAGAGGGAAACAGGAAAACATTAGCAAATCAAAGTGTGTTCTTCACTTGGAATAGCTTCTGCCTTCAGGGACAAATGGATTTTGGGCACTGGTTTTGTGCAGTATAATTTTTGTTTTCTCCACAATTGGTAAAGAAAATAAAGTTAAGGCTTCAGTTAAGCAGAGGAAACCTCACCTGGCCCAAATAGAAAAATACAATTTTTGCTGTTAGCACCTCACAGTGTGAATCTTTGATTTGGCTAATAAACACAGAGAAGTTGTTAAATGATTTACCTGCTCTGTGTTCTGAGCATTTGTTGCTAATCTCCTCAGTATTTAAACACCCAACTCTCCAGCACACAGCACTGCTGAGCCTGAGTGTGGAGGCTCCATATGCAGTGTATCCCACTGACCTTTCTGGAGAAAGGTGGCACTGGGTGTGCCAAACATCCCAGCAGCGAGGATGGCTCATGGATGGCCAGCTGTGCTCTGTAGGTGGCCACTGTGAGCCCTCAGTGCACATGGGCCATTGCTGGGTTTGGCTGAAGTTGCATTGCCCAGTGACTGCCAGTGCCAAGGATTGTGCTGGCTGCGGGATGCACAGGGTGCCTTTGGAGAGGCAATTTATTGTGTTTGTAATCAATTTTTGGCTTTTTTATTATGTTTTTGCAAATAGTGTTAGACTGCCAATAAATTGCCCGGCTTTACCCATGGATCTTAATAGCAATATGTGGGCAAGAGAAAACAGTTTTTAAATATATTTGTCCTAAGAAGAACCAAGCAAGTGAACAAAAATCCAGCCATTCATCATCTGTGGTTTTAAGAGAACTCAAGGTGTGAGTTTCTTGAGCAAAGCTCTTGGGTTTTGGTGAATCTGGGGTTTTTGCTTTGACTTGACTCCAGTTTCTGACAGGGTGGCCCAAGAGCTGGATACAGGATCCTGGCTGCACTGAATCACTATCTCCAGTACAGGTTATTGTATTGCTAGGGATTGTGTTGCGGGGTTTTCACCCTCTGAGGGTTCCTGCATAACCAGAGGTGTGTCTTGAGGCTCCAGAGAGGTGGGATTTTCCAAAAGAATCACTTAATGGATCCATATATAGCCAAGAACAACTGCCCTCTACTCCAGGATATTCTTGGGCATGACTTTGCTCTGCAGCTTCTGAGGCACAGTGGCAGGGCCATTGTCACTTTGAAATCTCTTCTGCTTTAAGGGTTGAAATAAAGAGCTGCACACAGCTGGTTGGCAGCATGGATTTCCTGGTCCTAAACATGAGGCTTTCATTGCTTGTGCTCCAGAGCTGTTCACTGACACTTTTCCTGATTGATGTGGTCACAGCCCCGGGATGTTCCCACAGTACTGCTGGAGAAACAGCAGCAGGACAGAGGTGGCACCTTCACCAGGGGCTGAATTCCTCTCTGCAGTGCCAGGGGCCATCTGGTGTCCTGTGTGTCCACGTGGATGGGCAGATGCATTTCTGCTCAGAGCTCCTGCTGACACTCCAGCACCAGCCTGGGAGCCAGACTGGCCCCTGTGGTGTAGGCTCCAGTTCCAGGGCAAAATTCTCACAGCTGAAGTGGGTATCTGTGTCAGCAGCAGGAATCTGTCCATGGAAATCTGTAATCTGCAATTCTTAAACTTATTGTGGATGGAGAAGCAGGCTCCCTAGATGGTTGGTTTGGTGGATGGAGCTTAAAGCATTATTTTACCTTTTCCACCCTTTTTAATCATACGCCTGGCACCTGTAGGACACCTGGGCATGTGCAGTGACCAACAGTGCATACAGGAATCCACTGCATGGTGTGCCTCAAGGGATGGATTTATTGAATAAAAGGTAGAAGATTTAAATAACCTTTATTCTTCATATTTAAGAGTGGGAAGGGCTTGGTTTGGTTTTTAAGTTCTGCACCCCTACAGGATATTTTTTCCTTTCAGTAAGAACTTGCTGGGGCGTTGAATTATGTGCTCAGATTCCAAATCAAACTATTTGTTGATGTCATGAAAATTATTCTTTAAGCTTTATGAAACCCTCAAAAATGTAACTAATTACCACGGTTCACTCAACACCCATCATTCAGTAATCTGGGGCTGGAAACCAAGTGGCAAACCAGCTTGGGACTATTTTTGCTTTTTGCATGAATGTTCTGTTTGAATGTTTTTTGGATTGGGTTTTTGGGTTTTTTTTTTCACCTTTTCTGTAGCCTTTTTTATCTTTCTATGATCATTCCAGCAGGGATGTTTCTGCCACATGATTTTCTCACAGCAAATGAAATGTGTTTGTGCAAATTTTCTGTGAACATCAGCTCTGTGTCGTGTGTTCCCTGCGATGCCTTATCAGCTGTGAGTGCAGAGCCACCAAAACAGGGAACATAAGCAGTATTGGGGCTTTAAAAATTGTTCAATAGGGAACAAACTTCTAAATTTGACTGTGAGTTATCTGAAATTCCCTCTTTGAAAGGCATTTCTTGAAATAGGCTTGTACAAGGCAGAGACATTTCAAGGAACAAATTCATTCAAAGATTTGGTGAGATACATTTGAGCGCTCAGCAGGAGGAATACGACTCATCTGGTTGTTTCCTGGTAGAAAATCATTTATGTTTTAGTTGTTGTGGTGTCTCACTCCTTTGTACAGGAATATTTCAAACCAATTTTAGTCCCCCAGTAGTGTATACAGAGCATAATTTTAGGCCACTTTGAGATAAGTAGGTCTGTGTGCCTTTTTAACAAGGATCTCTAGGAAGCTTACAAATACTGATTATGGATTATGTTTTCCTTTCCACCTGGGAGGTGCATGTGAGTGGCTGGGTTCAGATTTACAGTGACAAGTTTGTGATCACAGAAGGCATCTGATCCTCCTGGCACCATCAGTAGTGTCTCTAGGTCAAGATATCCTCAGGTATCCTCACCTGGTGCTTTCTCTCCCAGCTTTCTCCCTCACCTCAAGGTTTCTTCACATGCACCCTCAGAAGGAAATGTGTTTTTGTATCCCATGTTTGCCAGTCAAAGACAACAACTGTCATCAGCACCATGTTAATATTTCATAAGCAAACAGAATTGGCAGAGATGGTTCTGCAAGCCCCAGCAGCTCCTTGGTGAACAATCCTTCAGGTTCTTTGCTCACCATAAGCTTTGCCTAGTGCAGTAATTCTCAAAAGAGCTTGGGAGGAATTTTAATGTGCAAAAGCTGGAAGAGAAGTGTCCATCTCATGGCAGGATTTGCCTTTCTGCTTTGGCCTTTGGGTCACACTGCACTCCCTTTAGGTTTTGAATATGTTCCCAGAGAAACACACTTTGGCCCCCATGGGAGCATCACACTTCACTGTATCCTTCTATGCATTATTAAGCTGCAAAAAGAGCTTTGCTGCTTTTACTTTTTGAAATATGTGCTCATTAGCTGTAATTAAATCTTTAAATTCTCCTTCAGGCTTGGATAAAGCACAAGCTCCACTTATACCCAAAGTTTTTCTTTTCTTCTGACTTTTTCTAATATGTTTTATTAGTCTTACTCTTTGCTAATTACTGAATGCAATGATGTTTCCAAGGCAGCAAATAAAAGTATTTACTATTCAGCGAGGTATGTGTTAATCTGGCAAACTATTATATTGGCTACAAAGTCTCTTATTTAATATGAATCACTCTGTAAAGCGCCTCAACAGCACAGCTTCTTATTCATTATTGCTTAATTTCATGATATCTGAGATGTGGGATTTCAGTTAACGGGTAATTGAGATCATAAATCAAAATATTTTCAATGAGATTACATGAAACACAAGATGTTCAGGTTTGGAGCGTGAAATTCCCGTCAGCTTTCAGCAAGGATGGGTGAGGTCTGCAGGCACATCCCTCTTCCTGCCTTGGGTCCAACATGGGGTCATCAGAAAGGGGGCAAGTTTTTGGGGTGTTGTCCACTTTCTGTCTGTGTGACGCACTGGCATTGCCTCTACCACTGTAGGATTCCAATGATGTCTGTGTTGCAAGGGAGACTTTCCTGTCCCCAGTTCACCAGTAGGAATATGAGGCCAGTCACACCACAGGCAGCATCCAGTGGTACAGAGTACAGCACTTGTCTGTGTTACCAGGTTCTGTGCGAACCTGCCAAAAACATCCTCCAAGGGTCCTCAGGGCTGCACAGGAACTCTGGGAAGGGGCAGAGATGTCAGACAGGTGGTCTCAACAACTGACCCATCTTTCTTACTCCTTCCCCTGGCAGACAATGAAAATCAAGTTACCCAGGATGAATAATTCCTTCAAGCTCTCCTAATTACTGCTTTTGTTAAGAACTCATAGATACAACAGCAGCGACTGTCAGAGCAAGTATTTTAGAAGAGACAAGTTATACTGACAGACATCTTCATTCTCTTTTCCCCATTTGGCCTTACTGACCTCCATGAGCCTTGGATCAATCATATTACCAATTTTCTAACAAAAAATTACCTGTTTGATTCCTTCTCTTGACAAAGTGAGTGAGCAAGCTTCCCTTAAAAATCACAAGAACAGCAGTCCTCTTCACAGGGAAATGAGATGTTGTGAAACAAGAATGTCCACTTCTAAATTTTTCTATTGGAGATGAAAACCTGCAGGATAATTTATGTATTTTTAAAGGAGAGGTATTTTGGGGGCAGATTCCTTTTGTTTCTTTTCTTGGCTCACTTGTAGCAGTCTTGAAAATAGTAGCTTCGTATGGAAATGCTGATGCAGCACTTGGTGGCGTAGCAGCAGCAACCCATATCTCCTCCTGTGTGTTTGAGGCTGCCAGCAAGGCCTGGATTACTGCTGGCCTCATCTTACCAGGCAAAATTATTGCTTTTTATAAGGTCAAATGTGTAGCTTCTGCCTACTGGAAAGCCTGAGGAAGGACAATGAATGATTCATTGCAGGCACTCCAGCGGCGCACAGACCCCTCGTGTGCATGGTGTGGGAATACATCAGTACACAGATTTCCTGTTCAAACAGGCCAAGTTATGTAGAAAATGCCTTTGCTCCATCACCAGAGCACAGAATGGGCTGTTTGTGACCAGCTCTCCCTGGGGTTTTTTTCCTATTCTTTTTCTCTCTGCCCCTTCCAGGGTTGTTCCTCACCTGAGGGGTTGAGCCAGGAGATTCAACCTAGTCAGGGACTGTGTGGATTTGGAGCAGCTGAAGCATGTAACCCAAATTGTGGCTGTTACGGAACTTCTGTGGCTTGTCCAAGAGCCTCCAAGTTACTCCATATATCCAGATACTCAAATTAGGCAAATACGGTCTCATTGCTAACCCCGTTTACTGACCCCATACTCTGTGCTCTGTGGTATCTGGACAAAAAGCAGGACAGAAAGGCTACAGGATAGGAGAAAAAAAAGTCCTGGAGCCCTTGGAGGAATGGAAGGGTGTTAAGAGAGAAGAATGTCTGGGGCAAATGTTTCCTTATGCTGTGAAACCCTTCAGATCCACAGGACCTAATGCCTCTCCTATGGGATGGGGCCACCACTTTATTTTAGGGAACACAGTCATTTTTCTGAGAGCTGAAAAAGTTGCTTGAAGCCTTCAAAGCAGTAATGGTCGGATGCCAAAGTAATTTTGTGGATCCGGATATGAGTGGTTTTCCCCAGGCTGTGACCAACTGGAGGCATAGCTTGCAATTTAGTGCAGGGCTCCTCAGTCCGAGGGTGCCTGTGGTTCTGCCCCAGCATCCAAACCATCTTCATCTTCTGCCTGTAGTCAAAAATTAGAAAGTGACGTTTTCATTCCCGAAAGCTTCCAGGCTGCCTCGTAGCTGCTTTATTTTTGGTCAGTGTTAGCTAAAGGCTTTGTTAAGAAGTTCCCCAACAGGTAAGGGTGGGCAAAGGGTTTAGGCAGCATAGTTCAGGTGCCTCATCACCTGCCTGGATCACAAGACCCAAGAAGTTTCACTCCTTGAACTCTCGCTTCATCCCTGTTTTGCCCTTTTGGCTGAGTTTTTCTCTCTTTCTATGGTTAAAATAGTTCTTAATATCATGATTTGCTCAAGGTGTAGAAATAGACCGAAAATGCATTCCCCAACTGCACTGAAAAACGTTCAGGTCTCATGTCATTATTTTTTAACCAGGGCTGCATTAAAAGTTTTATGAGCTGCTCCAGTTTCGGAAGGTTTCCCGTAAATGAACTTTCCACCACTCTGTGACAGCAGTGTGTTGCCAACACATGGATAATATGGAAAATGAAAGAGGAAAAAAAAAAGCCCTTTCCCCCCCCTTTCCTCCATCTGTTACAATACGGGACTGTGGCAGGAAACGAGGTTTTGCAGTTTTATATGAGCAGAAGTGTGTTGTGTGGTTTTTTGGTTGGTTTTTTTTTTTTTTAAAGCTGTGGAGTGTGTCATTTCAGAGCTCTCTCCAGCAATCTGGAAGCAACCAACTTAAGGCATGGAAAAGACATTATGTAATTGCAAAAGACAAAAAAGCCTCCCAATGCTGAGGCCTTGTGGCAGAAGCCAGTCTCTGACCTCACCCTTCTCAGGATCTCTGGAGAACACTGTGTTCCTCTGGCCCCTCGCGAAAAATAGCCTCTGCCAGATTTCAGCAAACAATTCCGGCATTTCCTTCCCTTGCCTCTAGTCTGTGGGTGTTTTGGAGTCTCTCGCATGTGTGGGCAGGGATTCATTAGCTAAAATAAAAACCGTACTACAGAGCTGCAGTGGAGAAAAAGAAAGTTAAGGGGAAAAAATGCAAGCAAGTGTAATAAGCCTGTGGCTTCAGCTAGTCTGGACTCGATTCCAGTTTTGGAATTAATAAAGAGCAAGCCAGAAATAAAGGGGGTCTCCTGGGTCCTGTTGTCTCCCCTGCCGTGGTCGGTCGTGGTCCCTGGTGCCTCATCTCTGCCTTCACAGCTCCTGCCGGCAAAGCTGAGCATGGGCCCTGCGTTTGACAGATCAAGGCCTTTGTTCTTTTTTAGCTTTTCCCAGTATAATCCCTACAGAGATGTAATCGTTTGGCGTTGTTTTTCCTCTGAATTCTCTTTAATTTCCTGCCTGTGGTTTTGAGGGTTTTGTGAGGTTTTATGGTTGTGGAGAAATTTTGCTGTTTGCAGTGGCTGTCCTACATGCTCTAAAAACTTTTATTCTAAGAAAAGCCTTTGTATGTCCTAATTTAAATTGCTGGGTCATCATTATTACCACTGCAATACTCCTAAGGGAACCCAGATAAATATCTCTCCCCATGGGCATCCTGCCTTCACGCTGGTCCTGGGTCTCTGGGGGCAGGAGAACTCCATTCATTTTCGGGCCGCGGGTTTGAGACCGTAAATCGCACTGCTGGTGTATCCAAGAGGAAGGGAAAGCTGCTCTATTTCCCAAGAAGAGAAGCCAGCCATGTTGCCCTAAACTTTCCCTACAAATGTACTGGAGTTTGGCTGGTGTCTGCCAGCTGGAGCTCAGTACCTTCTTTACAAGCTTCTGCTTCCCGCAGACCGGCTGCCAGGGAAGCTGGTGATAGGCTTTCAATTGCTGCCTTGTTTATTTAAGATCTTTGAACCTCAGAAGGCTCCCAGAAGCAAACAGAAGCTTTGGTTGGCCTTGTAGGGAACCCTTCATCTGCCTGCTTGGGCTCCACAGCCATTGTTGTAGCACTAAGAAACATTTGTGTTGCATGTTCTTCAGCTGAGCAGTTTGGCTGTAGTGGTGCAGGGAGTTCTGTCCTGTGCCTGTCAGCAGCAATGTTTTCCTTGCTCATAAAGCTCTGCATTAAGGAACAGGTTGAGGCTGGGCACTCACAGGGGTCTCAAACTTGGCTGTGGTCAGGATGCCACATTGTACCTGCCTGCTGCTGCAAAGTGATCTGAGTGCCACTTGCCTCTCTACATGGAGAAGCTGCTGCTTGTTGCCAGCTTTTCCTTTTCCCCAGTAAGAGAAATCATAAATCATTGATGAGTCCTTCACCTAAATGACTCTGCAGCTTCTCCACCAAGGGAGCCAGGCTGCAACAACCCAGAGTCATTGGGGACAGTAATTCCTGTTCCCTTGTCCTTTGCCAGCAGCAGCAGAGTGTGCAGAAGCCCTGTGGTCTGGTGGACTGAACATGAAACCCTGGGAGCCTGTTTCCAAGCCCCATGGTGCTGCTGTCTCACTGCCTTGGTTCTGGGAAAATACCTGACATCTTGGTGCTATGGGTTCGCCTCTCTTGCACCAGAATAAACCTAAATAAATAAATAAATATTTCATGTATTAATATATTTATAATATTAAATAATATAATATCTTGAATAAATAGAAATAACTAAAGATAAATTATAAATAAACTGTTTGCCTCCCTTGCAAACAGTCCTGGAATGTGACAGGTCCCTGTAACCCTGTGGAAAGGGCTGTGAACTAACGGTGACAAAGATGTTGACAGTCACCAGATTCCTTCAGGGCACTTTGAAAAACTTCTGCTGAAATTTGGTAGAAGGTGACTGATGGATGGATAGAGAGGATGAGCTGCCTCAGAGGGTCAATGCTGGCCGCCCAGTCCCAGCTGGCTTCTTGTGGTGTTTTGTTTTGGTTGGAGGAGCCGAACTCACTTGGTGGGGTGATTGCTAAGAGCTTTTGAGGGTCTTGAGGAGTGTCCATGATGTTTGCCAGGGTGAAGAGCTGGGAAAGATGTCAACATCTCCAAAGCTTATGGAAAGGGCTAGCTGGGGAAGCAGAAGAAACCCAGCTGGGAGAGGGAACAGAAAGAGCTGAACTTGGTCTTTAGGTACCGGATGGGAAGGATGTGAATAATTCCTGCTGGTAGCAAAGCTGCTGATTTCCTGAGGACATGCTTCCAGGATTGCTGAGGCTGACAAGTCTAGAAGGATCACACAGGCATCGGAGAGCATTTATGAACCTGATCTCAACCTGGCTATGCTTTGCTGGGCTTTTCATTGCGGGGATATTGGCTCTGTACACCTAACTCCTCCTCTGAGGATCCCAATCCCTTCTTAAACACCTTCCTGATTTCTCAGGTAATTTTCCATTTGCACAAAGTAATTTGATTTTGGAGAGAGGGCACAGAAAGCACTGACAGAAGGCTATTAGCTGTTCCCTCCTGACAAATAGCAGTGTGAAGGGAGCCTTGAAATTCCAGCCCTGAGCTGTTGCTCTCAGTGCAGCCAGCAGTGGGGTTTAAGCCATATCCCCAAGGAGATGCTGGTGCAAGCAGCACATCTTCCCCTCTGCAAGGGGATTTGCCTTGCTGCTTGATAATGTTCCTCATGATAATTTGCCAGCAATTACTTCAGAGCTTTTCTCCTTCTGTAAACAGTCTATCAACTTCAGATTTGTCATTCAGTTCTGGGCTGAAGTGTGTGTCTGTGCAATCCCAAAGGCACCTGGTTTAGGGAATGAAGCCTGGGTCTGGGATGTGTTTTCTGATGGATTGAGTTAACCATGTGGCTCAAGCCTATAATCATCTTTAAATGCTGCAAATTAGCACTAAGTACCACAGAGCATCAGCACCTGATGATTAATGAGGGCTTTGCTCCATCCCTGCAGTGGGATGTTTTTGGGGGACAACCAGTGCCATTCCTTCCCAGCGCAGCTTATTGAGTAGCTCTTCAGCTTGTTCTGTCTCCATTTCCCTGCATGCTGTCAGTAATTTAGCTTTTACTCTAGAAAGTGAGATTTCATGTAGCTGGTGGATGTCTTGGTGTTACCAGGGAAGGAGAGGTGGGGCAGTTGTAAAACTGAGTTTTTCCTGCTGTGCAATCCTTCTCTTCCCAGTGCTTTTCTTGTTCTGCTCTCCCTGCAGGAAGTGAGCCATGCTGACCATGCTCTCCACCATTCTCTGTATCCACCCAGCCACTGCACAAAGGCATTTTGCTTTGGCTTTTGAGCACTTGTCCTTCCTTTGTGCCATTTTGAAATTTGGGACTGCAACACTTTTGATAGTGTCCAATTAGCATCTCCTGGGGTGGTTCTGAACTAAGGGCAAGACTGTAACCAGCTCCTGGTCCAGGCTCAAAGTGGCAGAATTATGACTCCTTAGATGTTTGGGGGTTTTAACCATGTTTCACCAACTTCGTATTGTTTCATGTGTTCTGGTTCATTTGCTGAAAACAGATTTTTGCTTTGAAAGAAAAACACAAAAGTATCTCACATGGAGAACAGGAGTGTAAAATACTCAGTGGAAAATAAAATCCTATTGAATTTCTTTCCTTCCTTCTCATCTCTATCCAGCCCAGTCCTTCAATATCTCCCATACCTAGCACAGCCAGCCTGGAGTGGTTAAGGGAATTTCTTCCTTCTGGATCACCAGTTAACAGTGAGCAGAAGATGGTCTGGTTTGGAAAGAACAAACCTAATGCATGGTAGCTCAGATTAAAAAAATGGACTATTGTTTTAAGTTAGACTGTTTGAAAGGGTTGAAACCACTCAAAATAATTTGCTTCTTTCAATAAGAAGCACTTTATGGTGGAAAGATCATAACTTATGTGTTTTATCTTTTTATCACCAGTAAGTTTTTTATATATTACCATTTATCTCTGGACTGGAAAAGTTCATTGCTATGCCTTTTCTCTCCAAATTAACATAAATTAATTACTCTTCCCAGAAATGACTGTGGAGAGAATAAAAATGCCTTTTGGTAACTGGTCAGACTTGGACAAAAACCCAAAAGTGAGTGTAGCTTTAAATGCAGAGAGAAGAGACAAAGCAGGCCCCAGTATTAGACGCCAAACAATAAAGCCTTTAACATGTCTTTGGGATTTTGAGGGGACTGTACTGCTGACCTCTCATTCCTGCATATTTTCTACTGGCAGCATGGCAGCTTTTTCCCTCTCTCTGCTCTTAGAAACCCATCCCATGAAAGAGCAACAGGAGGACCAAAGTAAAAGCCTTCCCTGTGTGAGCTGCTTTGGCCACTACTGCTGGGCAGCTCTGGCATGGCAATGGTACTAAACACAGAGGAAGTTAGAATGGCTTTTCCTGGCCACTTTTTGTAAAAGAAACACTTATGCACAGCCTAAATCCAACTGCAGGTCACCAGCTTGCTGCTCTGTGTAGCTCCTGAAGGTGTTCAGGTTTCTGGAGATGTTTTGGTGATGTGGTTCTGATGGGACCTTGTGATGAGGATGGGTGTGCAGAGTCTCCTTTTTACTCCAGCATGGCCAGTGGTTGTCACACCCACACAGAGCTGCCACTGTGCTGTGTCTGTGTCACATTGAAGGCATCACCCATGGTATGAGGTGCTCAGTGCAGGCAGAGTGAAGCTCTGGCAAATGTCCCTGCTCTGGAGCCAGAAGGCTTGGACATAGCCTTCATCTCCTGACCGTCACATTGGTTCTGTCTGAGCTTGACCATGACCTGGATACAGAAGCCTTACCCCTGCAGGAGGGGGAGGAGGTGGTGTTTAGAGTTCATGACTGGGGGTTGAGCACCGTCCTTGCAGGGTGGTGTGAGTGCAGAGGCCCTGCTGCTGCAGGCGTGAGGCATGGCCAAGAATAATGGTGGCATGGCTGACTTTGTGTATTAACAAAGGGGACACCTGATTAGCAAAATGGTAATTACCTTCGGCTCTAATAAGTGTAATTATTGAGTAATCCACTGGGGTATATAATGAGATAGGAATATTTTTAGCTTGTGAGTGAGTTCTCTGCAGTCCCCCAGTGCCGTACTCCCAGTAAAGAGCACTTAGGCAGCACTGACGGCTTGTAGCTTTTAAGAAATTACTGTGATGCATCTTTAAAACTGGCAGCTTTATTAAAAAAGGGAGGTGGGGGGATGAAATTATCTTAACATAGCTGGGTTAGGAGGGAGTGTGCATTTCAGAAGGGCCCCAGTGCGCTGTGAGGCTTGTGGGCTGGAGAGCTGGAGGTACAGCCAAAGGCCAGAGATGCTGAGGTTTGTCTGGGCCATTCTGAGCCGAAGGTGCTGCTTTTCTCTGGTCTGGGTGATGGGGCTGGGCTCATCCAGCACTGACATGGGCACTACCTGGCCACACTGTGTGTAGTAAGAGCAGGACAAGGAGCCTTTGTCCAACTCCTGGAGGATGCTACAGCACAGAAAACGATTGAGCCAGACCAGCACTTTGGCCCCACTTCTGCTGCTTGGCAAATTTTTTTGTGGAATAGATTTTAAAAAGACAAACACAAAGGTCCAGGAAATCCCACTCATGTTTGCTGGTTGGCATGGGTATGTTTTCAAAGAGCCATCACAGAGGGAGCAACTCAGAATCATGTTCAAGCACCATTTCAGAGCACCTGCCCCTGCTCCTCCCAGTGCAGCACCCCAGAGCACACCGAGCCCTGGGAAAGCAGAGCCTTTGGGCCTGTGTCAGCACAAGCACCTCCTCGTCATCCTTTCTTTTAATATCTCTGCATAACAAATACCAATTAATATTATTTATGAGGGCAAAAGAGAGATGACACTGGCACCTTGACCTATGCTTGGGTGATTTCAAGCTGCAGTTTGTGACTTATGTGACAAACATTATTTTTTGCTCCTACTAAAAGCTTCCTTTTGCAAGGTTCCCCCCTCACCACCCCAACTATTGCTTTTCTAAATTCAGGTGAAAATTTTCAGAGCCAAGGGGTGAGGGCTCTGTGCTAACCAAGTACTCCCAGTCTTATCAGTGCCTTTGTGTCAGACTGGAGTGCTGATGGAATGGCTGCTTGGATTGTCATTGCAGGGTGATGGAGATGGTTGTTTCACAGAATCAGAATCACAGTCAAGGAGATTGGAAAAGATCTTTGAGATTCATCAAGTCCAACCTTTGACCAAACACCACCTTGTCAACCAGACCATGGCACTGAGTGCCACTTTGAACACCTCCAGGGATGGTGACTCCACCACCGCCTGGGCCCTTCACTCCAATGTTAACAACCCTTTCTGTGAAGAAATTCCTCCTGATATCCAACTTGTTTCCATTGCAAATGCCTGTTTATCAGCAAAGGAGTCATGTAGATATTCAAAGTGAAAAATGTGCACTCCCCGAGCACTTAGAAAAGACCATAAAAAAAAAAAAGGTGTAAAAACCACTTAGCTGGATTCATTTCCATATTTGCAGAAATTTCTGTGGGAATGCTTTTTGCAGCATTCGGCCAGCTCACGCTATGAATTAACTGAGCCCTTTGCCTGCTCCCAGCCTGCAAAGTGAGGCTGTGCTGCCTCTTTCTTTCTTTTTGAGCGGACATTTCAAAAGGCAGTGTCTTATTCCAGCCTCTTCAGGCTGGAGTGGGAATGCAGACCTCGAAACACCTGCTTCCCGCACCGGCAGTGCTGAATGGCTGAGGAGCACACGGCTGCTGAGCCTTTGTTTTGGGCTTTCTTTTAACTACAAGGAGTAATCGGAGTTGGCTGGTAAATAAATGAGTTTGGTTGGAAGATAAGCCCGAACACCTGAGGTCTTGCATTCCCGGCAGAGCTGGCGAGCTCCAAAGGGCTTTTTCAACAGGCATCACTGGAAAGTCGCTATTATGTGTGAGCTTTACACTCAAACACCTTTGGACAATGAAGGCACCAGAGGACACTGCTGCTCCCGATTGTCAGCAGCAGAATAAATCCCTGCTTCCTGCAGCGTTTCCCTCCGCTGGCCGCGAGGCCAATGCAGAGCGCAGAGCTTTGCAGAGGCACAAAAGGTCTCTCAATAGAGCAGGGGTCAAACTGCGGGTTCCTTCTTTCAAAACGGCCCCTGATCTCTGATGCAGAGCCCTGCAAGACCCCTTTCGGAAACAGAGAAAGGGCGACATTGTGTTGCTGAAGAGAAGGAGAGAGGGAGGAGGAGGGAATCCCAAGATCTGCTCCTGAAATGAACCTGGGCTGATGTTTTCAGAGCTCCCCACAGCAGAATTTTTAGGTCCCCAGCTCCCAGCGGGGCTGATGGGAGCTCTTACCCAGAATCTCTCTGCCAGTCCTGGCTGTGCAGAATCTCTCAGAGGGGAATCTAAATATCTGCAGCTGACTGTGGGTCCTGCTGGCTGGGCACCCAACTCATCCCCTGTGTGTGTCAGGGGTTTTACTGGCCCTGGGGCTGTAGGGAGAAGTGAGATGGGCTCTGACACTGAAGGACACCTGCAAATGCAGTAATTCAGATGGGTTGAGCCAATGTGTGTCTTTGAAACATGAAATAGAGTGCCCTTAAAAACAGGCCTGCAGTGTCACAGCTGTCCTCACTCAGCACGCTGTGCTGTGGCAGTCACTGCTGGCAGGATGTTTTGGGCTCAGGTGGATGTGGCACCCCAGGATGGGGCACGGGGTGCACACAGCAACCTGCTTGCAGCTTAGGTGGCATCTGCATGAAATGGATCTGGAGAATGAAGTATTTGTCTAAGGACCTGATGTGCACATTGTACATGTTTTGGGGTTTGAGTTAATTATTTCTGGTCAGATCCTGGACCCCTCAGCTGACAGGACATACTTATTATTTGTACCTGTAAGAAATCCTGTTCTCACAGCCAGAGCCCTCTGTGTGGTGGGAGGTAAAGTGCAGGAAGTGGAAAAGATCAGGACTTCTCCATCCAACACACACTTCTGATCCGAAACATGTACTTCTGAGGACTCTTCCACGGACTCTCCACCAGCAGCAGTGCTGAGGGTAGCAGGGATGCTCTGACACCTTGTTCTTGCCAGTGTGTTCCAGGTGGCAAGTCCAGAAGAGCTGATGTGATGCGCAGACCTCCTTCCTATGCACAAGCACAGGCACTGGGCTGGGTCTGCCAGCAGCAGCCAGAGGGGCCAAGGCATGCAGCCCTTACCAAATTTCAATGTCCAGCAGGCACTTTGTTCCCTACATACTGTTCCCTGGCAAGTCAAGAGCCTCTGCTGGCCAATGTGTAAATGGATACAGCATTTTTAGTCTCTTAATACCTTCTTTAAGGTGAATATTTTCCCCAGAGGTTTCTAAACTCTTTGAATAGTGTAGAAATATGATCATGCACAAAATGCACTTCCTGTCCAAGCCCTACAAAATGCCTGACTGCATCACTGTGGCACAGGTAGGGTCTTCAATGCCCTGGGTCCCAGTTACCATCACTTCTCCATGTGGTCGAGGAAGCTTTCACACATCATTCCCCTCCTGTTTTTCTACCTGCAGAAAGGATGGGGCAGCCTGGTTCTGAGAAACGAACCCAGGGGAGCCTGAGCTTGGCCATTGCATTCCGCATCTGTTAAGTCCATCCACACAATGATATTTCAGTACGTGTCTTAAAACAATCATTTCCTTTTCTCTTATTGTTTCAAATCCTTTAGATTCCTCGTGCAGATTAAGGAGTGTCCCTGTAGAGCTGAAACACAGAGGCCGAGCTTCTGGGGTAAATCGGATCCCGTCTCCCTGCAGAGCACCAGCAATGGAAAAATAGCATTGTGCTGGCATTGCATGCTTGCTTTGCAGCCAGGAGCTTGGGGAAAGAAAGGATCCAGCTTGTCCCTATTGCACGGACACAGCCACCACATTTTAATGGGTGGAAGAAGGGAAGGGAAGACCCACCAGAAGCTGACTGAAAACTACCACCCATCTACAGCTTTTCTTCCCGAGCGATAAACTCCTCTGATTTCTGCTGTGCAGAAAACAGCATGTGGGGAATTCTTGTGCCAGCAGCACTTTTTGCTGGAAACCAGGATGTTTCTGTAATGAGGAAAGAAACGTGCTTGAGTATGAAGTTATCAAACAACTTGACAAATTCAGATGTGCTAAATCACCGAGCGTAAACATCTGTCTGGCCTGCTTTTGTGTGCCTACAGCGAGGGAGGCTTATGCTCCTCTTGGTGAGATGCAATATCTGTCCTCTGCTGCTATTTTTAGCTTGTATTTATTTGGAGGAGACTGGTACAATAATCTCATCAGGCCTGACTTGCCTTTAATTCCCCTTAAGACTGTTTTGGGAAGACGGGCAGTTAAAACACTGCTGTGGTTGAAGCCCCTGTGCATGCTGTGATGTGAAAGCCCCATGTGTGGCTCCCTGTGAACAGTGGACCTGCTGGACCCTGGATCATTGGTACTTGTTTTGGCTGTATTAGTGACTTGCTTTCTGATGTTGGGGCAAATGGCTTCACTTCTCTATTTCCTGTTTATCTTTTTTTCATCCTGGGCAAAGTTCTTCTGTGGCAAAATTGGCTGTTACTGAGTTTTTCTGGCCCTCGTCTTCAGGTGTAGCAGGGAGAGGCATGGCTGGGGTCTGTTAGAAAGCAGCTATATTCAAGCATAATCCCACTGACCTCACTGAGACTGCTCACATGTTTTAAATTAAGTGCATCCTTAAATATTTTCAGGAATTGGATCTGGGTTAGTTTAGGCTTGAATATATGAAGAAATGCATATGCATTTGGGACCAGAAGGGAACCTGAATGTTTTAAACCCATTAGATGTAAAAGTAAAGATTGTGTGTTGGCTTAGGAGCAGGGAAACCAATTTTGAAGTCAGTATTCCCTGTTGCTGAGAGGAGTGGCTGCATGGTAGCATGGGAGGGGAGTAGAGCTCCTTGGAAAAAGTCAACCACCACCCTTCATCCAAGCAAACCTGGGCACAAAGCATGGCTTGGTGTAAACTCTCTGGTGACCAGTGACAGGACCCGAGGGAATGACCTGAAGCTGAGTCAGGGGAGGTTTATGTTGGACATCAGGAAAAGATTTTTCACCCAGAGGGTGGTTGGTCATCGGAACAGGCTCCCCAGGGAATGGCCACAGCACCAACCCTGACAGAGTTCAAGAAGAGTTTGAAGAATGCTCTCAGGGACCTGGTGAGATTCTTGGGATGTCCTGTGCAGGGCCAGGAGTTGGACTCAAGGATTCTTCTGGGTCCTTTCCAACTCAGGATATTCTATGATCTAAACACGCTTAGATGCTTTGCATTTCCCCCCTCTGTCCCACGAGGCACAACTTAAGTAGGGAGTCCCACCTGTGGGAACTGCACCTTTATGGCTTCTTTGCTCCCCCCACGGGACAGCATCATGGAGATAGGTTTGTAGTTTATACTAAAGGAAAACCTAAAGACAGCTTTTCAGTAAGTTGCCCACACCAAGATTTTTAGCTACATATTTTCTCATTGAGGACTCGGTTTTGTGAAAGGATACTTTATTTGGGGGGAAATCTCTAGCTGTTTCTTTTGTTTGGCATCAAAGCCAGCTTAGAGGAGACTTTTTTTTCTTTAATAGCAGCCAGCTGCATTAGCAGTCTTGAACCATGTTCTTCCTTCTGCTTTGAATATAAAGCCTATAGCAAGGGAACATTAGTTTTTCATCTTGGCAATAAACAGTGTCTTCAGCTGCCAGTAGTGGAACTTGCCCATTTACTTGCAGGAGAAAGTTAAAATAAACACTAACGAAGAAGAAAAGCAAATCCAGCATTTCAGGTCTGTGTTCCCTGTTCCCTATGAATAGGCATATACTGCTTGCAGCAATTATGGTGATGGACTGGAAATCCACTGGGTGTTGCATGTGCAGGTAAAAATCCTGCTGGCTGTGAGCCACTTTTATCAGTTTATCTGCTGCAGTGAAATGGTTTAAAATTCACTTCTGGATCCTCAGGCAATGCTTGTGTCCTTGCTTTGGCTTTTGCATGTAACAGCAGAGCATGCTTTGGCTTTTTTTCTTAAAAAAAAAAAGTGAAGAGAAGAAGAAGAAGAAGAAGAAGGAGGAAGGCTCTCCAACAAACCTGAATGGAGTGTAATAAATGCCACTTGGGTCTCCAGCCATGAGAGAGCACTTGTCCAGTTAATGGAGTTAATGCCCTGTTCAGGAGCTAATTCTGCACGAGCCCTTCCATGCCCACAGACAACACCCCAGAGGCCAGGAACCCTCTCTCTGAGCCAGAAAGCCAGATTTCTGCTGGGAAATGAGTGGCTCCCCCAGGATTTGCTCTCTTGTATGAGCTCTTCATGGCCTCCAGTCACACATCACAGCACTTTTGGGTTTTGGCTGGTTCTTAAAGGATGTCCCAGGCAGGCTGAGCAGACACAGAGTCTGTGGTTTTCTCTCTTCCTGAGTTCAAGTCATGTAAAGTGGGAGTCCGGGAAAGAAATCAGCCTTTGTAAACTTTTCATTCACAACTGTTGCTGGGTCTTGTATCTGTCCGCTCATCCCAGTGCCTGTCATCACACAGCTGCCACAACCCTGTATTTATCTTGTTCCTTTCCTTTCTTCCTCAATCCATGGGCTTGCCCCCCCCTCCCCTTCACAGTCTGCCTTGCTGCTGATTCCTGCTCCTTTTATTCTCTCCCCTTTGGTCTCTCCTTGACTCTGCACTTCTTTTTCCTCGCCTGTACATTTGTTCACCACCTGTGTTCACTCAGGCTTGTAGCAAAAGCAGCCTTCCCTTGGTTCCCTTGGAACCTCCTGGGGGCATTCCCGGCATCTGCAGGAGGGGAGCAAGCCATGGGACAAAAATGAACTTCTGTGATTAGAGCACAGCGAAAAAACTCAAAGGCCTACTCAGAAAACAAAAGTTAAGCTCATCTTTCCTTTGAGTTTTAATTTCCAAAGCAGCTCTGGATACCCTGGGATTTTCCACAGAGCCGTCCCAGTTGCACCACAGTTCGTCTGGGGAGCCAGGATGGGTGCTGGGCACAGTGACACCAGAGAGCAAAGCTGCTGAGCCCAGGGGCTGCTGTGGCTTCAGGAGGATTTTTAGCATCCAGTCCTGCCTTCTTGGGGTGCACAGAGTTGGGAGTGATGACCTGCCAAGCTGTCCTTTATTTCAGAGAGCTGCTTTGTTGGACTGTGATCTACCTGCAAAGCGTCCCGCCCAGAAAACCCAGGAGGGATTGGGAGCATCCATTTCTGCCTGAGGTCTGTGTCTGCATGGTTAGGACTTGCTCAGAGGAATCCCATGTATGTGCATAAAGGAATGAACATAAACCCATCTTCTCTGCCATTTTCCTCCATCCTCACCTCCCCACTTAGTGTTTCCAAAGATATCTTTGCATCTGCTCACAGACCATCTCAGGAGTGATTTTTGGAGGTGACCAGGCTTTGCTGCTTCTACATCAACTTTAGTTTTCCCTGTGGCATCCTGGATTTGTTTAAACCTGAATTTCCAGAAGGGCAAAACTGTGGCAGAAGGCTGTTGAAACATGTACAAACTGGCAAGGAAAACATACTCCATCTTACTGAGAAGGCCAAAGGCTTCCTATGTTTTAGAATTATCCTTCATTTTTTGTAAGGGCTTGAGTGCAAACTCAGAACCCTAACTTTAGAAATTCATGTCTCTTAGTTATTTTATTTACAAATTTTTATTTACAAAAGTTCTTCTGTGTCCTGCTAAATAACTTTTGACCTTGGAAAAATAGAAGTTGAGGTGTGATACAGCTCTGTCATTACAGTACTGAACTTGGGATTAAACTTGGATTTTTCATAGATACTCAGGTATCAAAGCCTTTGCTCTGAACATGTGCAGTTTGTAGGAAGATTTGCAAAACGAGACAATACACAATCTAATGGGGTGTTTGGTCAGAAAGCAACCCTAGGGGGCTCCTTCAAGGATGGATGAGTCATGGTTTCTGTAAACTTATGGAAAATTATTTCTGATTTTAAACTGAAATATTTATCTAAGAAATGGGAATTTTTGAGGATCTGGAACCTTGAGTTGTGATTTGCCACAATGTGAAAAGGCAAATACTATACCAGCTAATAATTCCTCTCCATGTCTCGCATCAGTTTTGGCCAGTGGCTGCTCAAGGGTGAGAAAACATGGAGCAGAGCAGCATGTGAGCCTGCAGAGCTGCTACTGTCGCTGGCAGGCAACGAAGATTTCTCTTTCAGGAGAAAAGTTTTGATAGCCAACAGCTTCTAAGGTTTTCGTAGTACCCATGCCAAACCCTAATTAGTTGTTTTAATCAAATGCCTGTTGGTTTTTTGGCTTCGTGAAGTTGCTTTTTAAATATAAGAATCTCCAAGTGATCTGACTTGATCTTTGGCGATGGGAATATATATTTTTATGCATATATATATATAAACACATGAATACATATGCTGCTTAATGTTGTCTTTTTCTGTCTCAGAAGGCTTGCTTTGAGATGCGTGGTGTACAGAGGCATTAAAAACACCCATGGACATCTCTTGTTGGTTTGGGGGTTTTTTTAGCAACATATCTAATTCTCATTACAGTGAGCCTTCTTCAAAAGGACTAATGCAAAATGTCAGTGGAAGAAACCACTAATGCTCTTCAGCTCTTGCAGTGACTTGATGAGGTAAAGGACCTTCTTTTTCACATACCATTTTTGCTTTAGCTGTATGTTTCCTGTTAAACATATGTGGTGTGTTCCCAACATATGGATGTTAAAAACCAAGAAATTACCCCCAGTGCTGCCTGATGAACATCATTATGACTTTTCACAAGGGCACGTAGTGACAGGACAAGGGGAACGGCTTTAAGAAACCTGGTGCTAGGGGAAGAAAGTTTCCTGCCCATAACAGAGGTTGGAACAAGATGATCTTGAAGGTCCCATCCAACTCAAACCATTCTGGGATTCTGTGATTATGATCCTTGTGATTTTTTTTAGTGGTTGGTCACTGGAGGGGGTGAAGGTGTTGGTCTGGCCCTGTTCTGCTCAAACTCCTCTCTGAAAGCCAGCCTGTTTCTAACCAGTGAAATAGAGGGAGGCCAAAATTGGGATAAGACTGAGCAATGGTAACAAGGCAAAAACTATAATTATGTTTGCATATTAGAAACCATGGCAAAAAATCTGAAATTACTGCCCACAACATTATCCTGGCTGCTTTGCTGGGCACACGGTGTGCCAGCTGAATTCAAGAGCAGGCAAAGATGTGACACCTGTAATGGCTGTAGATGGGGGAAACCCTTAAGAAAGCTGGTACAGTGTATGTGTGTGGTCTCCTTGATGTGCCTTTCTCGTGTGTAAGGGTGTACAAAAAATCAGTTTGAACTCCAGGGTCAGCTTAGAGATCTTGTGATGAGCCAGGCTGTGTTAAGCTGCAGGAGGAATTGGTTCAGAAAACGTCAGTGCAGGCAAAAGTAATCCCAAAGGATTTTCAGTGATGGTGGCTTGGAGTTTTATACCTGGTTTACCTTCTGGAGGAAAGATCTGGGGGTTTCAACAAAACCCCCATTTTCACAGCAAATATTTAATTTTTACTGAAAATTGGGTCATGGACTTTTGAGGCTGGGACAAACACTAATCTCTGCATCTTCCTGAGGAGTCATGAGTGCCTTTCTGATGTTACCTCATAAACTGTGCATTTTTGTCCATAATCTGGACATTTCCCTTCATCCTTTCTGGAAGTCACCCTCCTATTATGCACTGCACTTTCTGCTAAAGGGCTTAGGTCCATACAACCCCCACTTCATTGATAATTGCCATGATTTTCAAGCTAGATGAGTTCTTGATTAAATTAAAAGGGATGCCTATACTCAACTGGATGTTAGCTATTTTGCTTCCAAGGGTAATTAGTCATGGGTTTAAATAGAAGGAAATAATTGATGTACAAATAGAGTGGAAGCACTTTTCTGCCATTATGGTCTGAAAACATATTTATTTGTTCATTCGGTCTGAACGTGAAGTAGCTCTTCTATTAGCATGGTAAAATGAGTAGGCATTTTTACATAAGATTGTTCTGGGTCTTATTAGAAGCTATTTTCTAATTTCTGGAAGAGTGGGTAAGAGCAAATTACTTGCATTTTTCATACTCAGAAAAAGAAAACAAAGGTAGTTTCCTGAAGAGTTAAAAGTATTGCTGACCTTGTGGTTTTGGCATCATGTGGCAAATGTATCCTGAGGTACACATGTACATATTTGCTGTAACAAAAACCTTTAGTTTGGAAAGGTTGTTTTTCAGGATTTCTGTCTGGGAGGTGGAAGACATGATGCTTGGACATCAGCCAAGGGCACAAGAAGGGTCTTTTCTCTGTCTTCCCAAGTCCTTTTCCTCTGCTGGCTTGTAGATCAGGTGCCCTTGTCTTGCGTCTTTTTCCAAGTGACTCTGCTTGCTCAGTTGTGTGATGACATCCTCAGTCTCATCTCTTTTTATGCTTCCCTTGGGTCTCTCTCCATCCCCTTGCAGCACCCATGAAGTGCAGCCTCTTCGGACTCAGGTTGTTGCTGTCTGTCCTCCAATGAAGTTATCTTGATTATCTCTCCAGTTCTGTGGCCACCTTTTCACCTAGATTTCCTTGGTGAATTTTTGCAGGAAAGAAACACCTCACACACAGGATACAGACCAGTGGTTGCTGGAGGATGTGGTGTCTTAGCTACGGAAAAAAGTAGCTGAAAAACTGGACAAAGGTCTGAACTAAAGGTCCTTCAAGGAAAGATGGGACCCAATCCAAGGATCCCACATTCTGTGCAAGAGCCTGAGCCACCAGCCACTAAAGAATAGAAAACCCTTTTGTTTGCTGCTTTGGCTCATCTGATTTTGACTGAAATCCACATATTTCTGGCTGACTCACACTGTATTTCTGTATTAGTTTTATGAGGAAGCTGTTGGGTGAAAAATATCATCTATGTGTCGATAGAAGTCATAGCGTCGCTTCCTACTGTGCTCTAAATCTGACAGGAGTTCCATCTTGCTACTGTACGTAGGAATTCCCCAATTTCACGGGCTTCTGCCCGTGAAAATGCCAGGGTGCCACTTCTTTCATGTCTCTTCCTGGGCGAGGGAAATGCCTTCTTGGAAACCTGCACTGTCAGCTAAGCTGACAAAGGTTTCATTTAACATGAGGCAGAAATAATACCCTTTAAAGAAAGCTGCCATGCCGTTAATTGTCGCTCTGGTTTGTGTCAGATGCTTGCAAGAAGCGTGCTTGGTTCTTCCACAAACACAACAGCATCTTTCACTCTTAGTGAATAATGTGTTCCAGATGTTCCACCCTGTGAGAATTTCTTGCACCCACTGCAATGCCAAGAGAAAAATAAAGCAGTTCAACTTATTTAACCCAGATCTCAGACTGTCTGTCTGCATCATCTAACTCCATCAAGCTGATGGAGCACATGGAATGGACAGAAAACATGTGGTTTCTATAGACTCCTGCATTTCATGTTGGTTAACAAATGTAGCATTCGTTTACCCAAGGCCATAACAGGCCTGAGCTTAAACCCGGTGTATTCCTGGCAGGTTCTCTGTATCTTCCCCAAACTATCAGTCCTCAGGCCTGGAGCCCTTGGAAAACTTTGCCAGTCCTCCTGTTTTTACTCAAGTTATCGGCTTGAGGACTCTCTTATTTACCTTTTTCATAGACCAGACAGAAATAGAGCCTAAGCTTCCCTTAAAAATTTAAATGGACTGCAATCCTTCTCTGACTAAATATTTTGTGAATGGCATCGGGACCTCTGTGTTCATGGCTGTAGCTCAAATACTCATTGCAGTGTTCCCAGGCAATCAGAAACTTGAGGCTTATAGCAGCATTTCAAAGAGGTCCACTCGGGCTGGGCTCTGAGCTGCCCTACACAGGCTGCCTTGTTAAATGAAATGCCAGGTGGGAATGGTGATGGGAACTACTTAAGTGGATCATTGCAGGGAAGGCCAGGAAAACCAGTTGTGGCTCTTGATGCACTACAAAGCCCTTCCAGCTGAGCATGTTGGAAGGGGTGAGATCTTTGTATTTAGCCAGAGAGTTCTCCATAAGAGGCATAGTTTTGTGGTTTAGGTATTGAGAAATGACTTACAGACACAGAGACACACTGCCCAGGTAATCCCACTCCTGTGGTATGGGAATCACATGTATTTGGTTTTTCCCTTACACAAAATGGATGTGAGAGTTCCTGACTATTCAGACTCTTGAGAGGATCTTACTACAAAGATGAAGGTATTGTGTTGCTGTGAGAATGAAGGAATTGGTGTGAGGATGTCTGCCTATGTGAACATCATAGTCCAGCAAGGGAATGGAGAGTCCTAAAGTCTGACAAATATCTTTAAAAATCCCTGGTGGGTTTCCTTCTCTGAACAGAGCTCTAAGAATTATCTAGAATTTGAATGGATAATTTAGGGAAAGCCTGTGGTGCCTGTCTCAGGTGCAGGACTCCAGAGCAGTCTGGGTCAGAGATATTGATGTTGCAATCACTGCTGTTCTCCCTCGGGGTACTAAGGCTGTATCTTGCCCTGCAGTGAGAAGTGGTGTGAGCTGGCAGGGGCTCTGATGTGCAGCTGGTGTGTACAGAGGGGCAGCACTCTTCTTCAGGAGCCCCAAAGACAGGGCTTCAGTGCCAGAGAGTTGCACTTTCTTTACAGATACACGTGGGACTTCTTTTCAGTGACCATGCAGTTGGGAGACTTTCTGTTTCTTACTGAAAGCTCAGTGTCACTTGAAAGACTGACCTACTTTCTGTTGGCTTCCCAAAAGATCCTGGATTCCCTGGTCCCTTCTGAACTTCACTGTGGGATCCAGGATCTGATTTCATGGAGGTGCTGAGACTCTGTTTTTACAGTGCCAGGCACCTCAGAGGTGATGGGGGTGCATTGCTGGCATGCTGACTCTGTGCTCCCTTCCAAACCTCCCAAACAGAAATGTCAGAGCAGCAGCTCCACTCTGTCCTCTCACAGGGAAGGCAGAGGAGTGGCCACCAAAGTACTTTCACCCTCCAACCTAAGAAAGAAACTCTGCAGAAGATCTATCCGGTTGCCCACGTCCCCATGTGTGCCTCTGCCAGTCTCATTCCATACAGGATTACATACAAGTCTTCTGGCATATCCATCTCTATACCATGGCTTTCCAAGGTTTATGGAGGCTGGAGGACACTGATGTTCTCTAAGCCCTTTCAGAAATGTCTTCCTTCCTTTGAGCTGTGCAAAAGATGCAGAACCAAAGCAGGCAGCATGCAAGAACAATTATTAAACGTTGTTAATTAGGATGTGTGAAGATGGTCCCTCTCCCCTTTTCCTTTGAAGCATGAAAGCCCAAAGGGAGCCTTTATTAAAGTCAACAAAGAAATCTCAAAGGGAAAAATTCTCTTCTTTAATGTGGTCACACACATCATCTCCCGCCTGGTGTGACCTGACATGTGAATGTGATTAGGGGCTGTGTCACATCGGGGCACAGGCACACTGCGCCCCGAGCCACGGACGGGGGAGAGGAGGGGAAGAGGGAAAGAGTCCACACAGCTGGTCTTACATCCAGCTGCTTGGATCCCCTTGCTGCTGATGCCAGAAATGCAGCATCTGGAGCTTGCTTTTGATGGATCACGTCTCTTTTGTTAACCTCTTTTGATTTAGCATGTTTTCTTTCAAAAGCAACCTCTGATAAAAGTGAGCTGCAGCATCCAGGGTAGCAGCTGGATATTCCATCCTGGGTTGCCCTGCTGGAGGGGTGGATGTTGCATCACTCCCCAGATAAGTTTTGTTCATGCATTTAAAAACAAACAAGAGCCTCACAGCAACCCAATTATGGTGGTGCTGGTGGGCTCAGGGAAGCCCATCAGAAATAGCAGAAATCCTGGTGTACTTTGGGAGTTGGGGTAGAAAACCTCCAGATTCAGCTTGGTTACGTAACAGCATTACTTCCCACTCAAATTCCCAAATAGCATTCATTTGTAGGCATAAATACTTTGTCCTCTTTAAGCCCAAATGTCAAAGACAAGATTTGAGAAGTGCTGCTTCAAAATTTTAGCTTTCTTCGTAAAATATTTCTTATAAGGAAAGGTGAGGTGGGATGAGCTCTGATCCATAGGATCAAACATCAGGGTCTTGTACTGGAGCTGTATTTGCTGCTGGAGGCAGGTGATGAAGACAGGGCACAGTATGTTGCATTCTACTTTTATTGTATGAAAATATGAGAAAAACGTGAGGAAAGATGCCCTTTCCCCTTCCCTGAGCTGCTCTGTGGGCTGGTGAGAGCAAGGCTTGGTGGCTTCTCGGGGATGCTTTGGTAATCATGGAGATAAAACAGGGCAGAGCTGGTATAAAACTCACAGAGTAGAGAATCTGTACCTTTGTGGACTCTTCAAGAACATCGCTGGTTGTTCTATCAGAAATGTTTTGCCCAAAGGAAACAATGCAAGATGTTCCATTCTTGTCCTGTTCTGTGCTATTTCTTTTGTTTGGTCTACCCACGATTTATCTAGATAATTTTCAAAAATAACACGATTCCGTCCTCCCCACATTGTGAATTTAGAAATGGGGCAGCACCCTCACTGAGCTCTTCTATAGCTGATACTACCAGCCACATCCCACTCCATGTCCCAGAGCTAGGCCGTGGGCTTGGATATTTCCAACCAAAATTCTCCCTCCCTTTCTTTTGTAAAGAAGAAAATAAATAATAATAACAAATAAAAGCCAAATGAAAACAAAACAGTTTCCAAAGAGAAGCATCCAGACGCTTCCTTCTGATACCCAGATAGCTTGGCTCGTTCCTCTAATCTCCTGCCTCGACTGCTGGGCTGGCTGGCCACCTCTGAAAGGAGGGGATCAGCCAGCAGTCAGAGCCTGGACCCATGAGCGATGTTGGTGGCAAGGAGGCCTTGGCAGTGGGTTCCTCTCTCACAGCCACCTCTTTCCCCTGCTGGAGGCTCCAATTGTTGGGCCATGGCACACGAGGCTCCCCCGAGCCTGGCGGAGCCCTACAGGAGCCAGCTCCGTGCTGTGAGCAGACAATGCAATTAGCTGGGTTTCACAATGTGCCACTTTGGGTGACCTTTCCAGGGAAAATAATTAGAGGGAGACCATGTCTGCTGTTGATAATTGGCTTCATTAGCTCTGAGGTTAATTTCAGAGATGTGCCCAAGAAGCAAGAGAAGAGGCTCAGGGGAGGCTGCCCAGTTAATTACTTGTGAAATAAAAAAGTCCATAGGCTTTGTCTGTGCATGTGTGTTCAAGGGAGTCCATAGGGCAGCCTGGACCCATGGGGAGGTTGAACCCTTCTCCTGCCATTGCAGTGATGGTGGGATCAAACAGCCTCTCAGAATGGGAAGTTTCCAACCCCTTGCTTGCCTGACTATTAGGGGATTTCAAACCCAGGGTCTGGGTCTGCAAGGACCCACATGGTTGCCCAGGCTGGAGCTGGAGGACAGGACTGGCTGCAGCACAGGTTCCTATTTCTCAGATCTTGAGGTGCAAAAGGGCCATTCCCAATGGAGACCTGTTCTTTATCATGGCACTGAGGGTCCAGAGGATGGGAGAAAGGCAGGAGGGGAAGCACCCTGGGCAGCAGAGCCACAAACACTCTCCATACCACATCTGGTCTGACAACACAGACACAAGTGCCACTTTCTGTTTGTCACCAGGGCTGTCCTTGTGTTGCCCAGCAGGTTTATCCATAGGGCCATGTCCCTCTCTACACAGGCAATTAGAGCCCAAACCTGAAACTGCACAAGCTTTGACTTCCTCTCACCGAAGCTAAACTGACTCCTGGTGACTTTGGTGGGGTTTGCCCAAACGAGGGCCTGGGAGAGGCACAGCCTCAGTGTGTTCCCTCACAGCAGCATCAGAGGAGAGACAGGTTTTTCAGACATGAGAGTCAAGCATAAAAAAGGCTGGGAGATGAGCACTTGGGAATACATTCCCATAGCAAGCAGTTGTGCAGGAAAGAAGTGACCAGGTCAGAGGAAAAGCATATAAACAACCCAGAGAGAGAATCTTCTTGGCTGCCAGTTTGTTTACATCTTGCAGAAGAGAGCGTCGCAAGCCGCATGCATCTCTGGCTGAGTACGACACAAAGTTCCTGTCCTTGCCAGTGATAACGAAGGGAGAGGACTCCCAGAAGTCACGTCTGTATTTCCTGTCCCAGTTTTGGCATAAGGAAGTACTGTAGGTTGTACCCTAATAAAACGATCAAAGGGTCTTTTGTTTGCTTAGGTTTCCTTTCCTCGGGCACACAATTCCCTGGGAAAGCTCTCGGCAGCGTGGTGTGGACAGCGGAAAGGTGGGAAGTGTCTGGGATGTGTATGAGAGACAGACCCTTCCTCTTGACCATTCCTGAGCATGGCTGGACTCGGAGACTTTGCGGATTAAGGTTGAAAAATGCATCATCTGATAAAAACATGGGCTTTTAAGGGAGCCAACAAAACCTGGAGACAGAGGTGCCAGACCATTCCACTGGAAACTCAGCATTATTAGGCTCTAAAGATTTTAGGAAAATCTGACTCAGAATTTCCTGGTTTAGGGGCTAGTCTTTTGTCCCTTAATATCCTGAGTATTCAGATCAGCTCTTGGCACTCAGTTCCTCCCTAGCCTGTCCTCTTCCAGCAGAAAGTGCATCCACCTAGTGACAGAGAAGAAATTATGCCTTGATGGTGGTAACAGACTTTAAGAGTATGTTGGATCATCCCCAATCTTCTAGTTTCTCATTTGTGTTTGGAGTCCAATTTTACCTTTTTCAGCAATTGCAGCTGAGCTAACGTACATGATGGACCCTTCGGTGTGCCCATGTTATGTGAGAACATTAGTTCAGTTTAACACTCACTACAGTGTTCTTCCTGTTGTGAAAAGCATTACTAAAATTCAGCATGTTTAGGAGCAGTGAGGTCCAGCAAGATTTGAGACATCTCTGCTCAGTATCCAGTTGGTCTAAATACATCTAGATCCACGGAACTTGAAGCAGCCACACTGATTTCCATGACCTGGGTGTACCCCAATAATCTGCAGCTCATACCTCATAAAAGGTCTCAAAGCCATAAAAAAATGTTGCTTTCTATTCCATGCTATAAGATCTCTTTTTTCCTCAAAGCTCTTACAGTGAGACATGTTCATTTGTTCACAAACTGGTTCTGGTTTTTGCAAGTGTGTTCCTGGTTAACAGTTTCTCAGCAGTTGAGAGGATTTGCACCAAAGGTTTGGTCTCTGCAGTTGGGAGGATGGGTGGCTGATGAGATCACATGCCATTGTTTCTGCTCCATGAATCAAAGCCTTGAAGCTTAGAGTTGAAGGTCCAAGAAGAAAAAGTAATAAGTAACAGGCTTCTAGGAAAGATCTTTGGAGAACTAAGTGTTTGGTCAAAATTAAGGAAGGCTTGTGAAACATTTTCACAAGTACCTGAATGTTTATTAATGATCATCTCAGGTTGTGGAGAGGCAGAAGCTACCCCAGCACTTTAGTGATACTCTTTGTGTATCTTTTTTCTACTGGCATTAGTGCAAGAATTGGTTCATTTGTAATTAGTACTTTGAACACAGTCTTTTGTTCTAAATCACCCATTCATTTTCTCCCTTAGAATCACATCTCTGGCTTTATAACCTCTCCACACAGATACAGCCTTAAATCAACTCTTGGCTTCAGGCTAGTGATATTTCTTTACCAGAAAAATATCTGGCAGCAACTCCCCAGTGGATTTGAGAATTAGGCTGTATTAAAAATGAGGTTATACTTGGTCATTTCTCCTATACTGTCTTTGAGCAAGCGTAAAGCTTTCTGCTGCTTTATCCATGTCATTTATGGATTTCCATAGTGCCAAAGGAGGCACATACCACATCGCTAAGGCAGATTACACAGAATAAATCATATGGTCAGTGTAGCTGTCCTACAGGCATCTGGCTTTGGGAAGATTTGATCTTGAAATGAGGTTTGATGATGAAGGTTAAATGATCACTCGGAAAAGATGGGAATGCCCTCCATTTATCTGGAGAACTAGACTCTCTAGCATACAGGAGATTTTTATTTGTCCTTTCCTTGATGCAACACTTCCCTCAGTTGCTTGCTAGTGAGACTCCTCTAGCATACAGGAGATCTTTATTTGTCCTTTCCTTGATGCAACACTTCCCTCAGTTGCTTGCTTCCTTCTCTTTCCCCTTTCCCTTCTGTCATGGTTTAACCCCAGCCAGCAACTAAGTCCCACACAAGCTGTTTGGTTCCTCTCTGGTGGGATGAGGGACAGAATCAGAAGGGTGAAAGGGAGAAAACTGGTGCTTTGAGATAAAGAGAGATCAGCTCTTGGCACATCAGTGAAATCAGTGACATCATCCAAGGGCTAGTTTTGAGGCAGAATTGCTGGTTTCTTGGGTCACGGACACTGTTGGGTGCAGGGAGTTGGGAGTGAGCAGGTGTGGCCCTCGCCAGCCCCTTGGTGTGTTTTCCCCAGCTGTGTTCAGACCTGTCCGTGTCACCACAAACCCCATCCCACTGAAATGCCCTTCATGTGTGTTAATTTTCATTTCTGAGCAGGAGCAGGAAACTAGCCAATGTGTGAAAAGAGGGAATAATGGCACGACCTGTCTAAGTTTGGAACCAAGGCCTGATTTGCAGTTTTGGGTCAGCTCTGTTTTTTCTCTAATCAACAAAGCAAACGGGTTTTGGGTAAAGCACAACCTCTGTTCGCTGGGTAACACCAGTGAACAGAGAGCTTTGGAGCAGAGCAGAGCTGGCAGCTGCTGAGGGTGAGCTCACCTTCGCTGGGGGATTTTATTGTGCTTGGATGTGGCCTCAGAGAACCACCACAGTGCAAACACTCGCCAGGAGTAAACATCTGGAGGCCAGAGCTGTTGCTGGGTCTGTGCGTGCAGTATCACTCACAGAGAGGTCCCAGGTGAGAAGTGTGCAGCAAATAATAACAAAAAGAAGCAAAGCATTTTTTGGCAAACACAGCTAATTAGCCCATCATTCTTCTGTTCCCTGGAGACGACATAACAGAGTTGTCTTCAAAATCCAGTGATTTTATAAGAATGTAAATATTATTTTAGTCATCTTTCAAATTACTTGTTCAAATGTCAAGAATGGCATTAGTGTGAGAGAGGCTATCCTTTCAATTACATTTCCTCTTTCTTTTTTGTGTCTCATAATTTTTACAGCCACCTGTGTAGACTATTTGTCAGTACCTTTCTTTTTGTCAGCAGGTAATCTTGTCACTAGTACAGGGAGGGGTTCTTTTCTTTTTTTCTTTTAAATAATTTTTAATGTCACTTTCTTTCTCCAAGCTCTCTGAGCTGGAAGGTTGTGAAACCTTGTCATAACTCCAGAGCTCTGCACTTTCCTTGCCCAATCTGACAGGCATGGTTGAGTAGTTCGCACCTGGCCCTGAGGGTCAGGGCACCTCGACCTATTTTTGGTCTTTCCTGTATTTATGTGTGACCCTGAATGAGTCACACTCTGAAATATGTGACTGCAAATTGCAATAATGAGAATTTCTTAATCCTTGGCTTGACTCTGCAGTGAGCTGGATTACCCTCCCTGCTGTTCTTGGGGAGAACTCTCAGATTTCATACCTTGGACCTACACCAGTGCTTGGTATCCTGAGATTAACACAGGAGATGGACACTGGTATGCAAAGAACAGCTGCTTGCTGGGGACCCTGTGTCACCAGGGCTGTCCCACCTCCACTGCCTCCCAGTGGAGCGGTATTAAGAAAGCCTAAATCTTAAAAAAAAATTGTAATGAAACTTGCACAGGGTCTTATGGGAGCCTCAGGTGCTCCACCATGCTTGTTTGAGAGCCTCAGGTGGTGGCATGGGTTTTCCACATGAGTTCTCCTCATCAGCTGCTGAATTTTGTAAGCAAATGCATGCCCAGAACCTTCCCCACAGACTACTTCATTTTCTGCCATAGTCACCTGGTAAAGTGCCTGCCAGGCCAAGATGTACACAGTGACCATGGCAACAAAAGGCAGTAGTTTGAAGAAGTACCTGAAACTTTTAAGTGTATTACAGGAGGTACGGATGAAACAAAGGATGTTGAAGGCCCCCAGGGTCAGTCATCTTGTAAAACACATGGAAAAGTTGTCTTCATTTCATGAAACAACCACTTTCACAATATGGCCAGCCTGCATTAGCCTGTGGTTATTTAGCAAGTCAGCAGCAGAATTTCACGCTCTTGTCTCCTTTGTGGGCACTGAACATAGGATCAATCTATACAAGTGGTTTGTTTCCATTGTCCTGCCACTGCTCGTTCCCAGGTACTGGTGCACAGAGGCAGTCAGGCAAAACAACTGAAGTTCATCTAATCTCTAGTTAAAGCAAAAGCTCTGTAAAACACTCTCAGCTTTCCAGAGGTGTTGGAAGCTGAGCAGTTTTCACACAGCACTGCAAAGCAGTGGTGCTTGCTGCAGCCCCACTTCATCTCAGGGGTCTCCTCCAGCTCAGGCTGTGACGAGGTGAGGGAGAGCCATTTAAAGTAAGGATGGAGGAAACTGCTGAGTTTCAGCTGTAAACTTGAGTACAATGGACTACCTGGGTAGCCATTGTAAGCCATTGGAAGCCTTCCTCACCTCTGTGATGTGCCTAATCAAGGCAAGGAGGGAGCCCACTGAGAGGGAGAAGAGGTGAAGCTGGAGGAGTACTGCCTGTTCCTGCTTGTTGCATTTCTTATTATCAGTAATGAGGGGTCTGAGAGTCTCAATCCTGTCTGAGTTTTGCAGGAAACACTTGAGGAGGGCTTGTTTGTATTTCATAAAATCCAGGAAAAACAACAACAAAATAAAACAGTCCCCAGTCAGCCCAAGAAGTGGGCCGATGAAAATAAACCAGTAAAGCGTGGGCTGGACACCGGCAAGCATGGGGCACGTGGAGGGGATGTGTGGCACCCAAGATGGTGACAGAGCTATGTGGAGAGCCAGAGGAGGTTTTACAAGGCTTCTGGGGAGAAGTGCCCATGTTAGGGGCTTCAGAAGTGCTGGAGACGTTTCCCCTGTATCGCAAGAACTGTGAGAGGCAGTGGAAGAGGAGGAGGAGATAAGCACATTTCTTCTGGCAGGACAGTCTGAAGTTGGGAGATAAAGCACAAGGACTGTTTTGTCTGTGCCTTCATACTTTTTCCTTATTGTGTCTCCCGGTGTCTCTTGCCTTGGGTCCTTTCTCTTCATGGCTGTGTTTTGGAGGGGGAGGAGCAGGGACTGCTGCCTGGCTCTGGTGCAAGTAGGGCCAGGAGGGTGCCAGCTGGGAAGTTCCTATCCTGAAAACCTTTCTCCCTTTTCCTTTGGGCAGATAGTCCAAACGCCAAAGGTGAGGCCTCAGGACAGAGAAGGCCCAGCAGACATTCTTTGGTGGATTGATGTTGGAATCTTTGCCTGGCCTCTCCCATCCTTCCCTTCCATCTTGCCCTTCCTTCCCCACTGTGGGAGATCTCAGCTCCATCGTTTTCAGCCCCATTCCCCCACACAACACTTTCACAGTGAGATTCATTCACTTCCCTGTTTGGCTCCATGACTTTCTCAATGTCCTTGGCCTCGGCTGCAGCACTCCCTCAGGTCATGCCCTGAAGTTTGATTTCTCCCTCGATCTATCAGCAGGGCCTGCCCTGCCCAGTCCTCTGGAACAGCATTTTCAGGGCAGTTGTTTTGGTGGAAATGATCGGTTCTAAGTGAAAACGAAGATGGGGGTAATTGTCACACATCCCTCCTTCTCTCTGTCACTTCCTCCAGTCAGGCAGCAGGCAAGTAAATCCCCAACCTGCCTAGGAAGCCAGTGAATGTTTGTCCCATTGGGTGCAGGATGTGCAGCCCTGGAAGGGATGTTGGAAGGGACACGGAACTGTCCCCTCTGTCCCCCTCTGAGAGCCCTGAAGAGGGATGGGGCTCAGGTGTGCTTTCATGGGTATCCAGAGGGTATGGATATACTCTATATTTCATGGGTATAGTCTTCCTGCCTGAGTTCAGCCTTTGCAGTAGAGATGGGTCAGTGCATGGATTGTGCTCCCATGGCCCTTCATAAAGGGCTTCACCAATAACACACCAAACATCTTGACAACAAAATAACCTGGAATTCCAAAACTTTCCCCATCTCCCCACCACTCTGATGTGTGATGCTTGTTGCTGATGCCATTTTGAGGACATGCTGAACCTTTGAAAACAATGTGACCTTGTGCAATCCCAAGCAGCCACACAGGATGCTTGCTGCTTGATTTTCTTCTTTAACATTGTGTTTTCTGTGAGAAAGAGCTATGAGATCAGGCTGTGATGGCAAAGAATGGTTCTTTCCAAAGAATGCTGCTTTCCTTGGAAAATGAGATGGGACCACTCCTCATGTACAAACCATCTTTTAAGGCACATTAGGAGTAATGGCTATCAGATGGATGGAGAGAGCTGGGGATACACAGCCAGTATAATTAGCTGGCATATGACTGGAGTGAATTAGTTAATTCAGGCTTTGATTCTGTCCTCTCAGAAGAAAACAAATGAGAAAACATGCCATTAGAGGAGATGAGTTGTCTTAATCATTGGTTTGACATTCCTGTTCTTTCTGTTGGACACCTTTTATCAGCAGAGATTTGGGTCTAGCTGTGGGTGCCAGACAGGCACTGCATTAGTTCTGGAGGAAAAGTCATGGCACGTTAGGTCACGGCTCAGAAACTTCTCGGCAAGACTACACCAGTGTAACAAAACCCTGGTATTTGGGGCAGCCCCAGCGTGTGGATGTGGGATAGGAGAGATGCTACATGACTTTACTGCTCTAACCTGGTGGTATCGTTGTGAGGGGACACTTGTGACGGAACATTTAGGGAGGTGGACGTGCCAGTGGGCGTATTGTGACTTAGATCACAGTATCTGCTGAAGGCAGTGCGTATTTGCCTCCCCTGTGTATATATATATTTAAGTAGGCAGCAGTTCTGTGGCGCTGCTCACATCAGCCCACCAGCCCTACCTACCTTATGGATAAAAGAGTGTGACAAGTTCAGCTTTTGGGGGAAATGCTGTCGGGGCCTCTGCCAGTTGTTCACCCGTAAGGGTTGGAAGTGGTCATGGGGAGCCCATCTCCGAGATGGGTGTCAGACATGAGGATTTCAGCCATCCCTGTGGATCTGTGGCTCAGCAGGGAAGGGCTACTCTTTTCTGAACTGTAAACCAAGCCCTAGCTCTGGCAGATCCTATGGATCTCAGTATGCTTCTGGCTAAACTCACGGTGGCACAGATTTTTACCTGAGGAGAAATCCTGCATGTAAAAGTCATAAGTAGAGAAGCCACATTCAGCTGGAGGGAGGCCAACCTCAGAGCAGTTTTTATCCACTCATACTGGGGACAGCCCCAGTGCAGGGATTTTCTTGGTCCCTTTCTGAGGTCTAATAGCTCAAAATAGATGTGAGTAGCTCCACTACCACTTTTATTAGAAAAGGGGGGATTTGGAGGGGCTGGAAAGCAAGGTGTGAGAGGCAATTACACACCCCGAACTTGGAGGCCGGTCGTGACTTTTATGATCTCATTTCCTCATCCACACACAAACGCTTGGCCAAAGCCCAATCTCTGCAAATGAGCTTTGGTCACCTCTGGTTTTAATTAGCAGGAACAGTCCTGTGCAGTGTTCCCAATAAGTTAATGACAAAGTATCAGTCTCAGTCTCTGGCAGTTTTCTCTTCTTCATCCTGCCAGAGGGCTTTTTCTGAGCCCCAAACCAGTCCCTTGATCTCTGCTTCCAGGAAACCTTTATAAAATTCAGACCAGATTCTTGAGCAAGAACCAAATGTTTCAGCCAGAAATATTTCTTTTTTCCTCTTTTTTTTTTTTTCATTTTATTTTTGGGAAGGGTGAATGGAGGATGATTAAATCTGAACTGAATCTGGACAGATGATATTTTCAATGGCACGTTTAGCATTTCTCTGAGAAGGCTCCAGTGGGCACAGCGCTGCCGTTGTTTCCTTAAAGATGTCAGTCAGGCCAATGTGTTTAAACAGGTTCGGCTGTTACCTTCTTTCCTCATGTTTCACAAGTACAACCAGTGAGTCATGTGCAATATTATTTATTTGTACTCCAGCACAGCAGTGATGGGCTCTTGTGGGAGGCACTGCAGAAAGCCCAGAGAGGGAACGGCTTTGCTTTTAAAGAGGAACCCAGCAAAACACCCAAAGTGCTGGCTAAAATTGCCAATCCCCATCCATGCAGCAGGGATGGAGGTGGCCACCCTCTCATGGCAGTGATGTGGCTCCCTGTGGGGCGTGATGGCCTTGTTGGCCATGCCAAAGAGGGGGATGAGGTTCTCTGAGCCAAAGGACAACCTGGTGCTGCTCAGTGACCGCCCACAGTGGAGCCACAGCGCAGCCACTGCTCTGAGCTCTGCCAGGGAGGTCACACACACAGGGGCTCCCATCCTGAGCATGCAGTTGGGTGAGTGAAGGAAGGTTGGTGTACCTGGACATCAGAAAGTCCCCCAGTGTATGGCACTGAGCAAAGGCAGAATTGCAGTGTCCATCACGGTCTGTGCTCTCTGGTGGATGTGGGGGGTGTGTAGATCATCCTGTGTCTCCCTGACCCAGCTGCCAGTGTGACTGCCCAAAGATGCATTTCTGCATTAAAGACTGTCTCTCTCCAGGCCTTAGTTAACTTCCAGATTAATGCAGAAGCATGAATTATTCATCACACCACCAATGAGGCCATTAAGTTTCCCATCCTTTGAAGATACCGGTACCTATACTTATTACAAGAGCAAAGGAGGAGGCTGCAGATCTAATTGCAGGCAACAAAGTGAGGAAGACTCCTCGTCTGCTGCTTTCCTAGTGAGCCTGAAAAGCCTCTCTTTTATAGAGGTGTCAATAGCAATTTCATTCTCTTTTCAGAGGAACAAGTGCCTTTAACCATTTAAACCCACTTAAACGAATGGCTTTTGTGCTTCGATTACAGACACAATGCAGAGAAAACCAGCCCCGGTTGGATGCAGGGTCCCCCACTGGGGAAGGTCCAGCTTGTGGCCAGAGGGGTCGTGGGTGCTGCTCTGCCCTCCTGACCCACCGACCTCTCCCAGCTGGGACAAGCCTCTCCCTGCTGATCTGAGCCTGGATGCGGGGCTGCATGGGCAAAGTTTGCTGTGTGAAGGCTGCACTTTGTGACACAGCCATAGAGCAGTGCCTATCACCTCTGAGTGACACCCTGCCTCATCCACCAGCTACTTCCAAAAGCCCTCACATTGCTCCAGGCGGCCTGGGCAGCCAGTGCCTGACTTGGTATCTCAGGACGTGTTTTCTCTCTGCTTTGCTTTCCTCTGCTGGCTTTATCCTGCTCAAAACTGCTCATGAAAATGGCCTTCTGAAGACCATGGGGGTCACTTTGCTTCAGAACTCAAGCCCCTGCCCAGGCACAGTAGGCAACTTTGTTGTTCAAAGTACTCCAAGAGCTCCAGGCTAAGTGGACGACAGCAGCGTTAATAAATAATAAAAGACATCAATAGTTTGGAGGGTTTTATAGACACTGCTATCTCGAGATCTCAAAACATTTCACAAATGTCAGTTTGTGGAGCCTTACACATGCTCTTGCCAGACTGAGTGGAAAAGAGTTTGGACATGCAGGAGGGCAGGAACCAAATCCCAGCCTCTCTGCCCCCATGTCATTAACCTTTTGGGCCACAGCTCTGAGCAGCCTGCACTTGTACAGACATCCAGGGATGCTGCTTTTACTCCCTGATTTTTATATGCACAGCACCACTTTGGTTGGATAGAAACAAAATCAGGGAGGCTGCTTCTTCTCATTGAATTATTTTCCAGCAATTTTTTTGGTATAAATAGCCCAGAACAGCGGTGGTGATACCCACCAGTAAGCACTGGCCTGTTTATGTGCTGTGAACCATATCTTGAAGGGAGCACAGTACCACTGTCATGTTATTTTGACATTAAAATGCAATAGTATTAAGCGATAAAGGAAGGAGATTGTCTTCAAGGTAGAGTTAAACAAACTAAATGGTTAAACAAGGACTTTTATGAGGTTTGAGGCTAGTTCGCTTTCACTGTCCTTCTATTAGGGATTGCCCCAGTTATCTCATGGCTGGAGTGAACTTGAGAAGGCTTTGCTGGGCAGGCTGAAGTGCCATGACTGTATGAAAGCCTGGAGGAAGACACCCTGTTTTCTTTTCTATGTGCCTTCAAGGTGTTTGCAAGCTCACCCTATTGAAATGTGTTTCTTTTGCCACTGCAGTGGCCTTGGCTGACTTGGCATTCAGCTTGGTCTGAAGAGGGAAGCAGATGGCAGCAACTGAAAACCAGAGTAAGAAGTTACCTTGTCTCAGTCTCTCAGGTAATAAAGTCCTGCTGAACAGCAATATTAACAGAACAGGGATGAGATCTGAGCAAAGAAAGCTTAGGGGGTTTGGTACAAGTGGGAAGACACATGATCTGTCTGCTTAGGAGCATACACAAATGCCCGAAACCCAAGGCAGCTTTTGGGGCGTGTCTGTCCTCAGAGTTATTTTCATTTCCTAAATATGTTCAGTTCAAACACACCTGACATGTAGGGAATCTGTCCAGCTGTGCTGTGACCCGTGTGACTGCTTGGCACCGGGGTGAGCTCAGAGGAAGGGAAGGACTGTGGCAGAAAAAGGGACTGGTGATGTTTTTCTCTTCATCCCATCTAAACTGACTTTTCAGTCTTGGCACGAGGCAGCAGGGAAGAGAGGGGACAAAGCGAGGCACAAAATGCATCTTTCGCTCTGACCTATGCTTGGTTAGCTCCTCTCTGATAGCTCCCCAGGACTAATTGTCTGTGTTGGCAGTCTCTAGCGAGGAAGATCACATCTCCTAGGTGAAGCTTTTTTCACTCACTGAAGATTTAGTTGTTTTTGAACTTAAGGCCAGAAAACCCCATGGAGACTTAGATCCTCTTCTGTTTCCAGAAGCAAGGAGGGGAGGGAGTGATTTTCACTGCAGCAACCGAGTACATGACAACAGGACAGTCTGTGGTCCATCCCAGGGCTGCCTGGCTGCCACACCAAAAGTTGTACCAAATTGTACCCATTAATGATCCCAAAAACATAAGTGGATTAAAATAATTTAAGAAATAATTTCCTCAAAAAACACAGGAATTCAGCATCTGCACTTATCTGCTAGGCTGCAAAGTAGTGAATCTGGTTCAGGAGTGAAGCAGTTTCTGAACTGCGTTAAGGTCTTTCCTGGCTAATACAAGCCCAAAGTGGCTCCAGCTAATGCAAAATGCTTATGTTGCTTTAAGGAAAGGCTTCACAAGTTCCTGGGTAACAAGAGCAAAGGAAAATCCAGTTGATCTTCATTTGTTTTCTTTTTTCCCTTTTTCTCAGCCTCAGTTTTATTTTAACCACCTTGGCAGGAGGTGGATTCATTTGGCAAACGTGCTGCTGTTGGTGCAGCAAGTCCCCTGTGCCGATGCTAAAGGCTGCAGCATCCCGAGGTTCAGTGAGCCACAGGTGCAGCCCTGCCCCTGGGTTTCTAACAGTTTCTCTGAAAACACAGGGAAGGCACAGCACAGAGCCACAAAAAGAGAGGAGAGCTAGAGAAAATAGACGTGGAGGGTGAGAGACCTGTTCAGCGAGGCAGAGAGAAGTGAGAAGCAATTTGACTTCTGTGCCCAAGTACTTTCACAGAGAGAAAGCACCAGATATGGATGGGCTCCTTAATCTTGGGAGGTAAATCAGGGCTAGCATCCCTGGCTGGTGAAAAGAAGCAAAGAAAGTTCAACAGGGCTTGTGTTTTTGGCAGCGGCGACAGCGAGCCTTGGGGACAAATCACCCACAGCAGAGGCTGCTTTGTCTCAAACACTCTAATAGTCCTTCTTTTGAGATAGGGGTAATCAACAGAAGCCATTAATCTTAATGTTGGGGTAATTAAGCTCAATACAGGGCAACTGAGTGAAAATGAATAGGCTGGGATGTACGGAAGTCAGATGGGATAATTCTTTGTGGACTTCCAGTATACAAACAAGCTTTGTAGTCCTAACGTGAGCCCCAGAGGCTCGCTGTGTTTTACTGTGAAAAGATGTGGGTTTATTAACACCAGATATCCTTCCAGGCCACTTTCAGAGAAGCTGGAGGATGTTTCTGGTGTAGAATGGCACTGGAATTCTTTAAAATGTTGGCAGGTCTGCTCCCGCTTTCCTTTCTGCAGGATGTGAAGGGATCAGGTCCCAAGCTGCGGCCAAGGGCTGCTCTCGCCCAAAGCAGTGCGGGTGATGCTGGGCTCGGTGCCGGTGTCGGGGGGGACGGCAGTGCCACACGTGTGCTCAGCAGTTGCCACCCCACGAAAGGTCAGCCACAACGCTGCCATTTGCAGCAGGAGCGAGCCGGAAAGATGTCCATGGTGGAGGTGTCCCCTGAGAAGGGAGGGCAGCAGCGCCAGGGGCAGAGGACAGGAGCGGTCTCCGCAGTGTAAATGTCACTGCCCATCTCCTCTTCCTCCTCTGTCCAGCCCTCCACAGCCTCGGGATGGAAACCTCTCAGCTTTATCGAGGGAAACGCATTTCCTTCCCTTTTGCAACCGTGCTGCTTCTGATTTTATAGCCAAGTATTTATTTTATTAATTTTTAAATCACCATTAGTTTCAGCCACGTTGCCGTGTTGGGCGACAGAAGGGAGAAAATGTGAATACACTGCTCTCCCCAAACCTGGAGCACGTACAGCCGGGTGGCAGTTCAGGCTTGGCTTCTCATCTGGAAGCTGGAGCTGTGTTTCTAACAATACAGCACCCACCCAGCATGAAATTGTAATGGATCACACCTTGCCCTAGGTCCTTGGCTTATCCTTGGTTGACACTGAATTAAAGGACACGATGTGTGGGACTCAGTAAATCCCTAACCTGCTGTCCCAGAGACAAGTATTACCAACCGCACCATGCTGACACACGAGATTAGTGGAAGAGGTGCCCTCAATGCCACAGGCAGAAATGGGTCAGCTCCTATTTGGAAAGCTCTCTACTTGAAGTGAGTAGCGATGCAGCCTGTAGGAATAAAAGGCCAAAAATCCTGTGTTTTCTGCCTCGGAGCCCTGCTGAGATTCACAGGCAGTGAGTCCTCAGCAGCTGAACAAGACCATTTGTGTGGTGGATATTAGCTTTGTGTATTGCATTTTATTAGAAATTAGGTAGCAAAATTAGGAAACAGTCCATCTTAGCAGCTGCACTTAGCATGTGTGAAACTCCTTGCTACCACTGAAGTCCTTAAATTTGTGTAAAGTCTATCAGCCAAGAATTTGTTTATTAAAGGCTTTATTGTAAACTTATCAAATGCAATACCAGTGTCCCCACTGCTTCTAATAACTGGCTGCAGCAACAACACAAATCTCATATCTATTCCCCTTTCCCTCTTCCCTTTGCCCTAATCAAATCCTTTATTCATGCTTTTTCTGACATACCAGGTTTTCTGGCTTGGTTCAGCAGTGACTAAGTAGCTGTACAGTAACAAAACAGTGCTGTCTTTGTTCTGGAAAAGTGGAGAAATGAAATGTATAATCTTCAACTAAGGAAGCTCACAAGCGAGAAGGAAGCCATGCGTATTTCGGCATGAGCTGTGTTGAATTTACCAATGCTGACTAGAAAGAGAGCAAAGAAAGAAAACAAACTCATTTGTTGTTTTGCTTTACCACCTCTTAAATGACCCAAAGCCCCTTCAGAGCTGATGGTGTTTTGCTGGTTAAACTGATGATACTCATCTGCCTCTCATACGTTTGCCTTATTTTCTTCACTCTCCCACTGTTCGCTCTCCCACGCTACACATGCTCATCCTTCCAGTCGGGATCACGAGGAGCCCTGATCATGTTCTTTCTCCTGCGTAGCATCATGTCTTCAGCTGGTATTTTGGACAGCAAATCATCCCCAAAACTGCACTTCACTTAGGACAGCCTACTGTGTTTCTTCCATCATGTGGGACCCTCCAAAGACAGCTCAGTTGAGCAATAGGCGCATTCTGTAAGGAAACCATAGTTGTATCTCTTCCTGGGTTATTTCAGTAAGTCCTATTGATTCACCATGCTTGCAGAAAGCAAAACTGAAATATGAAGTGTTACCCCAGCTGTGTGAATCCTCAGGACAAGATGGCATAGCCTGTGTGCTTTCCATGGTGGCTTGGATGCCCCAATCTGCCAGTGCTCCTGGGCTGGCTACAATCCCTCTGGGAGCAGTCAAAGAGGGAGAAGTCACCTGCCACAAAGGTGTTACTACTGCAAGGTGCAGGTGGGACAGAGTAGGCAGACACACTCGAGCTGAGGACAAACCCCTGCTCCTTCTTGGAGCTGCGGTAGCCAAGCATTGAGTTGGAGACCAAAGCCCTGTTTTACTTCTGGTGACCTTGCAAAATCTGCAGAGACATTCAAGGCATGCGGCAGGCAGGAAAGGGGAGTGCAGGACGGGTGGAAGCCAGATGTGAGCTGGCTCATTCGAAGGTTTCTGCACAGACCTGGGCAGTGTTGCTTTTTCTGCTCTTTTGAGTCTGCCCCTCGAACCACTGCACAGCATGTGCACCAGTGGTACAGTTAATTCGCCTGGGAAGTTTGGCTTCTCCAACACTCAGATGATGTGTGTAGTCTGCTCTGTGTCCGGTTGTGGTTCTGTCCTGGCAGGATGTGCTCCTGCTCTAGGTCTGGCCCTGAAAGGCAGAAGGATCTGCCCTCCCAGAGCCTGTTCTCTGGGAGAAACCTCTGAGCTGGCTACGGGGCACTGAGCCTAGTGGGGAAGGAAGGCAGGGATAGCCTGACGAGGAACCCAACTGCCTGAGAAACCAGCTGGAGGCTCCTCAGAGGAGCAGAACATGAGTGCAGAGCCAGGTCACAGAGCTGATGGGAAGAAAGGCACCTGGAGAAGACTGTATTGCGCTCACAGCAGTGTAGAGGCTCAGTAAAACCAAGGCTAAAGGGAAGGACTTTTCTTCCAGTCAAGAGTGGGAGGAGAGTTTGTTTTAATCCATTTCTTTGGAGTAGTTTTAACCCCTTTACTATAGTTCTTTATTCCAGGAGTTCATTGTTCAGGAGTAGGAGGCAGCTACGGGGACTTCTGGTGCTGGGTAGGGTTTGGGTAGATCCGCCTCAAAGGTCTTGAGCTGCTGAAAACCCATGGCTAGATTTATCCCTTCAGCCAGTTTCTGTGGCCTTCTTCGACCAGTCAGGGCTGGTTACATCAGCAGCAAGCCAGAGCAACTTCTCAGCCTAACCAGTGACCCCAGTGCGAGGGCAGCTCTGTGGACTGGAAGTGTGCAGTGTCCCAGCAGTGCTTTGCTGAGTAGGTCCTCAGGTTTCCAGCCTGCTGGGATACGTTGCTGAAGCAAATTATGTTTCCAGGATTTTTCTTCATTGGTGGGAGCCTCGTGAAACATGGGGCTACCTTCTGCTCTTTCCCATGTCTTCAGGGCCCTTTGGGTACTGTGGGCCTGTTTTCTCCATCAGGGTGGTTTCCCTGTGTGTTCCCCATGGGAAGAACCATCAGTGTGGTCGTGACACTGGAATTCATTACAAGATGACTGTGACAACTTCAGGAAATAAACAGTGGGAGCAGATGGGCTTCCAGAGACCAGAAATCCCGTTTCTCTATGAACATCCTCAATAATTGGATGCGTGCAAAAACAAAGGAAGGAAGGAGAAAATGCTGAAGGCTTGGGACAGCCTGTGGGCAGAATTGCCTTAACACACGAGTGAGCCTTTTCTGGTGGCTGCAGCGTGGTGGGCACCTGCAGAGCTGTGCATGAATCACCTGACATGCTCTTTGTTTCATTGTGCTGTTACTCATTGAGCTGTTGCAGGAAGCTTTCCACCCTGCCACCCCAAAGCATGGTTATCCTTCAGGACTTGGCGTTCCATCAGCTCGGTGCTGTGACCCAGTTACCTGATTTAACAGGGACATTTTTTTTCTCCTTTAAGGACACTGTTGTGAAAATATTCTCCTTGCTTCTTTGGTCTTGAGGCAGTGACTGAACCTCATTCTCCTTCCCCCTGTCCCATTCCACCCTGCCCATCTGTAAATCCTGTTGTTCTGCGTTGAAATGCCTTGGCTGCACCAAAAATTACCTCCTCAAGGATGGTATTTGGCAGTACACAGAAAACAGGAGAACTGAAGAAGGATGTGGAAGCAGTATCCAGCTAAGGCATTAGGTACTTCATACAGCAAACCCTCTTGGCCCCAAACCCTTTCTAGCCAGTTTTGATTATTTTCTTAGAAGGAATTTTAGAATTTAATGCATAAATAACTGCTGTGATAAGTTTTGTATTTTCCACAGCACTTCTGAGTTGTGCTGGAAAACAAAAAACCTAAAACTTTTTTTTTTTTTTTGAAACGCCTCAATATTCTCAGGATAGGGAGTCAATCTTCAACCTCCTTCTGAAACTGGTGGTAATTTGCTGATTTTCTGGAGGTGACATTTGGTGTCTCCCAGAGGGCTAAGACACACAGTGATACCCCCCTTTATGTTGAGACTGTGCTGTCCTGGGTTTGCTCCCCAAGAAGCAGCAGCTCACCCTAAAAGTCTCTTGAACTGTGCTTCAGCCATCACTGAGCTACAAACTCACACATAGTGCTTTAAATTGCCAGTGCAAATGAAAGTTCTTTCAAACAGCTTCTTGTCTGTAGAATAAACTAAAATGAAGAGCTCCAAAATATGCAAAGATGCAAAATAATCCTGGCAGGGGGGAGTTAATCAGGCATTAAAACCCAGGGCAGAGTCCAGGCAGAGATTAGAGAGCTGCTCTTTAATCAAAGCAGCTGAGCTCATGCGTGCCTGCTAGTAACACTGCTTTTCAACCTGGAATTGGAGTTAGAAAAGCAAGGATTTCCTGTAATTCCATTAATACTATTATTATTTGTGCAATGATCTGGAAGCATTCTCTTCAACTATAGTCTGGGATCAGGTGCTGTCATCCCAACCTCCTGTTCCTGCTAGGGCAGCAATGGAATGGGAAGATCCTGCCTGGCTTGGTCTGTCACTTTGCAGGACAAAGCATTGCTTGTGAAGGGGAGCAGCTCACCTGGGTTTTGGTGCCAACCCGCCCCGTGCTGGTCACAGCGAGGACGATGCTCTTGGCATCGTTGGATGCTCTTTTCTCTGGCAGCAGCCGAGTGCCAGGGCCTGGAAAGCACAGCCCACCAGGGATCTGGTTGTGTGCAATGCCCAGACCCTGCTGTGCTCACAGCCGGTCGGTGATTTGGTGGTTTGGTGTGTAGGCTGGGAGCTCAGTCCCAGAAAGCTCTCCCTCATCACCTGGGCTGGGGATGGGGCTTTGTGTGGCCTCCAAGGCTCCGTCACCAAACAGGAGTGTTGCTGTCGAGTGGCTTTAGCCCTCAGGCACAGCAAAGCACTGAGCAGACAAAAAAAGGACCAAAAGCCACTTGAAGGTGTCAGCACTGAATACACAGCAGTGCCAGCAGCTGCCTTCTGCCTAATGGAGCTGTGCAGATGTGAGAGCACAGGATTAGCAGGACCCTGAACCCCTGGCTGCCAGGATTTAAGGATGGATTTGAGCTGAACAGCACAAGCACAGGGCAGCTGCCCTTGCAGTTGGTTCTCGGTTTCTCCTGGCCCTCCTGCCCTGAATGTCCATGAGCTTCACTTCTTGCCAGGCTGCCTCTCTGCACGAGTGCCTCTCTTCCCAGCTCTGGCAAGGTCTCCACTCACCAAGCAGAGCTGGTGCTTACTGGAGCTTGCTGGACCCTCCTGGGTGCTTACTCCAGCAGAACTCTTTATGGCGCTGGGAAGGCTGCCAGGTCTGCGAGAAATGGCACCAGGTTTGCACCTCCACATCCACATGGTCACTGAGAAATTGCAGCCCAGACTATTTGGTCCTTCCTTGTGCCCGGACAGGGCAGATTGTTACCAGCCAAGCAGAAGGGTTGGTAGATAAGGAGCTCATTTCTGGAGTTTTCAAAGTTTTTTGTGGCTCAGGCTTTGTTCAGGTGGCAGGTCAGGCAGACACAGGTTGGCTTTTCTTATCTCTAGTCCTGGAAAGCTTCTTGTCCAAACCTGGCTGCAATCTGTGCCTTTTGCCCTCAACCCTCTGCATTTCCATGCTGATCCATTTGAACAATGGTGTTTGAATGAGCTTTGCTCATCAGTTGCTCTGTGATACTTCAAGGAACAGAGAAATAGAGCAAGTCCCTTTGTTTCCTCCAGGGGTTTTCAGGTGCCCGTGACAGCTGGCCTGACAGAGTAGATACAGTCTACTTGCTTCCTAATTTTTTAACTAAACTCCAAATATTTCATTGTTCATTGATCATGACCTGTCTTCTCCCTAGCAGATGGATGTGTACTGGGGACATTTCTCATTTTTCAGGATGAGAGAGAGGCTTTTCTCCATCCTAGCATTATGCAGCCATAGGAAGTGCTTGCCAGAGGCACTGTCTGCAGATGGGTAGTGAGTGGCTCTCTGGCTAACCTGGCACTCTGCTCTTAAGTTTGGCTTTTCTTGATGTTAATGACCCTTGCCACTTTCCAGCTAGGATCGTGCTGGATATTGTGGGCCATACCGAGTGCTAAAAGGAAATAAAACATTTGGGAATTAGCCCATGCAAACAAAACTCAATTGAAATTCAACAATAAATAAAAATAGGTAAAGGTATTTGCAAGGACACCACCTTGTTGCTTTTCTCTGCTAAAAGGCTATGAAATAAGGAGTGGAGATGTGTGTGCCAACACATGAGGCTGCTGCTGGGCAGAGTGATCTCCAGGTCCTGTGCTGACACCCTGCCCCTCTCCATGGTGATGGGCTGCAGTACCCAATCCTTGTTGATTGATGCTTATTGCCATCAGGACTGCAGGGCAGAAAACCTGCTGAAAACAGGCCAGCCACAAAAACAGCTCTTCTGAGTTGATTTCTGCTGTGTTAGGAGGAAAACACTCTATAAAGGAAAATACAAGAGAGAGCTGGGACAATCAAAGGCAGTGTAGGGGAGAGACTGCTCAATAAAAGCAGTGGCAGCGATGTGCCCCCAGCAAGGAATCGCTGCCTTCTCCATCAAGGGTTAACACTGGATCAGCACAATCCCTATTTTTGACTGTCTCCAGCAGTTTCCTAGCAGCCTGCTTTGACTGGGTTATGCTGAAGGCCTGCCTTAATGTTAGTGCCATTGGGGAAAAGAGGAATTCCTGTGCTGGCCCAGGAGCTGCAGGACATTCCCAGAGTGTCCTGCTTCGCTCATTGCCTTTTCCAAAGCTTCTGTCTGGTTGAAATAAGAGCCCTTCCAAAATTTCCAAGCAATTAAATTAAATCTCCTTGGAAGGCAGGCCTGGATTGCCTTTCAAGAAGGGAGGCTGACTGCAAGCAAAGTTAGCAGTGCTGGTGTTGAACTGTACAGCAATGCTTGGAGCAGTTTGCCCTCCCATGGCCAGCTGGAGCTTGCAGCTTCTGCTCTCCAGTGCTGCCACAGAGGTTTCCTTTGGCTCAGATGGATTCAGACTCTGGATTAGCATTGTGCTCCTTGCCTGTGTCTTTACTTCAACCCCAGGAGAATCTGCCTGAAAGGGAGAGCAGGAAGTTTGCTGGAGCAAAGCACTCTTGTGCAGAGTGCCCATAACAGCCTTCTCCAGCAGCACCTGCTTCCATGCAGGCAATTTTGGCTTCTTGGGGATACTATGGGCCCATTCTGCATTTTGTGGTTTGGTCACTCGTTTGTGGTTTGCTGAGGCTCGTGGGTAAGCTACAAAATAACCAGAGCTGCTGCACCTCAGTGGGTGCACATGACAAGTGATTGCAGGCTGAAGCACTGCTGGGTATGAGCTCTCTGGACACATCTTCTGCATTCACATGGGGAAATGGCCTCAAGTTGTGCCAGGGGAGGTTCAGGTTGGACATCACTAAAAGGGTGATTAATCATTGGAATGGGCCACCCAGGGCAGTGGTGGAGGCACCATCCATGGAGGTGATCAGAAAAGGAGCAGACGTAGCCCTTTGCAATACGGTTTAGGGGGTTTGGCGGTGTTGGGTTAAGGGCTGGACCTTGAAGATGTCAGAGGTCTTTTCCAACCTTTGTGATTCTGTGGTTCATGGATCCCATTGTGAGATCGTTCCTCCACTCTGGGGCCAGATCCCTCACACATCTCTTACGTTTGAGCAGCCCCACTTCAGGGTGTGCCTGCACCTGGGATGCAGAGAGCAGGTTGGCCTGGCATGGGTGGGGGCCACAGAGGAAAACACGATGAAAACAGGAAACTATTTTGCTTTTTGTCAAGGTTTTGCATGGGAAAACAAGAGATTAAGTGCATACTCCCAGTTTCTGCAATTTTTTTTTTTTAAATTGCATATCCTGAGATTCAGACTTTCAGGCATTTAGGCAGAAGACGGCAGTAGATAGGCTGATTTCTGCCTCCCACCCACCATCTTCCAGTGACATCCCAGTAAACAACCAGGTATAAGCACTGATGCTTCCTTCCTTCATCCATCTCTCAAAAAACTTTTTCTAATTTGCCCTTTGAATTTGTTGGGTTTCTCTTCCTCAGCATCTTCAGTAGATTCCCAAACCCCAGCTATCCCTGCAGGCCTGGACTCCCTGCAGTGGATTTCTAGGCAGTATGTGCATGACAGCAGTTCTCTCCCTGGTGTCCTATGGTGTCCCCAGCCCCACTCTCCAGGACACAAAACACAGGAATCTGGTCCCTGTTAACAGGCCATTAGCACCAGCAACATCCAGAGTTGAATGTCTTGGTCTTTGATCTGCCAGCAGTTACTGTGCAGTGTCCAGTGTCAAGTGTGGAAAGCCACATGACTTTAATGACAGGGTATCCATTGAGGTCTCTGGTTTGCAGGAGGTTGTGATAATTTCCTCTTTCTCTCAGATAAAAGAAATGCAGAGTAAGAGAAGTTCCTTGGCCACTGCTGGGTGGACACTTTGAATATCTCATTTAATTTACTAGATAATGATCACATTTATGGAACAGCTTGTTTCAATTTTCTCATTATCACTAACCGAGATGATAGCTTATTTAATCCACTTCTGCACCACTTCACAGACAATGAAAAATGTGGGAAGGAAAGTCGTTCAGGAGAGCATGTGGAGCCCTGGTGTAAGCAGGTTGATGCAGATGCTTCTTCAGTGAGGAAGCCTCAGGTTTCTGATAAAGGTCGCAAAGAGGAACTGAGTAATTTTGCAGGACCTATGCTGTCGTCCATTCAGGACTCAGGTCATGCTGGAATTCAGTGACTGAACCAGATGCCAAAGCTTTTTGTCTGAGACAGTAAGAAGTCTGTGCTGTTAAAAGACTGATATATTGTCTGCCAAGAGGACTGAAGCAAATGATGAATGAGATCAGAGATGAATTTGCTCTAATACTAATACGTTATATGTAAGAGCACAGAGTGTTTCCTCTGATTCTGAAAGAAATTTAATCCTCTGCCACTGAGAAGGAAATGGGTTTGTAAGTCTGAGGAAGGAATGCATCATAATCCCAGAAGAAGTAGGCAGTGATTTCTTGGCACTGGAGATTTGGCAGGATTTTGAAGTGGAACAGGAGCAGGTTGAGCCAGTAGATTTCAGCAATGGCAAATGGGGTGAAGGACACCTGTGATTTCTTGGCTGTCCCTGGGCTGTTGTGTCTGTTTTCACATCCTTACCCGTATAATGGTAGCAAGATTAATTATCCAGTGTTCTCCCACGGAAGAGAGCAAGTTCTCATGCTGCTAAACCACCTCCTTCCCTGATCACAGGGCATGTAAAGCCCTGCCAAGGGAGAGGATGGGAACCAGCTTCAGTGTCAGCCATGGAGGAGAACCACCCGATGGCCCAAAGGGAGCTGCCAGAGAGCTCTGACATCTCTTGATTTGTCCAATGTAACAAATAAACAAACCCCCCAGCTGCTCAAAGCAGGGCAGGGAGAATGTGAAGGATTATATCCACATTCACGGCTTCAAGAAATACCACCTTTTCTCAAGGCTTATGCAGACCCCTGAAGCGTAAAGTAAAATTATCCCTCTTATTTCAGCTGGCTTCTAAAGAAGGAGGTACACAGGAGGGGCCTGAAGTATTCAGACACTGAGCTGTGTTCAATGGTCTCTCCCTAGAACCTTCTGGAAAAGTCAAATGAAAAGCCAGGTGTGCATTGCAGGGGGATTTGTTTTTCCAAATAGAAATTATAAGAGAAGGAGAAAAGCTGTGTTTTCAAAAGCAAGGAACTCTTTGGACTCCAATTGTAAATCAGACCATCAGTCTTTTCTTCATCCATTATATAAAATATCTGCTTGACCTGTAGCTGTTTAGGAATCATTCTTTAAATATTCTTTTGAGCACCAGCGTCAGAGCTCTGTCTAAAAAGTCCTTTATAATGGGCTGTTCTGCCTTCAGCTCCTACTCATTTTATGCTAATTGCTGACAAGTCGTAATTTTCCAGGAAACCACTCAGAATAAGCTCCATGCAGATATTAATGATACAATAACTCTTTGAGCAGCCACAGAGACTGAAACATGAAAAGCAAAAGGCATTTCCTTTTGGGATTTGACCCCCTGATGTACAGCTTGTCTTCTAGGCAACAGGCACAAATTCTGTGTGTGGATGGTTGGTTTCTAATCCCCAGATCACAGTGATGAGTTGAGCAGTTACCTACAGCATTGGCTGCGTTAGGATGGGAGTACCTGGGCTGCAGTTCCTGCCCAGACTTATGGGAACGAGGTGGCCAGATCCCACCAACTCTGGTAGCAGGCAGAGCCATATTTACTGAGGATTTCTGGAATCCAAGCTGTTACCTCTGGTACTGCTGCTGCACTTTTACTCCAGCCTTACAGAGGGCTGACTGTGAGTTGTGTGACACAGAGGGATGCACTGATGGTCGGTGGAATGGTCAGACATGCCTGGGGATACCACTGCTGCCTTAGGAAAGCACCCTACTGCAGGCAGGTCCAGGAAGGGAAACGCCAGGAGGAACTTCTGGCCAGACCACCTAAGCTAAGGAATAAATCCCCCCGTGCATTTAGCCCTGCAGACACACATCTGCTGTCCAGTGGTGAGTGAGGGAAATTCTACAGAGTGAGCTCGTTCCAGGAAGCTTTAGTCTTATTAGTTTTTGGAGGAAGCCCAGGAAAAATTCCATTGGAAAGCTGAAAGCTATTATGGCAGGATAGCTGCTAAGTGACTTGGTATTTGCCCTTGGAGACCAGCTCTCCCAACTTTATGAAAAATTATATAATCTGATTCTCCGGTTTGTGTCACTGCAGGCCCAGTGAAGTGTTTTCTACAAAAGGATTGTGATGTTCAACAATTGCCATCATATTTCCATTCTTTTTTTATTGGCAGAACAAAAGGGAAAATTAGAAAGAAAATGCTGAAAATGTAAAGTCTCTTATTGACTTGCTTCTCCTTGGAGTCCAGTAAGTTGTGGAACGCTGTAGATTTTTCAGTCCTTTCAGTTACTTTATTAAGCAACTCCTAGTATCACTTATGGGGGTTTAAAGAGAGGAAAATGGGATTTCTCCTGTCTGCCAATTAATATATTGTGATTAGCACACAATCTTGAGGGCATCACCACCACTGGTGGGCCTTTCCTTCTCCCGCTTACCACTACAGCTCTCTAGTGTATCTGTTGAGCTGTTAACTCAGGGAATTGTCCCCACCTGGAGAGGACATTTGTTGACATCGTGTCTGGAACAAGCTGAGGATATCCTTGGGAGGAGATGTTGAAACATGAGGGAGCAGCCAAGTTGGGCCTTCAAGAGAAAGAGGCAAGTAATCAGTTCTTACAAGTGGCTCAGCCCGTGGTAGGGTTGAACTGGTCAGCAGCTGATGAGTATCTTTCTCTTCCTTCCTTCAGTTTTGAACGGACAGGCTGTGCTGCTTTGGACAAGCTCTAAGCACCTCTAACCTGCAGGGAAGGCTCAGTTGCCCATTTGGGCCCATGGCTGGCACTGGTTGTAGCTGGCAGAGGATGAAGGGATCCAAACAAGTGGTTTCTGTCATTCAGAGGGACTGTGCAGGATTGCCCCTCTACCTGCAGTTCCCTGCTGCACGTCCTGCCTGCTGAAGGCATCAGGAGGGACCTGCCAAGGCCTCCACACAGCTCTGACGTCTGTTCCATACCCGTGAGCTTGGGCTGACTCATCCCCCAGGCAGGTCCTGACGGAAAATCTCTGTGACTCAGGAGATCCCAGGAACAAGGTGGCTGGGAAGAGCCACCAAACAAGGGAGGCTTTCTCCTTGCACCCACGCTGCTGATCCTGATCTGCTGAGGGGCAAACAGGACATTTGGACATGCTCTTAGGCTTAGGAAGGGAAAGGAATGAATATAAAACAGGAGGAAAGAATGAGAATAGGCATCAATGGAAGGAGGAAAGCCATTTTGGGCTGGTGGGCTATACAGCTGCCTATACCAAAGTCTCTTCCCCTCATCCCTGTCACACAAAAGAGGCTTCAGTGCTCACCAGGAAACTGATGAAAGGTGCACAGTGCAGAAAGCAGAGGTTGGAAAGCTGTGTTAAACACTGGTGAGCAGTGCCCAACACAAGCATTTTGTGCTTCAGAAGACAGTGCACAGTGTTGGGAGAGCAGTGCTAAGCCTCAGCCTGTGCCATGGGAGGCATTCTGGGGAGCAGAGGGGCCAGGTTTGTGGCAGTAAGCAAGGATCTAGGCAGGGTACACACCACGGGCATTTTAGAGGGCCATGGCCATCACCAGGAGGCAGCTAATGTTGCATCTGGTCAAAGGATGAGCCAAAATGTAGCTGTGGCAGCCTGAAGTGGCCATGTCCCCTATGAGTGGGTGAAGGGAAGGCCAGCCTGCACTTCCCGAAAAATGTTATACTGTGGTGTCATTAGCAGGCTAGGCAGCAAGGCTAAGGATTAGTCCTTTGAAGTTCCCAGCCCTCTCCCCACTCAGCTGCCTTGTGCTTGGGGCTGTTTGAGGCCAAACAGTGTCTCTGTGCATGCGAGGAGCTGTCATGCTGTCATGAGCTAGTGAGAACTGACAGATAATGCTTGATTTTACATTATAACCCATTTTTTCCCCCCACGCCGACTGTACATGTCTCTTCATGCCCAGGCTGTGTCATTTCCGTTTGTTTCCACTCCTTACATCTCTCTTTGGCTGGGCTCTGTTCCTCCCTGCCTGCCGAGCACACGTGAGGTTTCGGCCGTGCCCGGAGCTGTGCAGACTTGCAGTGCTGTGATTCTGAGCTCTCTCCTCGCCGGGCTGGGCACAGGGGAAGGGATGGCACAGGCTGGGTTGGGTGGCACCAGGCCAAGCAGGAGGCGAAGCCAACAGCTTGCCACTGCTCCCATAGTAGGTGTGGAATGATTAACAGCAAAGGTCTAAGAACAAATGAGTAATCTCCCTTTCAATCCCAGCAATTTCGTCTTTCATTATTAAAAAAAAAAAATTAATCCCTTTGTGCTCCTTTGCTGCATCCTGAAGGCCACTAAATGTCCCTTTGTATTTGCTGGAACTAGATAATATTCCAACGCAAACCATTCTAGGATTCTATATAGCCCTATCATCAGTGTGATATGGATTCATCATTGGATTCATCATTAGCTGAATCCAAACCCTTCCCTGTGCTCACAAGCATTGACAGCAGGGATGTCCCGAGGTGCCATCAGACACAGGAAGCCCAACGGGGAGACTGATGCTCAGTTCAACTCCCCTGAGCCCCAGTTGAGAGCTTTTAAATATCTGACTACTCTTTCTCGCCCAATCTGGAAAAGCAGCAAAGCACTTGTCCGGTGTTAAACACACCAGTGTTAAACACACCAGTAGTTTTGCTCTTGATTGGCAAAGCCTGTGACCACCAGATGCATTCATTTTAAGGTGTCCCAATTTTAAGAAGATAAAAATAAAACTTATTCCATTTAAATAATTTGGCAAGTCATTTAAATCTTCCAGGAGTGAAGGCCAAGCTGTACAGCTTATGTTAAAAGAGCTGTAAAAGTGCAAGGTTTTTTCCTTCAGGGAAAAACCCCCACAGTTTTCAGATTGCCATGACAAGTTTTTATGTATTTATCTTTTCCTTCCCCATTGATGTGTTGGAGATAACTAATAAGCTGGTAAGGCTGATTATAACAGATCCAAAAATAAGACTCAGAGAGATTCCCCGCAGCCCATATCCGACAGGTCTTGTCACTTGGATGCATTTGTGAAAAGCTGGTTTGTCTCTCAGATGACAGATGCTTTGATGAGCTAATCATCTCATTTCCGTGAACTGCACATCTGTAAAAACAAAAGGGGATGAGGCTCAAACAAGTGACTAAGCCCTGTTCTTGTTTGCATTGTTTCATTGCTATAATTTGAGCGGAGCTGCCGTGGAGCTGCCGTGCCCCACGCCAGCTGACAGGTGACGTGACACGTGCTGTTTTGAGCAGATGACTCCTCTCTGGGTTTCTGCTCACCACAAAGCCCACAAGAGGCTTTTTTGCCCACAACACTGGTGGTCTCTTGACACCCCAAGAGCAACCAGCCTTGGCTCAGCCAGCCTCTCATCTTGTGAATGTGTTGGCCCAGCTTAGGAGGCAGATGGAAAGGGCAAAGCTGAGGAGGTGGCAGTGATGCGGAGGTTCCTGGGGGTGATAGATGCTCTTCTCCATTTCCTGCACCAGTGGCCTGTGTTCATCCCCACTGCTGGATCTCCACAAAGGCCACAAGCAGCAAGAGGGTCCTCCTTGTGCTTGACACGTGTGGAGCGAGTGCTGGCCAGGGGATAGGGGTCTGATGCCTTAGGTTTTAACTTTTATATTTTTTTCCAATCCTGCACTGCCCAGTGTAACTCTGCAGTCCCTGTAGCTCGTTGGCTGCTGCTCTCCTGTGCTCACACAGACATAACAAAGCCTCTCCAGCTCACTCTCCAAGCACACTCAGACCCTCCTAGGCCCAAAAGTGTAAACCTTCATCTTGGGGAGGGGGGGAAAGCTTGGGGAAATTACATCATTAGCTAAAGTTTTAATTGGTGAATTTATGCTGATATGCAAATGGACCAAACCTATAAAAGTGTGAAGAACTCGTGACCTGTTTTCCATCTGGAGACCCACTGAGGCAGGGGAGCCTCCAGACCGCCAGGGTGTGACCTTTGAAGGCCTTTCAGATAAATACCTCCTTTATTCCCTTATTTCTGTCTAGTCTCTGGTTTTAGGTAGCCATTTAAGGCATCAGATCAAAACTCTGCCACAACTTTTCTGCCAGGGCCATCAATTTTGTGGGGTCACCTGCTCCAGGAGGCAGTAGCTCTCTCATCCTTGTTAGCCTGGGCAGAAGCTGGATATTAAACAGGTGGTTTCCTGCCTTTGTTATTGCCAAGCCATCATTTCCCATTATTTTTTTAGTGTTTGTGCTCAGCAGCCAGTGAGGCACAAAGATGAACAACCTCTCTGAGGTTTTCTATACATTTTCTGTACTTTTTTCTTTACATAGTGGCACTTTTAAGCTGAAGCACCAAGGGTTCCAAGTTCCCACAGATTGCAGAGGAACTGAGGGCAGTTCAGTGACTCAGTCCTGATGCTGAAAGCCCTCACATCCATCCTGTGCACCAATCTCTCCAGCCCATGTATTCATTCTGGAGAAGGGTCCAACAAAGAAATTTAGTGTGTGGTAACTAACCTGCCCTTGCTGTCCACCTCTAGTTAATTTAGATGAAATTTGCTGTATGTACCTTACCAAGGAGTCATGTTTACCTGGTTTTCCTCTTTAACTTTGTGGTCCTAGGTTTCATTCCCTTGTTTCAGTGTTTTCTGGATTAATTTTATAGCAAAATAAATTATGTCAATCCACCCATATGATTATCTGAATCAGGAAGTTTGTTTTTCCTTTTGTTTTTTTGTGCAATAGAGCTGTGATGAAGGAGGAGCAGATAAAGATCCTTGAGGGAGGAATATGCCCAGCTACTGAGACTGCAAATCCTCAGAAGTTTGTTTCCTTTTTTTCAGTTCAAACATGAATTTAGGAGAAGGACACATTGTATGTCCCCACCTCCGCCTGTCCAGAGCCATTTATTTCAAAGCAAGAAGGTTTTTGCTCTGAAGTGGAAGTTTAAAAGGAAATTATCAGGTACTTTCTAAACCAGTTTTGCATCTTTGTTACTGCTTTATCTGTAGTAATTTGAAATGCTGGGGGTGGAATGCCTTTTGATGGAATGCCAGCAGAAAAGTAAAGCCCAGCTTTAACCCTTGGGCTCCTCTTGTCATAGCTTTGTGCCTTAGGATTGTGTTCCGTGGAGTGTAAAACTTCCTTGCACTTCCCTGGCAGATGTGAGGGGAATTCAGGATGTATGTGTCTTTGCCTGACAGTGGACACAGAGCTCTGAGGGTGTTTTTGCAGGGCCAGGGTGGTGTGAAGGGAGCTGGCAGAGCTGATGGGGTGCAGCGTGTGGGGCCATTCTCTCCCTGCTGTCTTTGCTGGTGCTTCGGGCTGTGCTTTCCTTTGGTTGGGGTTAGAGCAAGCAGAGGAGCTCATGCTGCCCTTACTGAGGTGTTTCCAGGCTGGAAATTCAGCACTTAAGCATGAGCCAAGGTTCCTGGGATGGGGTGCTGGTACAGGACTATCCCTATCCACAAAAATGAGTTACACTGTGAGCAAGCAGCCTCGGTGAGTCTCCTCCCTCCATGTTCATGGATCAGCCCTGGAACATGGCTCAGTGATGGCTTTTTCTAAGCAAGTAGATCCTGCTCTTTTTTTTCCTTTTTTTCTTTTTTTCTTTTTTTTCTTTTTTTTCTTTTTTCTTCTTTTGTCTTAGTTAAGTGTATCAACATCAGTGCATGGAAACTACACTGTGGGCTAATGCTGCTGCCAAGCAAGAGTTAAAAGCATGGCCATTCCCCTTTTCCATTTCCTTACTAACAGCTTCGGACCTCGGCATCTATCAAAATAGATGCTGGAGCCAAAAGCTAACAAAGGTGGAAATGATCTATGAAGGGCAGGCTGCTGTTTCCTGTGATCTGGTCTCAGGCCAAGCAGATACGGCTCCAGCTGCAGCCCCTGCTTGTGCTGGAGATGTTTGCAAAGAGCTGCCACTGTACCCAAGGCTGGAGCAGCCCAGGGAACTCTCTGTGCAACATCAAAACAAAACAAAACTGGGAAAGAGCAGATGTCCTGCCTAGAAGTGTGGGTTTGGACTGAATATGCATAAAAGGATGTTATGGCTGTGGGTTGTGAGGGTCACCTGTCCCTTGGGAACAAGCTTTACCTTACAGAGGAATATGGTGGGGAAGGAAAAGTCTGGAGGCACAAGAGTTTGGTGGAGCTACATCTGAGCTGCAGAAACACACGGAAAGGTGGCTATTTCTGATCCTTGAGGCATGTGATGGGGGAATGCTGGCCCCTGGAATCCCATTTAAGGACAGTGGAAGCTGCATCAAAAGCGTTGTTGGGAAACAGGCTGTGAATGAAAAGGGTGTGTGATTCCATCGGGCACTTTGAGCCTTGCGGAGGGAGCTTACCTAAGTCAATTAGCAGTGCTCATGTGCCCTGGTATGCAGGAACCCGAGCAGCAACACTGAGGCTTTTACAGCCAAATCTGATACAGTCTTGAGCACTCCTGGAAATAGGAAGGTGTACAAGTCTCTTTTGAAAGTGCTTCATGCTGGAATATTAACTCAGTTTTTACAGGGCTGCCAACACAGGTAGTTCTACCAGGAGAAAAGGAGAGGTTGCAGTTATAAGAATGGTGTACAGACACCCAGCAAATTTTAAATCAGGCTCATCTTGACTTATTTAAAGTTAATTAAGCGAAGGTTGGTTTTGAACTACGGTAAACCACTCTCAAAGAAAGGAAGCAATACAAATTAATCCAGTAGGTAATTAGCTGGATATAGAACATCCAGATTGCTTCTTTGCCTGTCCAGTTTTCTATTAGGTTTCCTTTTGCATTTCAGACTTTCTCTCTATTATTTCCTCTGCACCCATGAAGTCGTTTTATATACCTATTCTTCAGTGGTTTGGTTTTTTTCTGTGAACATTTAGTGTAAAAAATCATTTAGGCCCCTGCACCCTAAAGCTTGTGTTCAAATCCTTTTCCATGCCCACTCCTTGCAGCTCTGTACCATGGTGTGCTCTCTGCTCGAGACGGCTTGGGAAGCACTAGGGGTTAGAAATTCAACCTCTCTGCATACAGGTTTTTGCATGGAGAAGAGAAGCAGAATGTTCTCAATATCCAGAGCACCTGAAGGACAGGTGTAAGTCACCAGTGTTGCTACATCTGTGAAGGGTTTGGTGTTGACAGAGGTTTACTTATGGCTCTTGCCCTAAATCCAGTTTAACATCTCCTTGAGTTTGAAAAGTGCTTCGAGATCTTAAGATGGATTGGTCTTTTTAGAAAGACAAAACACTGCTATATTCACCTTCTTTTTCAAACCTTTTATTATAATTGCTCTCTGTGAGCACCAAATTCACAGAAAAAAAATGTATAAAGCATTAAAAAGTCATTGCTGTCTGTCTCCTTTCCCCCACAGATTGCTGAAGTTTCTCAATTTTGTACTCAGCTTCCATCACTTGGGAGACACATACATCAAGCCAATAGGATCCATAAATATTCTTAATCCCACTTTGCTGGCAATTTTTTCTTGCTTTAATCTAATGCAAATGGGATCCCAATTCATATGAGAAGCCACACTTCTTCCTGGCTGCCTTGGCAGCAATGCCCCCCTTACTCCCAAATGAGCCACACTTATTTCATGTTTACATGATCTCTAGACTTTGAAACCCTTCAAGGGCACCCCAAAACACACCCTCAGTTTCCACCAGTTTGCAGGCACTGGAGGAAATAGTGGAGGCTGTTCAGAACAACAGCCTCAAGGCAGAGATCGGGGTGTGCCGGAGACTCATCTGGCAGTGCCAGAAAAGGGAAACACAGCGTTTTTAGGAGGGTTTCTCAAGCGCTCCCCAGCGCAGTGGGTGTGGGGTGGTGGGCTGGCAGAGTTGTGACGGCTGCAGCGAGTGGGATCAGGCAGGGCTGAGCTGCAGCTCCTGGTTCTGAGCGGGGCTGTTGCCTCACCGCGCTGTCCCAAGGTGTGTTCCCTGCGTGGCAGAACATGTCACCCTCATTAAGCTTCCCAACGTCACGCAGATCTGGAGCTGGTGATTTGCTTCTGGGACCACTGCCATGCCTCGGGGGGCCTGACGGGAGGATTATTTTTGTTCTTTGTAGAAGACACTGTTTTCCAAATGGATCATAAAAAGAAAAATGTGCTCGTAGGTGTTGAAAGAGCAAATGTTTTTGCATTTGACTGCACTGTGCTTTTTCTGGTTTTTCTGCTCCTTGGAAGCAAACGGGGGCTTTCATCAGGATTTTAAATTCTGGGTCCTTGTGGGCTGGCTTTGTCCACATGACTGCAGTGAGGACTGTGATTTTGAGGGGAAGGCAATTGAAGCAGTGTACAGTGACTCACAGAACAGACCTTCCCAGGCACCCTCTGCTCCCTCAGCCAAGTTTTGCCTTTTACATTTTCCTGGGGTCTTTTTGGTTTTGGTTCAGAAGACTTCATGGTCTCACATACCCGCAGGTGGTCTCTAGAGCTCCATTAGGGCAGCAGCTGCACCTGGTTTCAAGCTCATTTCATCTGTTCTCAGGGAGATGCTGACCCACTCTGCAGCATTCTGGGGCAGCCTGATGTGCCACGTCCTGCCCATGGTGCTCTCATTACCTGCTCTTTCTCTGCTCTGTGCTACCAGAGACCCTCCTGGACTCATCCATGCCTGTCCTGGGGGTTGGTTCTGGTGCATGTTTTTTTCCATGCCTCTAGCTTTTAGCTTGGGTTTCTCCAAGTCCTTCCCATGAAGTCCTTGGCACCTCCTTATACACTGATTTTGGAGGATTGTGGCCCTGGTTATAATGTTTGGATCCCTTTAGAGATATGTTTGTTAGCAGCTCCCTGTGGCTGGCCTGCTCTCCCACACCAGAACGCTTCTCCTCAGCCACCAAATGTGCTGGTGTGTCGTGAAATCCTTCCCCTGACTCATCCTTCTGATCCTTTTAAACTGCCCACTCCAAAAGCACATTGGAGGCTGGGATGAGGAACTCACCCGGGCATGAGCTGTGCTGGTGCCTTCATCCAAGCTTCCCCAAAGCTTCTGGAAAGGAGATAGTGGAGGCTGGGACATGAGTTTGTGTGGAGGAGAAGCCCTGAATTTTCCAAGCCAAAGAGGCCTTTACCTGCACATGCTGGAAGGCAGGTTTGGCTGGGAGAGTGTCTGGGGAAAGGCTGAGTCTGACGGTCAGGCACTATTCTCTGCTGCTGGTGTTTTGGATATGGTGATATCTCCTCTTTTGTTGAGTACTTTCAAAAAGCTCCTTTTAGTGAGGTCATCAAAAACAATTTTACTTGTGCATTTTTAAGAGAAGAAGGATCTGGTGGGGCTGCGAGTGGGGATGTCCCTCCCATCACAAGCTGGGTCCTCACCAGGTACTGTGGAGGCTGAGCTGGCACTCAGTGAATGGCCAGAAGGAAATCCACAGCATCCACAGCCTCTGCCACTGGATATGAAGAGTTATCAAATCTTTCCTGCTGTTAAAACCCCATGGGAATGGAAACAGCAGCTTCAGAGAATTTTTTGCCCCATCATTTCATTTACCAACCATCTGAGCTCTGGTTGCAGGGTCTGTCTCTGAAACAACCTTCCTAGGTGGGTGGATATTGTCTCTTTTCCCCATGAATTCTTCATGGCACTGTTGATCTCCTGACTTAAATTTTTGGTGCAATTAAGGAAAGCAGAATCATCAAACTGTCTGTGCAGGAAAGTGATGATCAGTGACAGCCTGAATGTGTCACATCAGCAACTTCCTACGAGGCACTCACTACCTCCACAGAAGTTATTTGCAGATAGTTTTAGTTACTCTTTGACTTGCCCAAAGGGGAAAGAGTTGCTCAAAAATTAAAGAGGTCAGCGGGGCCTGCAGAGATTGCTTCTTCTTTCTGTATGGTCTTGGGAGGTTGTGCTTTCCCAGCCTGTAAAAAGTAGGATTTTCTGACCTGATGGAGGTGGGAAGTGTGCTGAGATGTGCAACACAAGTGTGGCAGAGAGAAAGGTCAACAGGCCCAGTGCTCTGCAGTGAACCCAAACCACATGGGAAAGTGATTGAGCAGACATGCAGGACACAGCTGAGGTGCTCCTTGCTCCAAAATGAAGTCAAAGGGGAATTCCAGCAGGCAGCATCACTAGGAAAGGGCACAGTGCCTGCACAGGGGTCTGAGTGCTGTGCATAGAGCGTCACTGACACCCTGCAAGTTTCCAAAGTGCACACTGGCACTTCTCTCCTGGGGCTGCTCTGGGAGCAGGACTCTCCCAAGCCTGGTGACAAGAGGGTGGCAGTGGTTGCACATGGGCATGTGTCAGGTGGGAGACATAAGTGACAAAGGAGCCTTGCAGAGAAATGTTATTACTAGTCGTTGTGATTGTGTATCTGTTTATTTTATTTAGCCTCCAAACAATGTATTTGACTTTTTTTTTTTTAATACAATTTGAGGCCAGCTTCAAAGTGACCTCCTGAGGTAATGGTTCAGATAATTCCTGGCAGAGAACAAGTTTTGAGTAAAAGCTGGAGCCCCATACTGAGGCCTCAAAACATAAAGCCATCACTTTGTTTTCCCCAGGTACCTGCACGCCTGGAATACATCCTCCTTATACTCCTTTGTTTGAACTCTAGAATGGATGACAGAGTTATTAATTAAAACTGTGGCATGCACAAGGTTTGGAAAGGGAACAAGAAATGCAAAAGCAGTGATTTCCTCCTCCTCCTCCTCTCCCTCCCCTGCAACTTATTCTATTCTTGGATTTCCATGTGATATCTTGTCCTGCAAATAAAAAACCCAGCCTCCCCCATCCAGACTTATTTTGAGGAGGTGCTTGGGAACACCTTTTGCTTTGAACTGAATCGTTGCTTTATTTCCTAGGTATGAAGGCAGCAGCAGGGACCCACCCACCTGTTCCTGGGATCAGGGCTATTGGCACTATGCAAATATAACACAAAAAGGCATGTAGGCAGTAAATCTCTGGTCTGGGGATATGAGGGAATTTCACAGAAACACCTTTTTCTTTGGGTTCACAGCCCTTTTTGAGACAATGGTGGCCACTTATGTTGCCTCCATCTAGGTCAGGCTCCTGAAGTGGAAAGATGAAGAGCAAGTTAAAGGTCAAATCAAGGACCCAGTCCTGTCATCTCCTCCAGAAAACATCTCAGGGCCCATTACCCAGCCTGGCATCGTCCAGTGCTCTGCATCCCATAGAAAACCTTTATATCATCTGCTTCTCTGTAAGCTTCTTGTTGCTGCTCCCCATTGCTAAAGAAAACTGCTCTGCTTTACTGGCCTGGGTGCTGAAAGGAAAAGTTCATTGTCTGTAGGGATGTCATTTAAAAAAAATTAATGCATTAAAAATGTTTCCTTCCTCTACAATAATGATAATCTTAATTTTTGAGCTTCCTGCAGTGGAACATTTTCTTAATTGAATTCCTAATACATTGAACATCTCTAAAAAGCATGAATGGCAATTTCATCTGGCTGGCTGCATTCTCCTAAGGAACACTCTTTGGGGACTGCTCATGACACAAAGACCTTTTTTCCCTCTCAGGCCAGGGTTTTAACTGCAGCCCTTGCTCTCAGTGTGGTGGGTCCTTTGCTGGAGGTGAGCTCCTCTGTCTGTCCCAGGGTACAAGTACAGCTCTGCAAGAGCTACATCCCCACTGGGCTGCCTCCCCAGCAGGTTCAGCAAATCTTCTCCTGCTTATATATATAAGGCCTTGCTTGGTGCAGACAATTTTTGCACCATTCCATTGCCACGTGTATCCTGACTCTGGCAGGACTCCTGATGGAGGGCCTTCTCCACCTGCTCTCCACCCCAAAGTGCATCCAGGGACATCTCTGATTCTCTGTAGGTGCTTGGGAGCTTTGAGAGGTAGTAAAAGTGCTTTTGGTGGTGTTAGAGTTGCCTTGTCTCATTGGAGACAAGATGAATGGAAAGAGAGAGGGGAAAGCAAAAGGAGGATGGGAATGTGCAGAACTCCCCAAGAGATTGTGTGCCATGCTGGGTCACTGCCTGTGGCAGAGGTTTTCTCCATGATTACTTTGTCACTGTACTTCGTGCCTGTCATTTTATGACTTTGCCAGGCAAGGCTGTGGATGAAGCATTTTCATTTGAAAAGTTATTCCTTACATCTGGCAGAAAGATGACAAATTTGGTGGGGAGGGGAGGGAACCAGAAAGAGTACTGGGGAATAATCTCTTCACAGGAGGTCTGAACTCTTCCCTCTCCTCTGAAGGTCAGTGTCTATCCTGAGCCCAGCTCACCCCAGCTCCAGCAGAACATCTCTCCCTCGGCATCCAGCTTCATTATGGTTCCTGTTAGCTCTTGGCTCCTGGGACAACTGCACTGCTCACAAGGGAATGGAGCCCCACAAGCAAACCTCTTGAGCAGGGGAGAGTCCTGGTGAAAAGATGTTGGTGTGCAATGGGAAGATGCCTACCTCAAAATCCCTCTGCAGTCTTCCCCTGTGATCCACTCTAAGTGTGGCAGCAGGCAGGTCAGTCCTGCTGGTTAACAGAGAACAGCTTTCTACCCCTAAAAAATGATTGAGTGCAGCTGTTTAGAAAGAAAGCACTGCTTATCACTAAATGCTTATCTACATTTCACACCAGCTCTAGGGCCTAAGCATGTGCAAGGACACCCTGAACTCCCAGGGCTCAACACATCTGCCATTAGAAGAAGTTGCACTGGGGACTGACCAGACCATTTCACTCTTCAGTGGTGATTTTGCAGAAAATGCACTGTGCTGAAGAACTTTTCCACTTGGATTAGCACAGGAACACTCTCCCAGAACACTGAACACACGTGGTATTTTTAACTTAAAATGGCTGCTCAAAATACAAGGAAGAGTGTAGCTAATTAAGCCCCTGATCACTTAAAATTAGAGCATGTGGCTCAGAGAACACATCCCAAATCAGTGAGAACACAGCACTTGGCAAAAGGCATCTCTAAAAACAGGTGCTATGGAGTGGAAGAAAGGTCTGGAGACTTCTCAGCTTCCATCTACAGAACAAAACTGTGCCCTTTTGTGGTAACTTGAATATTTTTCTAGTGACTTTGATTTGCTTTGGAGAAGAAACAAGAGATAACAAACACCAAATCGTCTACAGCTTCAGTGTTGTCTTTTCCAACTGCCCCCTTTTCCCTGGTCACATGTATGGAGTGCAAGACACGATTTACTCAATGCCAGCACAGATCAAAAGCTCTGAGTATGTTTTATATATGTTCAGTTAGGAACTTAAATTTAAAAATGTATGGAGAGGTGGTGACTGCCCCTCAGCCATGTCCCTCTGACAGTGGAAAAAGCTAAGGAAAAGCTAAGCAACCTGTTGTGGGTGTCAGAGGAATAAATCTCTTATCTCAAGGAGCTTATCCATAATGGATTGATGATTCAAGCCTCACTCTCACGTCATTTTTGCTACAAAATGTAAATAGTTTATCACCATTAGTACATCCCATGGACTTACGGAGCCTATAAGAAGCCCCAGGTTATCCGCCCAAGCTTATCACATTAAAGGGAAAACCCAAAAAGAGCCTTCTCTGTGTCACAGGCTGGGGTCCTACATTTAAAAAGAAGAAAAAAAAAAAGAAAACACATCAAAACAAATGTCTACAGCTGAGAACTTTCAGAGAGTGATCAAACCCCTTGCAACCAGGGAAAGAGACTGACATGACTCTTAACTCCGGTTCTCTGGCTCAGACCCTAAATAGTTGAGGTCAAATTATTAATAGAGAAGGTGAGTGACAGATTCCAGATTCTCAAGCCAGGCGGCCTCCTGACATTTTCTGTCTGCAAAAGTAAGTAGCCTTTCTCTACTTCTAACAAAAATCTCTTCCCTGGCTCTCCTTGATGGTTTCCTCTCCTGTCTCCACCTCCAGAGATGTCTGAACAGTATAATTGCCTTTTATTTTTAGCCATCTTTCATAATTGAAAGTATCTCTGTGTCAAATAGAAAACGTTCCCATGAATTCCTCAGAAGGCACTTAGAGCAAGCAATTGATGAGAATGAAATATTTAATGGGGTTTTATACCTGTGAACTTGGTGACACCAGTGCATCTCAGCAGCAAAATTTTCATGACATCAGGATGGATGGGCACAAGGCTTTCATCTCCTCAGCTTCAAGAGTGCTTCTCTTTTAGGGTCAGTCCTGGGTCCAGCCTGAGGGGTGTTGAGTCAGTGGCAGGTGAGCTTTGGGGAGCAGAGGCTGCTCCTGACCCCAGAGCTTCCAGTTCTTCCTGCTAAAGACCCAAAACTGCTGCCTGGGGCAAAGCTGATGTTTCTCACTTGTCAGAGCACACAGGGTGACTGCAACGCTCTCCAGAGATCCAGCCACATCCACAGGCAGTTATTCATCTCATTTCAGCTAAGAACCACTTGGAGTCAGATCCAGAGCCCAACCAGCCCCCTTTCTTCTCTTGCAAAGTAGCCAGAGCAGATGCCTCTGGAAAAGGATGACACACGAGCTCCTTCATGTCTCCTGCATACATGCTGCCCACACACGAGTTTGCACTCAGGATCTTCCTGAGGCATCATTTTTGCCTTTGTATTTAATAGTCTTTGAAGGATTTTTCATCCCTGGATTAGCTCACCTCTTCTCAGGCCTGTTCTGTGCTCCCATTTTGATGCTCAGGGAGACAGACACTGCTCCTGCTCATTCTCAGCAGCTCAGCTGGATTTTGTCTTGACCTGAGGAGCGGCAGCAAGAGAGTGTGGAGCAGAAAGTGCAGGAGCAGAAACAACCCCTCCATGGCCCACAGGGAGGGAGGAGTTGATTCAGTTTAATGTAGCTACTAAACCAACCCTGAGGATCCAAGGTTTTAATTGCATCCACTTCACAAATCAAGCTCTCTCTAATCAAACTCTCTTGTTGTGACTCACCCCTAGCCCAAAGCCAACTACTGTGGAAATAGAGGAGACAAACCTCAGTCGTCTCTGCCCTTTCCCCCTCCCTAACCAGCCAATAACATCTCCTTCCTATGTGCCCCCTTCTAGGCTGCCTCCACTCACCCCCACATGGCACCGCTCTGTCCCCTGCCACCTCCCAGGTGGCTCATGCATCTCCCAGCATCCTGGTGGAGAAGGTGCAAGGAACCCTATTTTGTCCTTAAAATTAAAGAGATCCCTTAATGGGTACATGAGTAGCAGCCTTGGGGGGGTCTCCTGTGCTACCTGTGTCAGCCCCTCATGGTTTTCTGCTGCTAAAGCTGTCGAGGAGAGTTTTCAGCACACTGCGTCTGTTTGGGAACCATAACACCCCTGGAATTTATGAATCATAACGAATCACGTTGCCAGGTACAGGGAGGATTATCCTGTGTGATCTAACAATTCCCCAACGTTTAATCACCCGTGGTAGGTTCTGAGCACGTTGCATGACAAGTAACAGGACTGACCTTTTAAGGTGAAACCACAAGAAGGTGTTTCTCTCACAGGTCTTTCCTCACCTGGCTTGTTTAGAGCATCCCTGTGAGCACCAGGACGTCCTGGCCTGCCAGGAGCAGGAGGGAGTGTTGTCCCTCAAGTGTTGTCACACGTCAGAGGAATTTCCCACTGGGATTTCTACAGCGATTTCAACATCATGGAAAGGAACTGAGTCTGAATTTTTTATGAGGCTGTCTTTGCAAGGTGTCCATAGAAGCCAACATGATCTCTCCCAAGAAGCCTGGGAAGGTTCTGCCATCCCAAAGGAGATATCAGTGGGCCTGACCCGTGTCTGTAACCAGCCCTACAGTGTGTGTGCAGGTGAGTTTTGTGGGGTCAGAGCTGCCAAACCCCTGCCATTTGTGCATCCTTCATTCACTCCTACCCCCACCCCGAGGGAAACACTTTTGCCCTGTGAAGAGCTGCCTCCATCAAGAACATATAAATAATGAAGGTAATGAAGATGCCCCTTGCCTGGCTGTGACAGTCCCTGCCTGCTGCTCCCCCAGCAGCACAGCAGCTGAGGTGGGTGCCACCAGCACAACATTCTCATCAACAGCCTCTTGTGCTAAGCTTAGCTTACCCAACACAGATACATCTGCTGTGTGAGCACAATCACATTTAATTGCCAAGATAAATTAAAAATAATTGCCTGGGCAACATTCACCCTTCCAGGGGTGTTTGTGGATGTGCAGGGCTTTTCTGGGTTACCCCACGCTCTGCCCAGGCACTGGCAGCAACTTTCCCAGACAGCCAAAGCACAGCTCCTGCTCTGAAACACTTTCCCCACGGCCCTTGGAGTGGTTTCAAGTGAAAAGCAAAACGGCGACATTTTAAACGTTGCCTCCCACACAGTGTCTCTCTTCAGCCTCCGTTGCCACTTGCTGCGGGTTCAGAAGCCTCTGGTGGATCAGTCCACCCCCGGAAAAATGTGGGTTTGCCAAAATAGAAGCATTTTTGCAGAAGGCAGTGATTTGGATGAAAGTTTTGCCAGCACACATCTCGGGGACTTGCAATTTGTTTCAGCATTTTGTGTTTTTATTTTATTTTGGATTTAGTTGTCTTGTAGGCAATACTACCAAAACAAAATATTTTAATGTTTGTAAATAATTTTGGTGAGAGGGGTGGGGGGAAAACTGTGATTTTCAAATACATTTTGAAATGCCAAGATTCCCTACCCAGCAGTAGTCTCATTTTGCTCTCAGCTCACGGTATCAGCTCTGGTTACATAGAAGTTAATGCCACTGGGAAAGGACCTGAATGTCTTTCCCACTGATACACTTTACTTTCAGGATGGTGAATTATTTAAAATGCTTTCTATGGTTTTAGTCTGTCCCAAGTCACAATCTCATATTTCGTTAATGTCAGTCTCATAATCGATTATTCCTTTTCTGGTAGCAGCTGGCATCTCCTGTCAAGGACCAAGGTGCAGTTGATACCTTCCTGGGTGGTGATGGAGAGCAGAGCAGATGGAGTCTGCTGTGATGCACCAGCTCGGCCAAAGCTGGGGATGTCCATGACCTTCACAGCCCAGGGTGAGTTGGAGGAGAGCAAAGCCAACAGCTGAGCAGAGAATTGCACCAGCCAAGCGAAGCAGACACTGGAGTTGGTGGATCCTAGAGAGAAAGCATGGGACAAAACAGGAAAAGCCCTTTCAAGACAATGGGAGGTATTTGAGTTTGAAATGCCTTGGTAAATGCCGTTTTCTGTCACCTGGGAAAACTGCTCAGTAGTCATAGCAGGAAAAAAGAGTGAGGAATAATGTGTCCAGTGGAAATTCCTGCAGCTCTTGGCTCAGCAGAGCATAATTGGAGACTGGAGCCTGCTCAGGACCTGGGAGCTGACACCTCCACCCTTGCAAGAAGTGGGATCTTGGGTGACCACAAGTGGTGAGCTTGGAATGTCATTAAAATGCAACTCCTGCAGCAGCACAGAGCCCAGAGCTCCCTGCTGAGGAGTTTCCTCACGCTGCTAACTTAGAGGGAAGGTGCCACCTGCTAAATCACCCAAACCACTTCCTGCAGTACCTGTTTTTAACTCACATTTCCTATCCCAATAGTGGCCAGACCCATGTGAAAAGTGCTGGATCTGCAGCACACGTTGCCATTGGGATGGGTGCAAGAGGAGTAACACACAGAAGGAGTAACGCCTGTGCCCTGGCCATGGGCAGAACCAGAGCGTGGCCCTGCTCCATCCTGGAATGCACTGCTCCAGCACTTGGCCAAGCCTAAGGGATGACCATTGCTCCTGGACATGGACTGGAAGACAGGCAGAGACATCTCTTGGACTGGCTGGAGCCTTCAGTTGGGAGGAGGACTATGACCCTCCCACGTGCCTGCTCACTGCTCAGCTTTCTCTTTCTCAAGGGCTTCAGGAAGCTCCAGAGATTCTGAGATTTTTCTTTTCCCCTTTCTTGAAAGTGTGGCTAAAAATAAAGGGAGTGTTGAAACCAAGCCCAGCCCAGAAAGAAAAGTGTGTAGGTGTGATGCAAACCAACACCTGGGGCTCTGAAGCATCCTGGGGGAGCTGGCACCCATCTGGCAGAAATGTTCTCTCTTTCTCCTCGTTCCTTCTTTGGCACCTTGTCAAGGAGCACACAAGATGCTGAACCTTAAGTAATCTTGTTTGAAAATGACCTAAACTTGTTAATGTCAATGACCTAAACTTAGGGATTTGAGGGAGGGAGCAGGGTAAACAAAGGGAGTTTGGTTCTCTTGGGTTCAGTAAATTGTTTGGCACTACCATGATATTGGAGCAGCTCCGATCCTCCCTTTGAATGGCCAGGAGAGTCTGTGTGCAGCCACAGGGATGGAGAGCTGCCCTGGGACACTAAAAGGCCCAGGGTTTGGTGGGTAAAGGTAGCACAGGTGGGGCAGTGCACGTGCAAGTGAGTGCTATGAGCTGCTCTGCAACAGCCCACACAGGGGCACCTGTCAGGCACAGCATCCCAGCTACTGCAGCAACCTGAGAGGCAGTAATTCCCCTCTCCTCCCTGCCTTCTCCAGCCCAAACACCTCTGGCAGGACTGGAAAATGGCAGGAAAGTGTCCTCCAAGCAAGCCGAGACAGAGAGCCGTGAAGGTGGAAGGAGGGCTGTGGAACCCAGGTGGGAACCGAGCAGGCTGTGCTTCCAGGGGCAACTTCCCAGGGAAGGGCTTCCCGGGACAGTCCAGCTGGTGATGTCTGTGGACACCAGCCAAAGAAAAAGCCATGAGTGCTGCTAAGACCCCCATTAACCTGCCCTCCTTGCTGATGTAAGAGCAGGGCTGGAAACAGTTTATTCCCCACCAGCCCTTTCCTTCCAGCTGGAAGCCCTTCCTTCCAGCTTATCAGGAGCCAGAGGAGGGAGCAGGAGCTGCAGTCACAGAGGGACCCTGCAAATCCTCGGATGAACGCCCGGACCGAGAGCCGTTTCCCAGGGGGATCGGGGTGGATTGGGTAATTAATCACAGCTTGTCTGGGGGAGGATGAGGAAGTCTGAATAAAGGTGTTAACGGCTCTTAAAGGCTTTCCTGGTTTGCAGAGAGTGCTGCCTCGAACAGATTATCTGGAAATATTATTAGCTGGAGTGGGAAAGGTTTTTTTCCTCCTCTATGCTCTTTGCAGCAACCCTAAATCTGCTTGAGCTGTGGAGACAGGTTTTATTGTGCAGGGGGAGGTGGGGGAGAGTGTTGGCCATCAGTGGGTCAGCAATTAATTGGTTTATTCTTTTCTCACGGTTATTTTCTAACCAACATCAGCTAAAGCCCTGGTGCCCACTTTGTCCCAGCTCTGCACACAAGAACCTCAGGGATTTGCGCTGGGGGGACCCCAGGCCACGAGATTGGCTTTGCAGGGGCTGCTGGGAGGTCCCTTGTCCTGCCAAGCCTCTTTCCCTGTTATCTTATTTTAGGAGGAGGATGTGATTAATGTTTGCTGCCATGGGATGTCAGCTGAGAGATGAGAACCGTGTGCCAAGAGGAGGAAAGAGGTGCCACGGGCGAATGGTGAGTGAAAGATGAGATCTACCCCATTTGCTCCAAAGGAAACTTCCCTTCAAATGTCTCTGGGCCCATTAGTTCAAATGCTCTTGTTCAGCCCTGTGCTACCTTCTCTCCTGCCAGAAGTGACCCTCAGTGAAGGTGGGTTCTCCTCCATCTGCTGCTGCCATCTGGGAAATAATTTCTGGTTAATCCAGCTTTATTGAAACGACATCACTGTTTACCTGTGGCCTTGTTACAATTCTAGAGCCTATCCAGGTCAGAAACAGAGGGTGCCATCAAAGCAGAAACCTCGTGCCCTGCCAGCTCCAGCTCAGCCTGGTCTCTGCCACCAGCTCTGCTGCAGTGGGTGGTGGGGCTGTGCCAGGCAGTGGGGCTCGCTGTGAGCACAGTAATTGCTCTGATGATGCACCTCGAGCTGAGAAATCACCTTTCAGGCCAGAGCAGGGATAGAGAAAGAGCATGGTCTGAAGGATTTTGGTAGTTGTAGCTTGGCATCATTTTGGCTCAGAGAGAGAAGTGTAAATTTTGAGTCCTAGAAAGGTGATGGAATGGGGACTGTAAAACTGCTGGTGCAGGGTAGCCCCCTCTCTGAGCCTTCCTGGCCTCCACAAGGCCTGCTGGGCAAGTGGGACAACCCCTCCAAAGATAAATTAATTTGTCACAGATAAATTAATTGTCCACAGGGAAAATTCTCTGTTGCAGTGCTCCTACTTCTCCTCCAGCTCTTCCTATATGAGAGGAATTAGGCACTCTGAGCAGAGTCCCGTGGGCTGCTTCCTTCATGGTTGCACTGATTTCCAACAATTAAATTAGCCCCAAGGAAAGCCTAATGAAAGCAGCAGGTTTCCAGGTCTCTCTTTTTCCTTTACAGGAGACTGTCCCTTTCACACACGAAGCACAGCGAATCCAAACTGGATCCCTGTTCTCCATGGGGATGAAGCTGCAGGGATGACGAGAGAAACAGAGTGAGTGCCCAGCCCTCTCCAGAGCTCAAGTGCAAAACCACAGGCTTCACCAAAGCCCTTGAAGCCAGCCCACCTCCCAGCAAAGTCTCTGTCCTTTTCTCTTGACTCAGGGCTGGAAATAATGACAGGTATGGAGAACCCATTAAAAAGAACTAAATAACCCACAGTGCAGCACTGCTGGCTTCATAGCACTTCTCCAGCTGCTGGGAGACTGCAGCAGCACTCCCTGGAGCAAGCAGACACAGGTGGTGCTGGCATGTGTCTGGAAACAGCCCAACAGTGAGAGGAGGCTGACATTCCTGGTTGTTTGGGCCCCTCCCCTCTGCCATGGGACCTCTCCCCAAGCTCTGTGGTTTCCAGACAGCCCAATGTCTCACCCAGGTGGGCAGAGGCTCTGGGCTCAGTGATTTGAAGGCAGTGTTGGCACAGCCGGAAGATAATCTGTTTCCTGAGTTAAAATTGCTTTTTTCCTCCCAAATGGCCCTTCAGGATTCACAGAGCTGTTAAGAGCAGAGGGGGATCTGGCTGGCCAGCCTGCAAGGCAGTGGTGTGATGAAGGGCAAGGGAGCAGGCAGTGCCTGGGCAGCACTGGAGACTAGCACATTAACCATAGGGAATGTTGGCCAAGGGCTCCAGGGAACCCTGAAAGCAGCACATGTGGTTGAGTAGCTCCTATGGGCTCATACTGCACCCAAAAGCTGTGTCCACACCCAACAGGGCAGGATTTTTCTCCAAGGGCTCCTGGAGAGCACGGAGCAGGCAGGAACCAGGAGAGGGACAGGCTCTTTGACACTGGACTCATTACTATGTTCGGTTAACCCAAAAGCAAGGGGTCAGTGTTTCTGGTCTGCAATGTAGGCTCTGAATTAAGCCGAGCTCTTGCATGTTCAGGCATTCCTTTCCTTCTTGTAGGATGTTGCTGGTATCACATTTCTCGTGGAAATCAAACATGTGGTCAGGAGCATAGCACACTGAACCTGACAGTGCTTGATAAGGCAGATTGATGCTCCAGGAGGAGTAACAGGACAAGGGGTTTGTCACAGGCATCTCCAGCCATGTTCCTCCTGTGCCCTTCACTTCTCTTCAGCCTTTACCTCTGCAAAGCAAGCTGGACTGTAGCCACTGGCACTGCATGCATGGAGCTGGTGGTCTTGTGTTGCCCACTGCAGTGATAGACATGCACAAGGGACATGATGGAGAAGAGACCAGCCACTTATTCTTGCCTCCTCCTGTTGCCAGGCAAGGACCAAGGCTCACACCCCAGCTCATGTGTCATCAGTAACTTCTCCTGCTGTTAAAATTGCGTTGCCTGTCTTAATCATAAAAGGCTTATTTTCCCACACTGGAAAATGAATTCAGCACCGTTGGCAAAGCTGGGGGCTGTGAAGTTTTAATTACTGTTTGTACAGTGCTCTGGGGTTCTGGGGTGAATGGTGCTGGAGGCCTGGGAAGGGTAATATTATATATTAGCAGTGACTTTTATTTTATACATGAGCCCTTGTCAGCAGCTCCTTCCTGATGGCCCTGCAATGGGGCTTCCTAACACAAGCAGTACAAATCCCCTCCTCCTGTCACAATTACTGCTGCTGAGCATCACTGCAGAGTAAAAGGGGGGCCTAGAAAGTCCAGTGTCCACCTACAGCCAAAATAAACTCAACCAAGGCTTGCCTGTAAATACCCACCTGCTACACAGGGAAGAAGAGCCCAAAAGCTCTCCTCTCACAAGGCTTTTCCCATTAAAACATCTCTTCCTCAGGCAATTCAACCACATCCTGCATTAACCTTCCTGCCCCCTTCTTGTTCGGAACAACACCTCCTTAATTATAATCCATCAAATCCCTCTCTCCTCTACCTGGAAAAAAAAAAAAAGGGATTTGAGGACAAGGAACAAATATGAAATCATAAGTCTATTTTCATGGGAAAGGAAATCAATCCAGCGCCCTGCTGGGAGCCCTGCTTTGCCTAAACCCTGGCAAAATGCAGTAAGAAGTTAAGGCTCTTAGCAGGCGAGCTCTACAAGAGCTCTGTTAAGCACAGCTCAGGTCTTTGTGGTCAAGTGTTCCTGCTGCACCTGGCGCTCCACGTTTGGCACAACAGGGCGATTGTGGCCACTCTGGCATTGCACCCTGCCAGGACCCTCTGCTCAGGGCACAGGCTGCTCAGCAGCCCCTCACAGACCAAAGCCATTGCTTTGGAAAAGGATTTGGCAGAGGGACAGGAGTGTTTTGATATTGGCAAAGTCCTGGGAAAAAGACATGTTCATTATCCATTGGTGTGTGTGTGCACACGTGTGTTCAGCTGCAGGCGTGTGATGGTGTCTAGGCTTGTGATGCCAGCCACATGAAAATCAGTGAGACAATATGATCACTTTGACCTAACATTCTCTAGGGTTTTTCTCCCCCATGCTTGTGTTTTGGTGGCACTCTTGGTTTGCTGACAGATGCTTCCAAAATATTCCACCGATTACTGCAAGGGACAAAACCAGAGTTACTTAAAACTTGCCAAATCTTCCCAAATGCAAAATCCTCTCTGATAGATGTGTCTTCCCTCTCTAGCTGTCTGTCACCTGCTGGTTCCTCCTGAGTGGTGGCTCCTGGCATGGTGGGCAGCCCCTTGCTGCCTGTGCCAGGCACAGTGGGCAGGGAACACAGCCCAGGGGAGGCCCCCAGGGTGAGGGCAAAGCCCAAGAGTGGCAGCACTGCAGTCACCACCCAGTGGGTGACACGCCAGCACTGCTTCCAACGTTTTCCTCACAGTCTGGGACTGATGGAATGCAGGAAGAAGTTAGCTGGGCCTCTGTGCCCCTGATGCTGCTGCTCAGGAGGGTTTCATTTACTGCCAGATACTTCATGGCTTCTGCCAGGTGGCTGCAGTGACTTTCCCAGGGCAGGTGGTTGTAGCTCTCATGGGTTACCAGGCTCTGTCACTGAAATCAGGCAAAGACCACATTCACCAGTCCTTCCGGCAGCACCAGAGTGTGCCAGCATGTGGTGGAGCCAGCCTAGCCCCACACCAGGGAAGGACAGAAGGACACAAGGGTGACAATCCCACTCACATCCTGCCAGCACTTCCCCACCACTGAGCAGGTGCCAGAGGAACATATTCTGCACAGTGTTTGTTCAGTTTGGAGCAACTTCTCTCTCAGGATATTCTTCTCTGCAGCCTGTCTGGCACAAAGTGGGAAGGGGTTCAGTGGGAAGCCACAAAAGCAATCTTGAAGAAGAAACACAGCTTGCCTCCTGTCCCCCAGCCCAGCGACCCAAAGGGGAAAGGCTGGCCATGGATGTCCCTTTAGGTCAGCATCCTGGGCAAGGCAGCACCCCTGGGTGCTCAGCAGTCCCTTTGAGTGAGGTTCTGTTTGAGTTGGCTGCCACTGATCCCAGCCTGTCTTCAGCTCACTGATGCTTTTAACCTTTTGGGGAGGGGTCAGTGTGGCCAGAAGCTGCTGAGGACACTGCCATGATTCAATCGTGTCCCTGCTCAGGGCATGGACTGTAAACACAGCAGGAAAACCAGGCCACATCCCAGCCCAGCTTGGCTGCCTGCCTCAAAGTCCCCATCACCCAGAATCTGGAGCTCACCTCTTTTTCCATTACCTCTAAGCAGCAGCAGTGAATGTTTCAGTGATATTTCCTAAAAATAAAAATGTCAACAGAAAGAGCCATTTAATAACATGAGTCTGTGCATCTTTGGGCCCTGAGCAATCAACAAGCTGGGAGGAGAAATGCTGAAATAGCCCAGGAGTGTGAAGGTAAAAGTCCCTAACTGCCCATGGACCTGCTCTCCCCAGCATCACCTGGGGCAGGAGGGCTGTTTTCCCTTCCTCCCCAGGCAAATAGCCAGTTCTCTCCAGAAACAGCTCATCTGTCTGTTACTCTGCTTGATAGAAAAGTCTGTATCTGGAAACAAGAAATAAACCCTTTGTGACCCTGCCAAGTTTCCTGTAGTGTGGCAGTGTAGGGACAGGTCACTGTTCCATCACTCACAGGGGGTGTTAATTTTCTCTTCTGGCTTTCATTGGGGAAGGATATAGGCACCCTGTGTTAGACAAGGCTTTGCTAAGCAGGAATGCATAAATCCTGTGTCTTGGAGTGACATAATAGCCTTAAATATCAGGAGCGGGTTTTGATTCAAAATTCAGGAGCTGTCTTGACAACAGCACAGGAGAGAAACCAGAGAGCAAACACTTTGTGCAGCCTTTTGGGGAGTGAGTGAATGAGCTAGAGTGTAAAGATAACAAAATTAGCTCCTTCTGGCAGTTCAGGAAATGTTAAACCTCTGCAATTCAGGTTTTCAGGGAATGGCCCTACTTGGCATCCTTGCCTGCCTTCCTCAGGCCCTCATCTGTGCCCATCAAAATCTTTGGCTGGATCCTTTATAGGAGCTGGGGAGAGGAGCTTCTCCCCAGCAGCTGAACACAGATGGTGAATTCTCAACTAATGAAAGCACTGGTATGAGCTGCATTAACTCGTCTTTTGTGCCCCATCTAAGTTAGCAGGTCTGATGGATGTGCTGCATGCTCACAGAGCCCAGCTCAGTACAGGAACAGGGCATCTGAGGACATCAGGAGGACAGTGAAAGCCTTGTCATGCAGCCTAAAGTCTCACAGCAAGTGTCTATTAATAAGCCGTGCCCACGCTTCCTCCAGGTATTTACAGTGCCCTTTCTCCCTGTTAGCTTTGAAAACCACAGCTCTGTTCCACAGAGCAAGTTCTTTTCTTTTACTGATGCATTTGGTGCCACAAGTGTGTTTGACTGGGGCTGTGTGCTGGTAAAAACCTACCTCATTTTGGGAAGTGAGCAGGATTTCCCTTTAAAAATGATCTCTGTCTCCGGATGAACTGTTCCAGCCTGTCCTCTGGGAGCCTCTGCTGTGGAGTCAGTGGCTGGCTGGCTTTAATGCTGGCTGAGGAAGGGAGCCACCGAGCCCACAAAATAGAGTGGTGACAGCATCAGTCCAGCCAGCAAGGTGACCTCTCCCTGGGCAGGTTATCCCAGGGAAACAGGGACAGGTGGGGATTGGAATGGGACCTTTGGAGGCTTGCTAGCTTATGGGGACCCCCCAAAACCATGAGGAGTGGATGGTTTCTTACCCCTGCCCAGGGCAGAGCTCCTTGTGCCACACTGACTCTTGGGCAAATAAGCCAAAACTTTTCATAGCCACAAAGTGGGGCTGGCTGACAACAGGGATAAGCCTGGCCTGCAAGTCAGGTTGGGCTGGAAAGGTAAGGAAAGAAGCATTTGCAGCCCAGGGAAACAATAAAGAAATGAAATGGAAATTGGGACCTCGAAATACCTCTACCTTTCCCCAAGGAGAGCTCTGGGGTGTAGAGAGCAGTTCCCAAAATCCAGCATCTGTTATAATTCAGTTGTACTCTCTGAGAAATGTCTTTTTGCTGTTAGGTGTGGAGTTGCTGCTGGAGTGATTTCTTTCCAGGTAGAGCTGGAGACAAAGGAGAGAATCATTGGTAATGAGCTATTTATGGAGCAATTGATCTTGATTTGCATCACGAATACAAGGCAAGATGGTGCCACGACTTTCTTACCGTGGTTAAGGACAGCACTCAGAGGAGGCTGAGAGCCTCGAGGTCCTGTGAGTGTCAGGAGCACATTTCAGCATTGCTGGGTCGCAAGAGGAGAACCCAATTTGCCTCACTGGAAAAACAGCCCTGCAGAAACCACAAGAACTCGTCGTTCTGGTCAAACCCCTGGATTTTGTCAGGATTTTTTGAATACTCCTTCACAATTAAGATTCCCACAGAGCTGTCTTGCAGTTTGCAAGGCCAATTGGGATGGTGCAGGTAAACTGGCAAATGGGATTGCCCCAGAGCATCAAAGTGCATTAAATCAGCCCCCCGTGCCTGCAGGAAAATGGTGCTGGCAGCTCATCACCCCTCCTGGTAAATTAGATATCGCACAGGGGCTTAGTCACACTGGAGAAGTACAAGGCTCACAACTTGCTGAGACAAATTTCTCCCAGCTTTAATTAGCCGTGAGATGCTGAAGTGCCTGAAGCTCTCTCTCTGCCCATGTTTACACTCCGTGAATCAATACAGTGTGGACTGAGGTCTCCAAATATTTGCAGTTAGCAAATATTGCTGTGCTTTGCCTTTCCAGCTCTCTGCAATTAGCTGGAAAACACTGGTTTGTATCCCCAGTCTTTTCAAAAACAAAAGGGTGGATGTTTGGGTCCCAGGACTTCAGTAGGAGAGCCAGTGCTGCTCATCCAGCATCTCTGCTGTGTGCTGGCTCAGTGTCACCCCTGAAAAGAAATGAGAGGAGAAGAGGCTTCTAGCACCCCGAGGATTAAGCAGGGACCACTTAGCAGGAGATGCTAATACAAGTGAAGGATCCCTCAACATTTGAGACTTGATCCTGTCTTTGCTGTGTGGTTTTTTTTCCATTTGAGGACCCTCTCTCCTTTCCACATCTCCTCCCCTTTCCTCATATTTCTCTTACTGACATGATGACAGCCAGGTAACTGAGGTGCCATTCTGATGGTGGCATGAATGCTCCCATCCAGCCAGCTCGCACTTGCAAACACTGGACTTTTCCCTTCTTATCTGACAGCAAGTGCACTGAAAACCTTAAAAATAATCCGCATTTTAACCATGGTCATGCTAAACAGCTTTTTGGATGCAGTGATGCAAAAGATTCAGTGATGCAAAGAGCACTATTGGCAGTTGTTAAATAATTGTGTTTAATTTGCAGTAACAAAGCACACGAAATCCATGTCACATAAACCCTGCCGAGCATAAGTGTCGCTTTTCTATAAAAACGGACAACATTAATTTAAAGATGGGAGGTCTGCTGACCCTCCAGATTGTTGTACAACCATTGGTATGTGTAAAAACGGATGTGAGAGGCAGCCCAGGAGGGCTTACGTGTTCGTGCTGGCAGCAGAGAGCTGCAGTTGCTCGGTGGGAATGGAGGGGTTTGAACACGCCTGGCACGAAGGCACGCGCTTAAAAACCTCCAGCTCATAAGGACTCATCCCTGTTCCAGGGGCTCTGTCTGAGCCTGACTGCAGTGGGCTGTGCCAGATCAGGCTGGGACACTCACCCTCGTGTTGGCTGGTAGAGACTGTGGCACTGACTGCCAGCAGTGGCCGTGGCAGTGGCCACAGAGCCCTGGCTGGTGGCAGCCCTGCCTTGGCACTGGGGAAGAGGCCCCTGCACAGGAAAGGGACAGCTTGGCTCTGTGGCAGGGGAGGGGAAGGACCTGTTTGGCTCTGATAAACAATGCTGTTCTCCTCAAGCTAAAATAGAGCTTGAGCTGGTATATTTCTCCCAAACAGGCTCAGAAAATGGGAGCTTTGGTTGCTGGGATGTTTTCCTTTGCCAAGCCTCTGCATGGCTTAGTTTTAGCAAAAAGTAAGCCCAGCCCCTGAGACATCTGTGTCGAGGATGTGGTCCTTGGTTATGTTTCAGCACGTATATTTAAGCCAACACAAGCAAGCGACAGGGAGCAATCCCATTGCACATTTTGCCTGGGTTATAGCAGCGTGAAGGAAAAGAGGGGCAGGAACAAGAGGAGGAGACAAGGAGGTGACCCTGCTGTCAGGAGAGCAGAGGCCTGACCCTGTTAATGTGGTTCATCAGGGTGATTTGCTCGTTTGGACCCTCCATCCAGCACTAGGTCCAGCATCTTTGCTGGGAGGTGCTGCCCAGCCAGGTGCTGCTGTGATGGTGGAGCTTTGCCATTCACATGGTGTTGCACCTTGGAAAGGCATTTGCTGCGTGTGCTGTTGGTTGTGGTGCTTGGGAATTGAGAGGGTTTTCTCTTCTGCAATCACCAGAGGGACTGAAAGGCACAAGTTCTGTAGTATGTGGTGTTTTATCTTCCATCTGTCTCTGGGCTGGAAGAAGCCAAAAAGGGAGTAGAGGATTGCATTTACCCCTTCTCCCAGCGTGGGTTAGGAGAAGCAAAACCATAAATCAGGAGACATTTCAGCACTTACCTCTTGTTTTTACAGAAATCACTATATATTACAAGTGCCTTTGCATATTTTATAGCACTTTAAAAAGCCAATGTAGCTAATCTGGAAGCTGGCTTGTTCAGAGAAACACAAAACATGTGCAGCCATAAAAATCCCTCATTTGATGTCAAGCTATTGCATTTTCAAGTGTCTGAAAGGCAATCACAATTATGCATCCAAAGAGTTTGCCTTGACTCACCCCAGCTCCTCCTGATTGGTGAGAACAAGATCAGCACAGCTTCTTGAAAAGTTATGTGGAGTTATTGCCGCATGGGACAGATGTTTTGGTAACAAAGGCAGCCTCCATCCAAGGGCTCACCTTTCGAAGGAGGCAGTGTGGTTTTGAGCAGTTGGGAAAGGACAGGTAGTCTGGCTAAAAAGGGCAGAAATAAGCCAGGTGATGCCAAAAGGTTGGAGGACAAATGATCCTGGAGCAGCTGGCATCCCTCTCACATGGAAAGGTGGCTCATGAGGTTTGGGGTTGCAAAGTGCTGTCCCATCTCTGGGAGATGTTGAGGGGTTGGATATTCAGAAGTTTTCTCTCCTCTGGTTCTTGCTACCACAAAATCTGTGGGAATTTGTTATTTTTTGAAAGGCTGCTTTTCTCTGCCTAGATAGATCAAGAGGATTAGCAGTTAGTGGTGGTATCTCTAAGATCTATATGTGCATGCATATCACAGATACTCAGGGTGATCACATAAACCCTCATCCCGTGGAAAACCGGACAGAAAACTGGCCTTTGCAAGTGCTTGACTCAACTTTCACTCCAAGGACTGTTCCCAGGTCCCCTTTTTATTGTCACTTGGGCATTTGCTATGTTTGATTGCTGGAGGGAAGTGGGGGGAGGACAAGTGTTGAGGTTAATAGTAAGGGATGCTGGTTATTTCCAAATATCTCGCTCTGCCCTGATCAAGGTGATGATCCAGGTGATCTTCTGCTGCAAAGAGCAGCTTGGCCAGGCCTAATCGTGTTACCAACTTCAAAAATTATTCCATCTGCAGAAGGAAAGCTGTCTTTGAATGGGGAAGGGGGTTGGGCATGCCGGGTGTGTGGGTCCCGGCAGGGGGACAGCTGAGGGCTGGCCCACGTGGCAGTGGCAGCCTGTGTTCAGCTGGAGCAGAGGACAGCAGTGAGCTGGCAGTAGCAGTTGGTGTATTTCCTGCCTGTAACCTACTTAAGGGGAAAGCTGAAATCTGTTGCAGGAACAAGCAGCCAGGAGCATTGGATGCTGCTGGAAGGAGGAGTATGATTCAGCCACCTGAAGGCATCTCCCTGTAGGAGAATTACCTTCCCTATAAAGCAGCAGGCATTGCTCTTAAGTGTTATCAAGCTTAAATCGGTTCCCTAGGTGACATCCCGGTAAGTGGATTTCCCAATTAAGCACATCCCGATTAAGTGGGATGTACTGTAATTACAGAGCGCTCAGCACTAGGAGCAAATCAGATCCGTTTGCAGCAGAAGGGCCAGATTGAAGCTCTTCCCCAGTCTGCAGTGGGCTGTACCCAGGCATTTCTGTAAGCACGGATGTGGGCAGGCAGGAGATGGGATTCTGCAGCCACCCCCGCCATGCCAGTCAGCACGTTCCCTGCAGGAGGAAGAGGCTGCAGGAAGCCCTGGTGCCACGTATTTAAACACTCTGATAATGGGAGCATCCTCCTCTTGAGGTGGCACTCGTGTCTCCTGCTAGTCCACAATCTGCTGGATGAAGCCTTTGCTCCTGCCAGAGAAAATACCCATTAGCAGAGATGGCTGTCCCCGCCAGGCAGACAGTTCAGCCCTTCATAGCCAAATCCCCTCTGCACAGCCCAGGGGAGGTGGTTCCCTGTCCCTGTCATGGCTCCCTGCCCATCCTTCTGACTTCCTCTTCAAAGGTGTCCCACTCCCAGGATGGAGCCTCGTGGTTGTGGAATCACATTGGGGCTGCATAAGCTCATTCCTCTAAAGCTTGGTGATTCCCAGCTGCTGCTGGGACATCATGGGGGAGAGGAAGAAAAAGCTCCTTTGTTGTCTGTTAGTGAAAGGAAGAACAGAGCATTTACTGCCTTGGATGGGTCAGAGCATTTTTAGCTGGATGGGGATATGAAATCTAACTGGAGACCTTCTAGCAATTAACTGGTCAAGGCAACACTTAAAAACTGGAGATGGGACATCAAGTGTAGATGGGGTGCAGTGAGAGGTAAAAACTGTGTGAGGAGGGGTGTGAGGAGCACAACCACCTTGGAACTGGAGCAGAGCTCTAGATCATGGGCCCTCAGACCAGGCCAGTCTCTGGTGTAAAGCCTGTTTTAGCACTCTCAGGGCTCACCCAGCTGCCTCAGCTTACCCAGCTGTTCCTTAGTTCCCCCTTGGCCAGGAGGTGATGCAGGTGCTGCAGAACACTTTCCCTTGGAGCTCCCAGTCCCCTGGGTCATGCACATCTTTGGTGGCCATGGTGCTTCCAGGGGTCCTGTGCCTACAGGCAAGATGGTCCAAAAGCTCTCATCACACTGTGTTCTTCCCAAGGCTACAGGGAGGGGGCAGGAGCCTGTCCACATCTCAGGGGTGACACCTGACATTTTTGGGTGACATCTTACGTTTTAGGGCGACCTGTTACGTGACTTAGCTGCAGACAGAACATTACAGTAGGACAGCAGGGGAAGCTGATGAGCTGCTCCTACCTTTGAGGAGTTATCCACGTGGACATGAATTGTCTCTGGCCCACGTGGACGTGGATGGATTTGCACCCCTGCTCGCTGGGCTGACCCCACACCACTGCAGCACCTCAAACCCCTTGGTCATGCCTCCTCGCCTGCCCCTGTGCCTGTCCCTCTCCCCCCCAGCAGCTTCCCTGCTCGCTCCAGCCAGGCTGCAGCATCCCCACGATGCCCATATCCAATCCATCGGAGATGTGCAGCACTCTGTGAGTGCAGTGCCTGCTCTGCTGTTCCACCCCCAGGCCCTTGCATTGCTGCTCCTTCCATACTGCTGGTTTTGCAGTGCCACCCACTGGCAGAGGCTCTCCAGAAATCCTCCTCTGCAGCTTTTCTCTGCCACAGGTGATGCTCCGAAGATGAAATATTAGGATAGCTCTGGTGGGTGTAATTCACAGAGTATGTCCCATGAGTGCTGGTCCTGGACATCTGGAAATCTTCTGGCATCCTTTCCTGTGTATCTCAGTGTATGCTGAGCCCAAGCTGCAAGGTCACTGTGTGGGAAGAGTCCCAGGTCTCATCTCAGGCTGTGTTTGTGTTTAAGGCAACTCATCCTGTCTCACCCCAAAGGGGCATCCAGCCCCGAGTCCTGCCTGCAGTGAAATGGGGCAGGCAGGGGCAAGCGGAGTCCCCTCCCTGCTTTCTGGGTCTGCCAGATTTGTTTATGGAGGTTCTGCATTCCTATTGTCCTGTGCAGGATAAAACACAAACCCCTGGCTGAGAGCAAAACCCACACTGTGCAGGAGGGAACATGCATTGCCTGGGAGTGTGCTCCCAGAGATGCAGGCTTGGGAACTTGTGGGAGAGGATGCTTTGAGGCCACTTCATTTAACAATTGCCAGGTCTCCCCGAATTTTCCTCGTCCCTATTTGACCCCATTAACAGTCTTGTGTACATCCCCAGTCAAGAAACAGCAGGAGAGGCAGCAAAGGGAGGGAGCACTGCAGTTCTCAGGGTTTGAGCATGGTGACTGCCACATGCAGGGGCTGCTGCCAGCCTGGTACCCCACGGGGCAGCCAGAACCAGTCACTGCCCAACTGTGATTGCCATGCCCATGCAGCAGCAGCGCACATGGATTGTCAGGAACTTCCTCCCCAGCCTCCCAACAGGCAGGGAGTGCTCGTTTTAAATAAAGCCTGACAAATGGCATCTTGGGGGCGTCAAGTCCTGGAGCACTGTCTTCCAAAAAGTATGAAAAGGCCCTGGAGGGGAGCCTGGCACAGCCTCCCAGATGACAGTAATTAAAGGCTTTTGCACTCAGGCACTGGGAGCTGTTCCTCTTGCAAATTGGCCTTGATTGAAGAGGAAGAGAATGATTAGGCTGAAGGGGAGTGATGAGGGTGGCAGGAGAAGAAAACATGGAGGTAAGTCTCAATTTGTCTTCTGATTTTTTTTTTCCCCTCTTCCTCTCTCCAAAACAGTGTCTGTGTGGGTGGAGGGAGCAGTGCTCCAGCTCCACACAGCCTGGGCTGGCTCTGCCTGAGTGCTCCAGGGAGGCTAAGCTGAAAAGGAGCAGCTCTGCTCTGGTCCTGCCCACGCAGCCCCAGAACATCACACAGTGCTTCCTGCAGCTGGCCCTGTTCTGGAAAGCTCTCCCAGCTGGACGGCACCAGGGTCACCCATTCTTTTGCAGAGCTGGCAAAGCAGTTAACCCCTGACGTGGGTTATGTTCTAGCCATTGCTTCCAGTAAGGGCTGTACCACCATGCTCCCTACAAAGTCCAGGGGTTACAGATCTTGCCCCTATTTTAATTATAAGGAGGATATTGATAGCTTGTTTAATCCAGGTTTTGCCATGATATGTATTTTAGACCCTTGGCTTTTATTAAGTTATCAGAATATATTTAGGTTCAGTGCTAAGCCCTGCTTTCAGCGTGAGAGTCTCCTGAAGGGTAGATGAAGGCATTACAGAAATATGCTCCCTTCCCTTCCTGAAGGTCTGTCCCTTCTCAGACCCACAGTCACCAAAGATGTCCCAGATCTGGCTGGGGTCCTCTATGGAGCAGCTTGTGTTGAAGTACTTGGGGAGATTACTGTGCTGTGAGCATGGATGCTCCAAAGCCAACCAGATGCTTCACCATGCAAGGCCAAGGAACTGGTCCAGAAGTCAACCAAGAGCCTTTGGCCTCCAAGTCCAGGCCATTAAGAGTTGGGTAAAGTAGCTTAGCTCAGGCTATGGTAGAACAGAACATTTCTTTTGTCCATCTGTGAAGGGAAGGTAAACAAAGGGTTGATTGAATGCAACTGTAAAAACTCTGGCAGTGAGTTTTTGTGCAGTCAGCCTCGCTCAAAGAAGCTGCTGGCCCAGTCTGCAAATGGATCCTCTTGTCTGGGTCCAGACCTGCAACTGCCAAGCCCAGTGGCCAGATTCCTTGTGGGAGGATGGGGAAGCAGGCCCACAGCTCTGCATTTGGTGCTTGGTTAATATTTGGATGAGCCAAGTGGTGAGCCGAGTCTAGTGCAGCAATTGTGTTTGTTATAGGGCAATAACTCTGCAGGGTTACCATGAAATTCGACAGAGCTTTTGTGAGATGCAGGCTGATGCAGTGGCAGAGCAGCAAGCCTTTGGCAGGAAAACACCCCATTGTGCTGGGGCAAACCTTGAATCACAAAGGTGGTGTGATTGAAGAAGGGACAGACAAAGGTGCTTTACCTGCTGGCTCGGGTGTGTGCTCTGCCACAGCCCATTCCCAGACCCTGCAGCAGCACTCAGCCACCCTCAGTCCTCCCTGGCCTTTCAGAGGGGAAGCTGCTGGAGGGAGCAGGGTAAGTTAAAGAGGCAAAACCAAACAACCTGCTCCAGCTCCTTTGGCAGCGGAGGTGGTTCCTGTGTGAGCAGGGCTGGCAGCACCAGCCCATCCAGCAGTGTCTGTGTACCCAGAGCCACCTGCACAGCAGGCTTTGTGCTCTTGAGGTCCACTCAAAAAACTACTCAAAGCCCACAGATGACCCCAGAGCTTTGCACTGGGCCTCAAATACTCTGCTGAACACTTGCAAAACAGCTTGCATGGCCACACTTGGAAACACCACAGGTGTGAGCTGCCAGAGGAGCAGCTACCTGATGTTGCGGGGTGGCAACACCCCAGTTCCATGCAGCCAAGTGGGATCATACTGGCATTGAGGGGGTATCAGTGGCATTGCATTCGAGTGGGGGGCCGGATGCTCCTCTGGGCAGGGTGTGCTGCTTGTGGTGGTCGCACCAGGTTGCTGCAGGATCACATCCCAGACTGGTTTTGCTTCAGGAGGTGGAAAAGAAGAGAGCACAGTTTCTCCTCCAAACCAGAAGTAAAGCTGGATTCTCTTTTCTCCCCAAAGCACCCAGGTTTGGTCCCTGCTTTGCATTACCAAGGGAGCAACAGCATCTTGCAGCTCCTTCCCATCATCCCCATTGAAACCATCCTGGATCCCAGTTTCAATCAGGCTCACCAGTGGGTTTGGCTAATTGTGTCCCAAAACAGCCCAATAAAACCTCCAGAAAATAATTTTTTATTTCCACATGCTCCCCCACAGCTGCCTGCAAGCCCTGTGCTGTGCTTGGCTGCAAGAGGTTCCCTGGGGCTCACAGGGTTGGGCTGCAAAGGGTAGAAAGAGGGGTCTTTAACCCCCCCCCCCATGCAAAAGGCACTTTTGTGGCCCTGCTGCTCCTCTCTGCAGGTTATGCACTGGTGTGACTCGACAGCAGATGACAGAGGTTAGGACAAGGCCTGGGATGGCTGGGATGCTGTTGCCATGGAAATCACCCGGTGTCTGGAATAGCAAGAACAAGAGCAACTCAAAAAGTAATGATCTGTCACATCGATTAAGGGGGAGTTGGAGGGATTTTGTTTAGGGAAAACCTCGTGCTTCAAGTAATATGAATCCATATGCCACATCTCCCCATTTGCCTTTCCCTGAAGGGCTCTGTCAACAGGAAATAATCTGATTTGTTTTGACCAGGGGTTTCTCCAGGGAGCACTGACACGGTGCCTGCCCATCAGCTGCGCTGCACATCTCTGCCATCCTGGGATGAAAGGCACCAAGTCAATGCAATATTCATTCACTTCCTCTTCCCTCCTTCATTCATTTCTTCTTCCATTCATCTGCTTCATTCACATTTCCCTGGCGCTTTAATGAGCAGTGCTTAGCCCCTGCAGCCTGCAGAGCCTTCCCCCAGTGCTCTGTGCTGCAGATGGCTGGCTGCAGGCTTAGTGATGCTGCAGGGCACAGCTCGGGGTGGCTGGAGCGGGGCCGTGTCATGCCCAGCTGGCACTTGGATCTCTAAACTCCCCACAATACCCCCTGGGCCTTGCTGTTCCATCTTTCACATCTTGGTGATCTCTCTCTGCTGTGATTGCCATCTCACCCAGCTCCTGTCCTCTCCATGGGAGCCATTGTGGCACCAATATCCATGCCTGTGGCAGCCCTCCTGGGGACAGGGAGTGGCTTGGGGGCAGGTGGCATGGCTGGGGAAGCAGGAGGAAGCCGAGCATGGAATGTGCATCACTGGAGCACTGGTGCCAAGCCCTTGGTGCTGGGCCAGAGCCACGAGCACGAACATCCTCAGGGCTGAGTTCCTGCCCACCTGCTCCCACCACACCACTGCCTTTGTGGCACTTGAGGAGCATGGGGGTGACATCTTTTTTTCTCTGCCCTATGTCCTGCTCTCAGACACCAATTCTTCAGAGGCAGGTGGGCGATAGTCCCTGGGTGAGCTCCTTGCTTGGACCAGGGCAGCAGAGCTGTGGGCCAGCAGGTACGGGGCAAGCGGCCAGCGCCCCAGTGTGAGCAGCTTGGGCAACAAGAGGTCACAGCCATGTGTAGGAGTGGAAGCAGGAACAGGAGGCACCTGCACCAGGCACAGGCAAGCTCCTGGTTTGAGGAATTTTCCTCAGATAAGCATGGCTCCTATTGCACAGTCTTGGACACTTGCAGGGTATACCTCAATGCCCTTTTTTAACCACCCCAGAACAAGTTTGCATTTTTTCCCCATTGATATGCAAACATTTCTCTTGAAGAAAAGGAAATGCCTGGATACCAGCTGGGTAGAAATCCAAGAAAGATTAAAAGAAGAAAACCAATTTTCCTATTCATGATCTCAGGAGGGAAGAACGACCCCTTCTTCCCTCAGCCCCAACCCCCTCTTGCTGTGAGTGCGGGTGAGCTGTGCTCCATCGCTCTCCAAACAGCCAAGTGCATTTCTGAAATGAAGGAAGCAAACAGAAAACATCCGTTCTCTGTATAATAGAGAAAGCTTTCTCTTTTGTTCCCTGCTTTTTATCAAGTATCTGCTGCCATTATTGTTACTCACTGGGTTATTACCTCCGAGTGGCTACTTCCACCAGCACAAGCTGGTTTATTGTCTGCTCAGAGCAATTATGGATTGGGATAATTCCTGCCATGCTGTTTCATTGTGGAAGGATCCGCTGTGTTCCGTGGCCAAGGTAACTTGAGGTGATTTGTGCTGCTGAGTTACCCATCAAGTTAATTAGGAGTGGGTGGCTGGTGCCTCACTGTGTGCTGGGACAGAAGGAGCAGCAGAGGCTGAACCCAGGCATCTTCTTTGTATTCAAATAAAAGTTTGTTCAGTGGAGCAGACACCGGGTTAGGATTTTTCCTCGGACAAATTCATCTTTATTTACTGGTTGACAAAATGTTGGCCAATGCATCCTCCCTCCAAGGGTGTGGGACCCCATTGCTCTGTGTGTGTAGAGCACAGGAGTGTCCCTGCAGGACTCACAGTCCAGTGGAAGACACTTGCTCTCTGGCTCGCTGCTCTTCTAGGAGGTCATTCATTTCCTCATCCTGTACTGCAAAGACAAGAGGAGGAAATTTCCTTGGTCTGGGCAGGATTTCCCCTTAGGAACTGCCTCACCTGGCTGGTTGGAGAGGCAGAATAAAAGGAAAATGCTTCTCCTGGGCCTCGTGCATCTGTGGAGATCAGAGCCCCAGTGCTGTCGTGCTGCCTCTTTGAACTGGAGGGAGTTTCACCCCAGGCATGAACACCTGGATTCATGGCAGAGGGCTCAGCCTGCAGGTTGCAAAAGTACCTGGTTATTTTCATTCCTTTGATACTTGATCTACTCTCAAAACAACTGATTACTTTCTCTTTTACTTCCTAGGAATCCTAACAAACTTGCCACGGGTAAGAACATTTATTGGTGAGGCACTGCCAAACCTCCCAAGCTGTCCATGCACAAAGGGGTCAGGTCACCCCTCGTGCAGCCCCCAGCTGCAGCAGGGTTTGGCACAGGGTTTCTGCTGGAGATGTGAGGGTTTGGTCCTGCAGGAGCAGCTGCCTGGGTTTTGCAATGCAGATACTCAAGTTAGTAACAATGTGTTTATACATTCACTTTGTAATAAATAAACACAGAGGTGTGACACTTTTAAGCCCTTGCTAAGGCAGTGACAAACGTGGTTTTCCCACAGTTAGTAACCTGTGGATTAGGAAGCCATGGTTTTTATTTATTTTTAATAGCACACCATGAGGACAGATTAGCACGAAACTATAATGCCATCACATGGTCTCCAAATCCTCTGTGCCAAGACCCCATCCAGGTTCAGCACAAGCAGTACTGAGCTTTTCTAAGGAGGTTTGATGATAAGAAGTGCTTTTTCTTGCTGACTTAGAAACATTAATGAGCAGGGTTGAATTTCTAGAGCTGAATGTGTGCAAAGAACATTTCGAAGGGCCATTGTTCAGTTATTTACCCCACTTTTAAGCTTGGACCTCTGAAATCTCTTGATGTCTGCACCTGACACAGAGCAGTCCTGCTGGACCCTCTTACAAGACTTTTCTTGGGTTGGATATGCTCAGCTCAAACCCTGGGCCAGGTCAACATTTGCCCATTTCCCAGTATTTTCTTGAGCAGAGAATGGCTTCACACTTGCTTTGCTATTCAATCCTGGCCCGTCTGAATTCTCAGATATCCCGCCTGCAAGAAACTGATGGTTCAAACTGATCAGAATGGACACAGAGNATCTGAATTCTCAGATATCCCTCCTGCAAGAAACTGATCAGAATGGACACAGAGATTTCACTCCTTTCCTACCACAGGTTGGACCCTGGGAAATGTCATTTGGGAGTCAGGACATAGCAGAAAGCCACCTCCCTACTGCTCCTCTGCTCTGCCTCTGGTTCAGTACAGTCTCTGAGGGTCTGGAAATCTGTCCTGAAATTTCAAAACAATCCTCCTTGTGTTCTCCCTTATTGTTCTGAGTTCCCAGAGCCGAGGGACATGGTGTGTGGCCCTCAGCATCTGAGGAGCTGGAGGACAGCTCTGCCTTGCCTCATGAGGGGGCAGAGAGCAGGCAGGACTGTGGTTCTGCTGCTGTCCCTGCTGCCTCCTTTACCCATCAGCCATGGGAGACAAGTTCCCCTTTTCTGCTCAAAAAACTGCCTGAATCAAGGTTTCACAGCTTCTCTGACCGTTCCAGAGTGCACTAAGTTGGGACTGACCTTCTCTATAGGTAACATGGTGCTTCAGTGGATCCTGGGATTCCAGGATGACCATTAAAACACGTGGAAGCAAAAATCCACCTACCAGCTGTGGCTGGACTCCCTCTGCTTTGTGGCAGCAACATCTCAGGTCCAGACAGACATCCAGCAGTGGCATCTTGGCAGGCAACTTGAGATCTCCACCAGATGGAAGATAGTGGAGGTCTGCAGAGACTTTTCCTACATAAGGTTGTTGTCTTACATCCCTTTGCCCTCATATTTTTGGCTCCTGGCCTGCCCACTCAGCTTCTCTGCCTTGTCCCCAGCTCCTGAAGCAGCCTCAGGGCTGGGCACACTGCCTGCGGGTACCTCCTGAGTGCCCATCTCTATTCATGGAAATAATTCTATCAGGTTCTGATGGCATTTGTAAATATTTGCATTTTGTGAGGAAATACCCTGTTTAAACATATGTTGATATTAATTCCATCTTCTTTGCGTTCCCCCACATCCTTGAGCTCCGTTCACCAGCCCTGGCCTCTGAGACAGCTCTGCTGAAAGCAAATATGTCAGTCTGCACTGCATAGGGAATATTTTAAGGCTCTGAAAACAAAGTTTCTTATAGCAAAGCTGCCAAAAGTGTAACCACTGCCATGCTAAAATATCCTCTGCCTCCTACATTTGTAACGTGGGAGTCTTTTATATCCTCTTTACTGTTGCTGAACCATACATTTGTATTGGCAGCAGATGTATATAGACTGGGACCTATTTCAGTGTCATGCAAAAGAGCTCTTAGGTTAAAAGATACATTACAGCTTACTGGAAAGCTTGAAATTAACTGCATGATGATGCCACACGAAGATAAAGAACCAGCAATTTTATTGAATTACGATTTTATCCATATGGGCTGAAGGTTTGAACTGTGTTAACATCTCCAAAGGTCTCCATTTGCCAAATTAACTATTGAGGTCTTGGGCAACTAGCTGGAGACAGGAAAAAAAAGACCTGGTTTAACTGTTTCCAGACAGAAAAGCACTGCCCCCCTTCTACACTGTATAGGAGTAACCCAAAAAGAAGGCAGCCAAACACAGACCCTGCTTCAGCCCTGGCTGGGCAGTGTGAGGGATGCAAGGGGGGCACAAACTTCCTTGGTTCTCAGGCACAGTGGCAGGAAAGGCACAGTGGGTCCCCATGAAGCTCTGCTGTGGTTATTATTAATAGCAAGCCCATAAATGTCAGTCCTTCACTGGCCAAGTTCCTCTGCAGTGCTAACAGACCTCGTAGAGATTTAAGCAGCAGAGCCAAAGGTGTCCTCGGACAGCCCAGGATTTCCTTGGGTACCTGGCAGTGGCAGACAAAGAGTTAATGATGGAAAAACACATATAGGTTTAGGGGAAGGACGAAGGACTTTTTTCTTAATATATGGTTTTTGCTTCACATCTTAGCTCTTGGCACAGCATCCCCCGCCTCTAATCACACCTTATAACTGCAGTTTAAATCAAAATCCACAAGGCTGGACCAGTTGGATCCAGTTTCTATTAAGCCATTTGAGCTGTGACTGAGCAGACTTGCTGTCACTAAGCCAGTCCCCTGCCTGTGCCTCCACATAATGAGGCTCCCGTGGCAGCCACTGCTCCCCGCTCAGTGCAGGGGAATCCATGAAATCCCGGATCGGGATGCATCCCCCTGCACCAGCCCTCTCCTGGCAGGGTGGTGAAGGATGGGGAAGAGGCTGTTGCCAGGCTGTGGAGCACACCTGAAAAACTTTGGCCATTTCATAGGTCCCCAAGAAAAAAAAAATTAAAAAATATGTTCCCAAGTTAAAGTGAAATCCTATTTTTGTCCCTCCCTGTAATTTGTTGGATCATTGACCCCCTGAAGACACTGGCTGATGGTTTTGCTGGGAAGGGCACTGCCCAGCCATGAGTGGGTGTGTGGCTGCAAAGGACGAGATCCCACCCTTTCCATGGGGCATTGCTTCTCCAACAGGCCATGGGTTGGAGCCACAGCTGATAAAATTGCCTGGGACCTGTTTTGCTCTCTGCTGGTGTTAGTGAGGGAGCTGGTCTCCTGATTCTATAGGTGTCCTGATTTTATATGCTGGCTTTCAAAAGAAAGTCACCTTTTGTTCCCTAACCTGGCACACCCACTGATGCTCACAATAATATGGAGGAAACAGGCCCAGACACAACCCCAGCCCCCTCTGCCCTGCCCGTGGCTGCTCGCGGGACCCCTGGAACACAGGGCAGAAGGATGGAGGGAAGCAATGCCTTGGCATCACTGGGCTCTGGTTTAACTCCTTTTTGCAGCCATTTTGAACACTGAATAAAGGAGGAAAAATAGCATGAGCCATAAAAATCCAAGCCAGTCTCTGAAGTCAGATGTGTTTGAAAGTGGAATTGCAGCTGTGACAGAGAAGGAGTGTATTTACCAGCACTTCCTGCTTTCTAAACCAGCCTTTTAAAAAGTACTGGTTTGGGTGGGAAGTTTGTTTGGGTGAAATTATTGAGGAGGGAATCGAAATTATTAATGGGACTTTTTTCTTTCCCTTCATATGTCACTGAACTGCACAAGACAGCCGCAGACTCAAAACTGTGAATGCCTATTCCCGGACTCCGAGCTCCTGAGGTTGATTTTACCACTTCAATAATTACGGGAAATTATATGGATTGGTGGCAGAAGCAAGTTATATGGTGAGTGGAGAGGAATACATCTCCAGAGCCACGTTACTACTTCAGACAAGGCTGCAGCAGGCGACGGCGCCCGGCTCTCCCTGCACAGACGGCTACAATGAATGACCCAAGAGGCCCTGGTAAAAATTAATTGAGTTAATTAATTGAGCATCTGTGGCATGGCTATTTTCTCTGCATGCCCTGGCTCTTAGTCCTCATTTCTGAGGGGAGAAAGTGTCATTGAACCAATTTATTGGCAGTGCTGGTTCTCTGAGGCAGAGGTTGTTGCCCTCGGTGTCTTGTTGGCTCTGATATACTCATTGCAGGTGCCTGAGCCTCAGCTGGGACCAGGCACTGTTTGACCTTGTGGCAAGGTTTTCTATATGCAGAGAACAGGGAGAAGGAAATATTTTGGGGAGTTTCTATGCTAGTGTTCACAGAGGGATGGCATTGCCTTCCCTCCAACTGCTGCGAGCCCAGGGTGGGACATGGTGCTGAGGGCACCTGCGTGGGGAAGGGCAGGCTGGGTGCACGGAATGCCTCAAGACTCCTCAAAAATGATGTAAACCCAGTTCTTCAATTTCCTTTGTTCAATTTCCTTTTGAAGTGGGTCAGGTCCTGCTCTGGAAGTCACTGATTTGTGGATCAGCCACGTAGCTGATGGAAATGCTGCTGCTGGCCCGTGGAAGGGTTTTATTATTCAGCCAATACACACAGGAAAGAATAAGTTTTATTTTCTTAGCCATCACTTTTTGCAGCCTGTGTCAAGCTAACAATGGCTGGGTATTCCTCTGAGGTTGTAAAATAAGCTCATTCATGCTTTCCTTTCTCTCTATTTGTTGTAAGAAAGATCTACTGAGCTTCTGTTTGCTTTCCAGGTGGAGCCCGTGGTATGGCACCAGCGGCCAAGCACTGCTCTGGTCAAACATGAGGGCGATGCCATTTGTGTTCCCTCAGCCACATGGATACAGAGAGAGGGAAATGACAGTGGGAGCCTCTTGTGGGCTCCTCCTCACCAAGGAGAGCCTCCCTCCTTCCCTGCTGCCTTTGCTGGAGCTCTGTAATTTCCACTATGGACCATGCAGGGAGCAGTGGCCACCTTCCCACTGAGTCAGAGCTGAATCACTGCCCCACATAGAGCACAAGGAGCCCCAGGGCTGCTGGAGGTGCTGCTTGGGTGGTGGTGGAAGCTCAGTCTGTATCAATGGGGGGATGGATGGGGGATGGTGTCACTTGGCACGCAGTGGTGGCCTGTTGATGTGTGGCATTGAGATGCAGCAGAGGCTGGGGGAGTGGAGATGATAAAGCGACATCTGTGCCTTTGGAAAGAGAGGCAGCCAAAGATTCACCTGACTCCCTGAGAAGGGGCTTGGTGGAGGAATTTGGATGCTATCCCAAAACTTCCTGCTGGTGACAGGGGACTAGTGATGGTAATATTGCCAGCATGGCTGTGGGACAAGGACAGCAGCACTGCAAACAGCTTTATCTGCCAGGAGCAAAATGCTTTAGGAAGTATAGCCAAGCATTTGGAAAATCTTGCAGGATTTTCAGGGAAAAGTGTGGCTGAGTATGTGGCCATCCTGGAGAGCCCCAGGGACAGCAGTTGTGTATCTGCAGGAAGAGGTGGGCACATGCTGACACTAGACCAGGTCCAGTTACAGTCCAAATGTCAGAGCTCACTAGCAACCACTGAAATCCTGGTGGCCTGAGAGAGCAGAAAAGCAGATCTCACCAAATATTAGGTGAACTCACAGGCAGCTCAACTTTCCAGGTTTGAGGAGATGCTTTGACTCATCTGGGCTTAACCCATGGGTACATCCCAGTTGCTTTGCTGACAGTCAGGTCTGGCCAGAGCTGTTTGGCCTGGAGGGGCAGTCCAGAAGCAGGAATCATACCTGTGGAGGAAGAAGACACACAGGAAAGGTTGAGGAAGGAAGAAGACATCTCTCCTGTCCTTTCAGCAGGTTTGGGGCCTATTCTTTTGGGTATTTTACTGATCCAAAAGCAGAGCAGCTTCCTGTCCTGAATTCATCCCCAGTTCTCCCATCTCAAAATCACCAGTATGAACGCTGGCAGCTGGAATACTGAAATAGCAGCTACCATTGCTCAGGCCCCACTGATTTGTCCTGTGGTTTTTCCACATCCTTTAATCTCCAGTAAATAATCCCTCACTTCCTTGTGGTCTTTCTAATTCCATGCTCCATGCTGGTGCTTCCTGTAAACAGCAGAGCTGGTGGCCCATGCGTGGCCACCGCCGTGTAATTGAGGCTGTCCCCTGCTGTGCAAAGGGCATGTGACAGGGCTGTTTGTCAGGCTGGATGGGGCTGTGGCTACAGGCTAAATAATGGAAATGCCAGATTCTCCTCTCCATCGAGCCAGGAGAAGTCAGGGCTAGCTCTGATGAAGTCATTGGATCATACAGGTGTAAAACCAGCACGGGTAAGGGGAACAAGTCCAGACACCCAATTAATTGCACCATCTGGCCTCCAGAAATCATGATTAGGCCAGTGCTTGAAAGCAAAACTGGGATAAATTACAGGCAATGAGGTCCCTCCAGCACATGTTTTCACTGGTGCTTGGTCTTGGATGGAGGAGCCATGTCCCATGCAGAAGCTGTGACCAGACCTTGCTCAGCCCTTAATTGCCACATCTGTGGTCTAAAATTTTGAGTGGAGTACTAAAATAAAAGGAGAAGATTAAGGGTCTGCGCTGAATGAAGGCCCTTCCTGACACTGGCTGCCCCACAGGCTGGATCCCTTGCACTCTTGTAGGTAAGATGCCACCAGATCCTCCTCGGACAGCAAGGGAGGTTGAGAAGGCATTTTTCTGATCAAAATATCTTCAGCTGCTCTATGCAGGCAGGAGCTGCAAGATTTGTGTATCAGATACCCATCCTCAAGCCTAAGAGCATTTCTTTTCTCCAGTGAATTTGTGTTAAACCAAAGGTGGTCACAGAGGGTTGTGACGAGAGCTGGGCTGCACTTTTTGGGTGGCACAGCTTTTTCTCCTGTCTGAAATCTCCCCTCTCTGGGTTTCTGCTGACCGACAGATCCCTCCACAGATACCTGAGCATCCAACAAACTATTTCTGCAGGGACTTCTCTGCTCCTAACAGCTCTTGGGCTCTCACCTGTGCTTGCCCTAGCCATCATTTTGCAGGGGGCATCTGCACATGCCTGGCTGGAAGATGACAGTGTGAGTGTGTTTATGGAGGTCTTGGTGCAGTCAGATGGGTGCAATCCTGCCAGCCCTGCCAACATTTGCAACATCGGTGCTGAGCTATTTACACATCCACAGGAGGGATCCTCCAACCCTTTACAAGTGCTCCTTTCCAGCACAGCCGCTTCCAGAAATCTCCAGGTTTCAATCCGTTGGCTATTTCAACTAAGCCCCAATTTATTTATTTTCTTTTCATAAGTTCCCAGCAGCCAAGGCATGACAGCCAAGGGAATCCTGCTCAGCATTAACGTCTCAATTACCAGAGCAACGCCTTCCTCCACGCGAGGATTGAATCTCTGTGTGTTGGAACTCCTTGAAGTATTTTCAGAGCTGAAGTGTAAGCAGGGACTCAGTTTGGAGTGGCATTAGTGGTGCTCAAAAAAGTGCCATGAGGTAAAGGCCAGCCTCAGTTTGTGTCATTTGATGCCACTTAATGTCTGTCACTGTGTTTAGAATGGGACAGTCAATAGGAAATACACAGCAGAGCTGAGATTTTCCTTTCCTTTAATGCCAGTGGCCCAGCTGTATCTCACTGTTCTGCTTCTATCCCAGGGAACTGCAGGGATCCTGCAGCTGGCTCGTGTGCTGAGTGCCCATCCTGCTCCTCAGGCTCTGGTGCTGGCACCAGGAAGTCAGGAGGGCTGATGTGAGGCAGCAGGTGGGAAGTTTAGGTTTCTGGCTGCTCACCCAGCTCCAGAAGTCCTGAACGTTGTCAGGAGCAATCCCAGAGCATCCCACAGAGATCAGATGGGAAATATAATTTCCTTGCCCCTTGGAGGACTGGGAATTGCTGGCTTTTTTCATTACCACCTTTCCCTTGCAAGGTAGATGCCACATTGTCACCAGGCTGGGCTGTTTTGGCTGGAGCAGCCCTGTGCAAAATTAGACTGAAGCAAAACCCCCACGAGCTGTTTGATGGTTCACTGAGCCCTCCCAGAAGTGTCACAGGTGGGGATGAAACTCCCCCATTCTGTCTGCATTTCTGCCTGTGCTCCTGGATCTCCTTGGCCTCAGGCTGACCATGTGCCTCCCCCACTCCGTTTGTTCTGACAATGAGGATGTGAGAAGCCTCGAGAGGAACAGAAAGGCTTTGCCCAGGCAGCAGTAGGAGCCCTTCAAACCTGCAGCCAATAATCGTTGCCTGGAGCTGGTCCCTTTGGCTCCAGGCACTGCTGAATTTGCTGGTGGAGAAAACCACTGCTTTGGATCAAAGCACTGTTAAAGGAGACTTCACAAAAGTGAATAGCTCGCGGTCAAGAAGAGCTGCCAGACTCCTGCTTTCTCAGTAACTAATAAAAGTGCTTTTTAACACAATTAATGTGATGTCTTGCTAAAGACTGAGGGAAATTGGAATTGAGACATTTGTATTTTGACAGACTTTGTGGAAAACTTCTGTTCAGACTGGTAGGAATGAAACCAATAAATTTCTGAAGAAACTTTCTGAATTCAGCCTTCAAGATAATAGATAGGCTGTTCTGACTGTGGATAAATAAACTCTGTTTTTATAAGCGCCTAAAGACCTTCGGGATGACGAAGTGGAACATACTTCAAGTCTCCAAAGATGGGAAGTGGCTTCTGAGTCAAATGCCCTCCCGTGCCAGGGCTCGTATTTTAGACTGAGATCAGTCTTTTGTGACTTGTTGACAGGTTTTTTGTTGTACTTTGAAAAAAAAAAGGAAAACGTCCCAGGCTGAAAATAGCAGTGAAACATTCCCCAACTGGCCAACCTGTTCTTCAAGAAAACTTCCCAGGGAACATAAAGCTCCAGCTGCAGCCCCAAAACTACTGGCTAAGTAATGGCACCAAAATAATAATTACAGTGAAAAAAAACTAGTTTGGGTTACCACAGCCCTTGCCTGAGCATTGCTCATCTCTTATCTTGTGGTGCAGGTGATCACCTGCAGGAGGAAGATTTGGTTCCCACCAGGAAATGCTTAGAGGATGGACTCTGAATGTGGGAAACTAAACCCCCTTTTTCCTTCCCCCTCTCATGAACAACAGCCCTCCTTGCAATTCCTTCCCTCCCTGGCAGCCATCCCAAAGACAGGTGGTGAAAAGGCTGGATCAGAGCTCATGGCACTCTGGAAAATCAGGGCAGGTCTCTGCATTTGTGCAAGGCCAGGGCTTAACTCTGAGAATGAAACCAAAAGAGATGCAGGCGAGGGCTGTGGGTGATGAGCAACGCTGGAGCCTTGGCATGAAGCCTTGTTTGCTTTGTCCCCACCTGCTGATGGGGACTGTTGGATGTGCTGGCCAGCAGGATATGCTTTATTTGAATCGAACATGAAGTCAGTGGGGGAGGAAAAAAGAGATGTCACATATAGAGGGTGGAGTCCAAACCAGGCTGATGGGCTCCGAATGGATTCCTGCAGTGGCACGAGGCTGAAGGATGGTCCTGATGCAAGGGTGGGACACCAGAGCCTTGGGATCAAACACCAGTGCAATGGCCAAGGGGCTGAGGCTCAGAGGAAAGGCACCAGCACATTCCAAGAGCTGGCTCAAGGAGCTGTTTCTCAGAGAGAAAATAGAGGGAGAGCAGGTCAGGGCTTGTGGTCTACAAAAGGGATGGAAATGGGGGAGTAACGGGATTTAGGAGGCAAAGTCTTATCAGGTGGCAGGAAATGGGCACCAAATGAATCCAGCCTGATAAAGGCTCTATTATTTAAAAAACATCACCCAGTGAAGTAACTTAGCAAAGCTTATGTTGATCCTTCTCTTCTGAGAATGTTTTGATCACGACTGGTCCCTCCCCATCAAAGCAGTTGCTCTGTTTCATGTGGAAATGAATTCAGGTCTGAGTTGCCCCAGGGATGAGCCTGGATGGCTGCAGCAACCCACCCTGCCTTGGAGCCTGGATTAGGGAAAGGCAGGTTGTCCTTGCCAAGGAGCCGAGGGGAATCGGCAAATGGTTTCAAGAAGGTGCTGAGGCTTTGACTGATGTGCAGAAGATTTCCCGGGAGCAGCCAGACGCGGCAGCATCCCTGCGGGTCGGCACTGGGCTACTGCCCAGGTGCTCTTTAGCCCTCCTGGGCTCTGGCTGCTGGCGACGGGGAGGACAGAGGGGGGCTTTTCTCTAGCAGGGGAAAAAAAATCAATCTGCTTTCAGTTCAGCAGCTCACACTCGGGCTGGCTGCAAGAAACGTGTGCTCTGCAGCCAGAGACACCGCAGTTGCTACAGCAACTGCAGAGCACGGAGACACCCTCCCTCCGCCACCCTGCGCTCCCCCAAAATGAGGCAGAGCAGGGAAAGCGATGGTGGGGAGGCAAAGGAACTGGCAGGGACGAGCCTCGGCAGCCACGGCTGAGCTGCACGCTCTGCTCCCACCCACGAGCGGTGCTCGGACACCGCTGTGTTCCCATCAGTGCTGACAAGCGCTTGGTTTCCAGGTCATTAAGATTCCATTCAGCAGATCCGCAACCCGGGACGGCCTGGCAGAGCACGAACTCATCCCAGCCAGCCCACCCCACGCACCCGCATGCGGCGGGACGGGGATGCGATGCCGGGGATGCGATGCCGGGGATGTGATGCTGGGCATGCTGCGGGGAGCGCCGCAGCGAGGGGGAGCAACGGGAGGATAAAACCGAGCTGCGCTGCCATCTCATTACTATTTAAATCGGGCTCCGCGTGGTTCCCAGCACTGTGCCATCCTGCCTCCAGAAAAGCTCATGGTTTCCCCTGGTGCTGCTCTCTTAAATATTTAATGACAGGAGGAAGAGCTGTTTTAAGAAACACTTCAGTGCTTCCATCTGAACAGAAGGTTGTTTCAGGTGGCCAGAGAAGGCAAGAAAAACCTTTAGCTGTTAATTTTTCAGGATTCTGCAGCTATTGAAGGGGTGGCCTTCGTGATGACGCAGACTAGGGGGGAAAAGAGAGATCTTCTACATGTCTGGGGAGAGTAAGGACTCCTGAGGTCTGTCCTGCATCCTCTTCCTGACTACATGTCGGCATGGCTTAATGGGTTATACTGAAACACTTGAAAGTTTTAGAGCTTTAGTGGAAAATGCTTGAAGTTCACCTGCCTCCAGATTTTAGGTGGGCACTCTACCCTCCCCATCCCCTCTGGATGTATCAGTTTTGCTGAATGCCAAGGGTATTTGAAGGTATCCACCTGCCAGAGACTTCCTAAGGATTTATCTGGGTTCATGAAGTGTTTGAAAAGTGTTTAAAATTACTGTGGAAGGAATGTGTTTTAATGCCAGCCAAATCATAAATCAGGCCATCCCTAACTCAAGTGAAATGAGGCTGATATGAGAGGGGAGGGTTGTGCTTCTCCTTCGCTGGCAGTCCTGGTCCCCAGTACATCACTCCTGTGTGGACCAGCTCAGTTATTCTGGTACTCAGCTGTCAGGGGGTGGGACGGCAGCAGGGCTAATGGAAGAGTTGCCACAGCCCATATTATTTTTCTAATAAAGCCCATTTTGTCATAGAGAAGCAGCTGGTATCAGGCTGAAGTCAGTGCCCCTGAGCACCATTTCCAGAACAGGCTGGGCACAAGCACTATTTAAAGCAGTCAGATGTCCCAGGCACAGCCCCTGTGGTGGCCTGCACCACACTGCTCCTTGGTGGGCACTATGAACTCTGCACCAAACCTGTTTGTCAATCCCAGTCCCTTCCCCTGCAGCCGTGGTGCAATTAGGTTTTCATTTGAATTATGTAAAAAGGACAGTGTCAGTCATTTCTCAGTGCTGATTTTGTGGAAGGGCAGCTCAGTGATTTATGTCTTTAATATCCAAAGACAGCATTCGTGGAACCTTCTGTTGCTGCCACACAGGATAAAAAGCAGCCTCCCAAGAGAGACAGGGTAGCTGCAGTGGGCCCCAAAAACGTGCAGGGAGCACACCAACAAGGTGTTTGCATTAGTGGTTTTGATGGGGACAGGATTTCTTAATTAGCAAGACCTTCTGAAAAGATCCTGGTACAGAACCACGGCTAAAATCAATCAGCAGACACAGCCAAGTGGATTTCTGCACATCTAAAGGCAGGAGAAAAAATACCACGAGATCTGCTCGGTGCTGCAGAGGGGAGGATTTCACTGCTGCTGAGCAAAGTGTGTGTGCAACATCTCTGCATCCCAGGAAAGGTGGGATAACCCAGTGGCTGGAGCAGGTAATGCGTCCAAAAGACTGTAGGGGAGAGGGGGAAAGGGCAGCCCTCGTTTTGTGGAGAGTCATTAATTCTCTCCCAATGAAGCACTTTGAAGGTGAGATGTGCTACAAGAGTGCTGAAGATTATGGATTTGTGTCTCTTGCCTCGAGGTCCCTGGGTTATAGGGGCAGGAGCTGAAGGCAGGGCTGGGAGCCTCATGCTCTGCCTCCTGACCTGCCTCTGCAGCACAGGAAGCCTTTTCCTAAAGGTTTGGAAAGGGATTTTGTGCAAGTTCTTTGAAAACCCCCAAATCAGGCTGCCAGCCAGGGTTTTAACCCTACTCAGAGTGCAGAACACACAGAACCTGGCAGGATCAGACCCCGTTTGTCTCTTTATCCCTCCCCAGCTCTGCTTGAGCAATAACCTACTTTTTTTGCTTTGCAGAAAGAACATCTTGGATTATGTTGCTGCAAATGAGAGGTTTCAGTCATGGTATCAGATGAGCTGCAGGTAAGCAGCAGGTTTAATGTCAGCTTTTTTGGCAGCTTCTTTATTCTCTCTCTGCTTTGCACAAACAAACCGTCTTTGTGAGGAAGTTCATTTTCCTTTTTAGCCACAGCATTTGTCAATGTGGCTTCCCAATAATCCTCCCAGTGCAGATAAAGGCAAGCTGGCAGCCACACCACAGCCCTCACCTCAAGCCTGCTGCCCACTCTGGTTCATTAAGGGACTTTCCCTTCTCTTGCAGGGCAGAAGCCGTGCCCACATGAAGGATCCTAAATCCCAGGGTGACACTCAGTTACCCTTAACTCCATCCTAATCAGCCCTATGCAATTAAGATGCAAGGGAACAAAACCCCAGGCCCCAGAGGGTGTGGGGTGTAGGGCCTTTCTGCTCTCATTAGGCAATCTGGGGCATCATCCACCAAAATCCAGTCCAGGGTATAGGGAGGGAAAGAGAAACTTCAGATCATTTGGGCTGCCTCTGTCCTTTCCATGTTTATTCTCTTTGGCCTCACAAGGCTCTCAGACCAGCGTATCACTTTATATTAAAAACAACTACCACAAAACCCTTCAGATCAAAGCCTGACACGGGCCAGCCTGCACACCCTGTGGGGTGCCAGCACAGGACCCTGCCCACGATTCACACTGCCCCAGTTTAACCAGTGAAGGCAGGAGAAAGAGCCGACTGTGCCAGGGAAGCAGCACCTACTGTCACAGCCCCACGCCCAACTGTTTCCCTTCAGTGCCTGCTGGTTTGGAAGATTTTAACTTGCAGCCTCCTTAACTGCTTCATTTCTGCTAATTTGCACTATCCCACTCCCAGCAACATCACCAAACTCTCCAGCAGTGTGAAGGCGGGTGAGCTGAGATGCCCTTGCTGCCGAGCTAAGCAGCATCAAGGCTCGTTTTACTGCTTAGAAATCTGTAAGGCATCAAGCAGGTAGATGAATAATCCAGTTTAAAAATCATAACAGAGGGGCTGGGTAACTGTATACAACACTGGCCTAAATTCATACATCAAGTGACAAACGGTAATGAAAAATTAAAGGGCCCTGCTTGGCACAAGTTGGGTGCTGTATGATCTGAATCCCAGGAAGCAGTCGCTTCACATGGAGCAGCTCTGCCCGTGTCCCTCGTGCCTGCACAGAAATGGTGCAGGGGTTCAGACAACCTGCACAAGCATCAATTTTTTTCCCCCAGCTTGTGGCTTTTCAAGCTCAGCAGTGCTAAAACGTGACGTGGGCTCACAGAGGACACGTGCAGCCCGTGGGGTGAACCGCAGCCTGAACAGCTCTCCCAGCAGCTGGGGCTCTGTGTCCTTCTAGTAATAAATTCCTCCTGGACAGTGTTTGAGGGGATTGCTAGGATTTGAGGAGAGAGGAGGCTGGCTGGAAGCGAGACAGGCTCCAGGTTTATCCTTGAAAGCCCCTGTGCTGCAGAGCCTGGGGCTGCCTTTGGCAGCCTGCCTGGAGGAAGATGTCGGTGGAGGCTGAAGGCTGCCTCGTGCTGTATGAATCCACCAATCCCCTTCTCAGCCAGCTAAGTTGGAGATAAATCTCCCTATTAGCAATGCATAAAGCAGGCCAAAATTCAAACAGCTTCTTAGGCAGGAGGTGAAGCAAAAGCTCAAAATAACTTAAAATAAGTCCTTTCTGTGCTCCGGGCTAGAAAGTGGTTGTTTTGGAGCTTTCCCATAGTGTGCCTGGCCTGCCTGCTGGGAGAGAGGGGTGCTGAGCAAGGCAGTAAAATCAGGTAAAAAATAACCCCATCCCAACGTCAGCAGCAGAGCTGAGAGGAACCAGAAGTCCTGAGCTGTTTCGAAGTTGTGTTAAATAATAAAGCAGAGAAATGAATAAATTAGCTGAGCATCTATTTAGGTCAGCCCTCTCCGTTTCTCCCAGCCGCCTCCGTGTGCCTCCTCCCCGCAGCGATCAGCTGCTCGGTGCACGCTGTGCCTGCGGATCCGCTCCCTCCTCGGGAACAGCCGGGATCTCGGGAAGTGCGGGTTGAGCAGGTGTCACGTCGCCTGCACACGTTCACCCCAGCCTTCGGAAGCGGCAGGCGAGCTTCCTTTTCCGTTACTGGGGCAAAAAGTGCTCTGGAAAATCCCATTAAAGCACTAAGCGTGGGCTGCGCACACGCGGCTGCTCCCTTGCCGGCGCTGTCCCCCGCACGCAGCCCCGCACCGAGCTGCAGGATCTGCTCCTCGGGATGCAGCTGCCCAGGAGCTGCGTCTCCCTCTCTGCCTGCTCCGCTGCTGCCAGCCTGGTCATCCCCCAGCTCTTTCCCATTCCCAGCTTCCAACCACGGCAGCAGCTCCACTTTTGCAGACCATCATTCCCCACCCAGCAGGTGCCCCAGGCTCGGTTATGTGATTGCAGTTGTCATCTGTTGATTTGGGGACATCCAGCCAGATGGACCAGGCTGATTGACACAGATGGGGAATCAGCTTTTAAACCCCTAAGCTCCCCTCAAATCATTCAAATGCTTCCAGAAAAAATGGAACGACTGTGCAGTCCTATAGATATGTCTTTATTTACATGTCTCCCAAGCCTGAAATGCTCTCTTTGATGTCCAAAACGTCTGGTGGGTTTCAGCTATAAGCAAGCCGGACAAACACCGACCAAGATGGAATTTATCTGCATGAAGGGCTGCTCCATCTCAGCCCAGCTCCTGCTGGTCCTCCCAAACCCCACAGGTAGCTGGAGGAGGTCTCCAGTGATGAACCCAGGCAGAAGCAGCATCCAGGGTGTAGGCAATGGAAAATGAGATGTTACTAAGTTTGGCCAGGCTTAGCTGGCTCCTCGCAGGTCCCAGCCTGTGAGTCACTGGTACGTGGGCCACCAGCACGGCCTCCCCTCTGGAGGAAGGAGTGGAGGTGGAAAAATAACAAGAGGAAACCAGTTGTTAGTAGTGCCAGCTCCGGGAGAGTGGGAGGAGGTGGCAGTCCTGGAGGGAAAGGTCAGGGCTGCATTGCAGGCTGCTGCCTGATTTTTCCTCCTGGCTTCATGGTAGGAAGCTGCTTACAGGAACATGCTTGTGCAATATGTATGGAGGATCTAGGCTGATCTGAGGGTCTGGCTGGTCTGAGGCGGGGGAGGGGGGAATGAAAGCCTCCAGCAGCAGCCAGGGGTGATGGAGGATTTGTTTCCGGTCCCTGCTCATTCATCTCCTCTGATTTCTACTGAGCTGAACTTGAGTACCCTGTTAAAAGCAAATGTTGGCCCCTTGCAAACATGTAAAGGAAGATGCTCTTTTCGGATGTACTGGGAACAGACACATCCATCTCCCCAAGGAGGCTAAACACCAGTTTGTTCCCCAGTCCCTGCCCCATCATGGCACTGATACCCACCTGCAGCTGAGCCAGAGACTCTCGCTCGCACTCTGTGCTGATCCTTGGTGACAGTGGCAGGGGGAGATTCAGGGATGGACCCTGAGCCAGTGACCTTGTTCTTCATCCCAAGCCAATGTAATGAAAATATTCATGGGAAAAATAAAAGATTGCAGCTCTCTAGCCTCTTCTGGTGCCTCAGCTCTCCTAACTGGTGCTAACTGGAGTGAACCGCTGGAGGACACAAGCCTCAGCTACTGTTCCCATGTCCCTGCCATCAGTCCAGGAGCACTTGCAAGGCTGTGCTGTGACAGCTCCCCTTCCCATAGGGATGTCTGCGGCTGTGGATCAGCACTTCTGCTCTCCATTGCCTCGCAATAATTCTTTTTCTCTTGAACTCTCCCATCTACAATTGCCACCAGTTGCCAGTGGTTTTTCTCACCTCCTATCCCAAATGCACAGAGCCACTCGTCTCTCCGCTGGCTGGCACTTTCCATCAATGAAACTATTTCTTTATGTCTTCGAGGAAATTATAACAGCTGTCGGGGGGAAAAAAAAAGGCACAGCCAGGTAGGATGCCAGGTCAAGGGGGAAACTGCTGTGTGAAACTTGCTGTTACTCCCTGGTGATGCCCCTGCTCCCTGAGTGGGACTAATTCTCCCACTCTGAGCCAGAGCGGGATCTGTTATGCTCAGGCTCCCTCTAGTGCCTCCATGCCCCGTTGTTCCTGGCTTCTCTGGAGGCGTGTTGGCCATTTGTCCCCGGGGACTGTCCATCACCCTCACTCCCTTCCAGCATCGCTTTACAGCACAGCCAAGCCCTGTTTGCTCACAGGCTGGGGACAGCCCTAAAATCACCCCAAAGCCACCGGCACCTGCCAGGGCAGCGACCTCTTGGGGACCTGCCAGACAGCCCAGTCCTGGCTGCGCTTGGTGAGGTGAAGGAGGGTGATGAAGGTGCCCATATCCCACAGGGTGCTCTCCCCGACAAGGCACGGCCCTGCACGCTGCAGCTGCACTTCGGTGGTGTCTGCAGAGCGAGGTGGGAATGGATGGTGATTGCGTGAAGTGCCTGAGCTGCCCTGGCTGGGAGCAGCTCTGGGTGGGAATCTTCCATGTGAGCCAGCAGGGACAGCCAAAAGCATCACTGCTCTCTCCCCAGTGCTGGATGCCTCCCTAGGATGGAGCAGTTTGCAGGGGAGCCCCACAGTCTGTGCCAGGCAAAGGCAGCTGAACTCTTAAACAACACCCCAAAGTGTTTATCACTACATTTGTGTTCAAGGCACTGGGGACCTGTGCTGTCGTGCTGTGTCCAGCATCCTACATGAACATGGCCTTTCCTTGTCTTCTTCCTTTGTTTGTGGAAATGGGGAGGAAATTTCCTCATGTTTTGGGAAATGATTGAACCCAACCTCTGTACAAGCCCTTGTAAAACTCAGCCTGGCTCAGCTTTGGCACCGGCACCATGCTGGACATGGACAGTCCTTGGCATTACTGAATGGGGGCAGCCACAGTAATTCTTAACCCCAAATCGAAGTCAGCTCACAGGGAGGGAGGAGGCAAGGTAGGGGAGGCTGCTGAAATGTGGTGTCGGCACAAAAACTGTGACAAACCTGACAGAGATCCATCAGTATAAGCGTATGTGATGCAAGGACTGACATACAGTTGTCAAAGGCACTGTGAGATCTTTATGTTATGATTTTTTTCATAATTGTTTTGCAGCTGCAGTAATTACCATCCTATTTAACAAGTACAGCTCCTTTAATAGAGGACACTTGGGCTAACATGCAGTAATTAAGTCTGTAATCACTACAAGTATGACTAAAGGTTTTGAACTGGCCAATCGATCTCAGTAACACCATAATTAGAGGCACAGCAGCTCATCAGGGCACGGGAGAAATTCAAGGGGGCTTGATCACCCAGTGGTGTACACAGGCCTTGATCCTGCCTTGGATCATCCTTTTTTACCTGGTCCTCTGCATCGCTTTGCAGTGATTTATAAACTACCCTGAATATGTTACACTCAGCCCCATGGACTGAATGCTCTTCCACAGTTTTATTTTAATAATTAGGCTTATGGATCTTGTAATCACCTGGGCATTACAGCACAGCTTCTCTAATCCCCACCTGTCTGACTGCTCATCTGAGTGGCCCCAGCAGCAGCTGGGAAAGACTCCCAGGGAGCTCCAACAGCAATAATTGCAGCAAGACCCTGAAAAGACTTGGAAAAGGTGGATAAAACCCTAAAATAAACCCATCTGTTTCTTGCTATGGAGGAAGGCTCAGGAATTAGTTAAAAAGATCAAGAATTTTCATCATCTAATGGCCAAGCTAAGGGGGCCTGGTGACCTTCCTGCCTTTTGCAATGCAATGGAGGCAAACACACCTCTGGGATTCATTCTGTCTTCCACGGAGCCTGGCTCTCTGCGTTATCAGGAAAATCTGGATTTCTCTCTACTGTTGGCTGCAATTAGTTTGCCACGGTGATGTACAAATATTTTAAGACTGCAGCTCACTACATTGGAAGGAATTAAAAAAAATCAGCAGTTTAAAAAGTCAGAGGTTTGCATATCAAGGAGGATTTTGAGCAGATCTTCATATTCCAGCTGCAAAATGCCAGTAAAAGAATATTGCTATTTTCATCTATTTTTACACTATTTGCTAACAACAGCCACCCAGAATGGGGTGGGGTGGGGGGAACTTAGGCCAAATACACTTTGCATCTTAGGTCTTGCTCAAAATAAGAGAAACACTGAAATTAAATTACATTAACTTTCTTTTCCTGCCTATTTTCATTTCACTTTCATCAGCATTGCCCAACTACCAAGGATAATATATTTTTCCCTATTTTTGTAATAGGACAAGCTCATTCATAGGTATCTGAACTTCAGGCAGAGTAGAAATTGTTCTGGAAGCAATCAGCCACTGAAAAAAATAACAAGTTCACTTTCTGAACTGGTCATGAGGTTTTTTGGTCTCTGGGCTGGTTTTTTTCAGTCTGGGTTACTTTAAGCAATTCATTTATGCCTCTCATTGTAAAATAAAGGCAATGCCATAAAAAGATGGCAGCATGTTCCCACAATGCAGAAGAGCCTGGGTCTTTTCTGTTTATTTTTTAGAGATTCCCGTTTAAAATCAGAGCAGCCTTGGCCAGAAATTCTGCAATTGGTCAACAGATACAACCCGAGGGGCTTGGGCAATCTTGGCCTTTGGTTCGCCTTATTCCTATGACGCTTCACCACGGGAGATGCCTCAATCCATGACCACAAATCTTTCTTTGAACACCTCCAGGGACGGTGGCTCCACCACCTCGCTGGGTAGCCCATTGCAATGTCTACCCTTTCCAGGAGGAAATTTTCCCATCATACTCATCATTTCAGTGTTTTTCACGTACTAAAATACCGAAGTCTCAGTCCGTATCTTTTACAGGAGTGAAACTTTAACCTCGCAGCGTGGGCGGCATGGTGAGACACAGCACAAACCCCTGCACTGTGCCACGTCTTTGCTGGGCCCAGCGGGGCTTCGGGGGTCACCGGGGTAGCACAGCTAAAGCTGCTAATTGTGTGAAAGCAAAAAGAGCTGTTCGAGACCTCTGGTGCTCCGTACAAATAAAAATGAACGGCGCTGAACGAACTCGCCGTGAGGGGCATTGCCGAGCGCGGTGGAACGCGCGGATAAAGTGAGCCCAGATTCCGATGGAGCCGAGGGCCTGCGGCTCCCCCGGCGGTCGGGCAGTGCGGGGGAGGCCACTGGGGAGGCCATTGGGGGGGGCGCAGGGCGGCCTCGGCTCTCGGCTCCCTCGCCCGGGCCGGCGGAGGCCATTGGGGGGGACATGTTAGTGGGGGGACCGTGTTGCCGGGAGCCATGTTGGTGGAGGAACCGCGGCGCCGAGGGACCACGCCGCTGGGTATTGCGGGCCCTGCCGCTGTGGGGCCCTCCCGGGGCGGGAGCGGCGGCGGCCTCAGGTCGCTCACGGTGCGGGAGCGGCGGCCGCGGCAGCCGGGGCGGTGCGGGAAAAGAGCAGCGGTGCGAAAGGCAGAGGGAGACTGCCGGGCGGAACTACGGAACTAGGGGTTCCGGCCCGGCCCCGATTCCCGGCAGCCCCCGCGGTGCTCCCTCTCTTCCGGTCCGGTGGCGGCGGCAAGCGCGGCTGCGGTGAGGGCGGCCTCGGTATCCGGCACCATCCGGCACCATCCGGCACCATCCAGGCCCATCCGCGGGCCGGGCCGGGGCTGTCGGAGCGGGGCGATAGTCGGGGCTCGGGGCCGGGCGGGCTCTGTGCGGGAGACGGGCGTCCCTCGCCAGCCCGGCCCGGCTGAGCCGTGTGTGTTTCTTCCGCAGGTGCGACCATGGCCAAGTCCAAGAACCACACCACGCACAACCAGTGTGAGCGGGGCTGGGGCCGGCGGGGATCCAGGAGGGTTTAACCGGGCTGGGACCGGCGCGGTGATGGCAGCACGGTCTGCCCCGGGGTTTGCAGCGAGATAAGGTGGTGCTGCGCAGAGATCGAATGGTGGGGTTCTAAAGGAGTGTGACAGGAGTCGGGACTTGCTTGGGCTTAACACAGAATTCATATGTAAGCAGAAAAATGAGAAGTTTTACATTAGAGAACTGGGGATCCTTCTTTTCTCCCAAGTAACCAGCAACAGGACAGCAGGACACAGACTTTAACTATGCCAGGGGACGTTTGGTTTGTACATTAGGAAGAATTTCTTCACAGGAAGGGTGCATACACATTGGAATGGGTTGCCCAGGGGGCTGGTGGGAGTCACTGTTCTTGGAGGGGTTCAGGGGAATGCTGGGTGTGGCACTCGCTGCCATGGTCTGCTTGGCTGGGCCATAGGTTAGGCTCGATGATCTCAGACTCCTTTTCCAGTTTGATTCCATGATGTTCATCACCAGCTAAGCAGGCAGAGGGACCTTTGACAAGAGCAGGTAGTGACAGGACACAGGGGAATGGCTTCACACTGACAGAGGGTAGGCTTAGGTTGGATATTAGGAACTAATGCTTCCCTGTGAGCGTGGTGAGGCCCTGGCACAGGTTGCCCAGAGAAGCTGTGGCTGCCCCATCCCTGGAAGTGTCCCAAGACCAGGTTAGACAGGGCTTGGAGCAACCTGGTGTGGTGAGAGATGTCCCTGCCCTTGGCAGGGGCTTGGAACAGCATGGTCTGTAAGGTTATTTCCAACCCAAAATGATGTAACTGAAAAGCTTCATCCCTTGGGGTCCTGTGCCATCCAGAGATGACCACAGTGATGGAATAGTTCATGTTTGGGGTCTTCTCATCAGTGCTGTGAGTTAGTAGAGGTCACATGTAGGTTCTGCTTGGTCCTGTACAGTGAGTGACAAGTGCTTGGTCCTGACACTGACCACAAGTGCTAGAATTTATTCATGACTGAGGCCTTTTATGGTGCTGGTGGTGTCGTCAGTGTGTCATTAATGAGCTGCCTGAAATCTTTGCATTGGAAGCCTATGCAGTGGCAAGAGCACAGTGTGCAGAAGGGTGAGCATAGAGGCGTGTTTTTAATTCAAATGTAGTTTGGATAGGGAGGGTCTGAAAATTGTCTATTCCACGTTGTTTTGATAGTCAGGTGCACTTAAAAAGAAATTGCTGCTGCTGCTTCATAGTTACAGAAAGTGTAATTTAAATAATTGTCTCATTTTCCACGTAGCCCGTAAGTGGCACAGAAATGGCATCAAGAAGCCCAAAACCCATAGATACGAATCTCTCAAAGGGGTGAGTGTTTCTATTGATCTCAGGCTGTTGAGTCACTGAGGCTTAACCATGAAAAAAATCCAGAATTTGTGTTGTTTTGACTGACACATTTTTTGCAGGCAGGCCTGTGCTCCAGGTGGTCAGAACCAATGTGGAGTCCAGTTCTTTTACTTAACTGACATGCAGCTGTGATATTTCTAACCCACATGAAATCTGCCCTTGTACATCTGTAAAACTGCATTTTAGTTCAGTTTGGCCAGTTTTGTCCCTCTCTGCTCTGGTGGCTGTGACTGAGTGCTGCTTCTACTAAAACAAACACTTGCCAGCTGAATGATTCTCTCTTCCTCCTCTCTTCCTCCTCTCTTCCTCCTCTCTTCCTCCTCTCTTCCTCCTCTCTTCCTCCTCTCTTCCTCCTCTCACCTTCAGTATTGTTTTACTGTCTGTACTACTCCAGATTTTCTCTTACACAAGAGGAATTGGCATTTCTGGGCAAAACACATTAAAGTGAGAGTATGTTGCTTTTTCTGAGATTATCCAAACGATGTAACAGGATCTTTTTCCACACTTAAAAGTGAAAACAGTACTTCTTGTGTTGGGGGAGGGTTGTGGTTTTATTTTCTTTGTAGATGTCACTTAAAAGATTTTAAAAAGAAAAAGAGCAAAGGGCATGTAACCAAAAGCTACAAAGATTTTTGGAAGTGATGTGAAAATTTGTCATCCACAAAGCTCAGTGAGGGTTCAGTCCTGCCCCTCCTGTGGCTTTGCTCATCCTGTTCTTTCTGTATGTTTATTGCTGAGGTTTGGGATTTTTTCTTTTATGGCAGTTAAGGAAAATAGCTATTAAAGCCTGGTTGCAGGTGGCTAAAATAATTTTGTTGAAAAATCAGAAAAAAAGTCTTAATTAGTCATAGCCAGCATTTAGGAATAATTGGAACAATATGCAGCTATAAATGTTTTTATATGTGTGTCTTTTATAACGTGGCTTATTTTTCTCTTATTTTTATAGGTTGATCCCAAGTTTTTGAGGAACATGAGATTTGCAAAGAAACACAACAAAAAGGGGCTAAAGAAGATGCAGGCCAACAATGCCAGGCAGGCAGCTCAGCAGGCTGCTCAGCAGAAAAAGTGATTTAGTAAGAAGAACCAGTTTTCTTACTGGCATGTGTGTTACAGCATTTTTTAAAAAATAAAATTGTATGTAACAAAGTCTTCACCTCCTGAATTTCAGGAGAGCCCTCTAGAGGCCTTGTTTGAGTTGCCTTTTATCTGCCAGTGGTGCATCAAGCCTGTGAGTGATGCAGGGGAGCCTGGCTGGTAGTTCCTTGGATCCTCCTTGTGCTTTTGAAAACTGGGCTGACATTTTCTTTCTTACGTCCCATGACTTTAGTGGTAATTCCTGGTGATGTTACAGCAAGGTGAGATTTCCAGGGGCCTGTTACGTGTCTGCTGCTTTACTGTGTGGGTAAGGTGCTTACAGCTGTTGGAATCCTGAGAAATGGGAGGGTGAGGAGTGCTGGCTGCACTGTTGGAGACCACAGGAGTTTGTGTTAAGAGTTGGTGTGTGTTGTACCCTGAAATACTTGTAGATATTGAAGCATTAATGGAGCTACCCATGGGAACGTGTAAGATTTTAGGAATATACAAAATACACATTTTTTTTCATAGTGACTGATTTTAGGGTATGTCTTTCACTCCAGTAACAAAAGTATCTGATGAAATGTGCTGGCTTGGTGAGATGAGAGGAATTAACGTGCAAAATCCCAGGAGGAGCTGAGCCTGGGTTTTGCTCCTGCTGTTGTGTACATCGGGAGAGGGCTTCACTCTCGAGAGCCTCCTTAAAGCTGACTCAGGCTGTGCTTTCTGCTACTGGCTGAGCCACCTGTTGAAATGCAACCAGCTTCTGAAATTGCAGTTCCAGCATTTGTCCACCCGGTGGGGTAAATCCATGGAGCCACACAGGGGCTGGAAGTTTGCACGTACCATCAGACTACAGTAGAGCAGCAAAACACTTGTCAGACAAAAACCGTAATTTTAACTGCAATGTCCAATTCGTGTAGTTTATTCTTTGAATAGTTTAGCCAATTACCAAAATAATACGTGTTAGTTTGAATTCTTTCTGTCTTAAATTCAAAAATCTTTTCCCAGTTCCCACTTTTTAATTGTTTTTGACTGATTAGGAAACCCAACCCCTAAACTGAGCAATATAAAGAGATTTACTAATCTGAAACTCACAACTCAAGGATGTTGTAAAGTCAGGGATGTCTGTAGCCCTCAGCTGTCTGATTCCTGCTGTGCATCTCTTGGGCTGTTGTGGAGGTTGGTGTTTGTCAGCCTGTTACAAACAAGTGTTTGAGGAACTTAAAGAATCACCATAAAGGTATTAGTAAAGGCCTGATTTAATATTGAGTGACAGCACGACAAAGTTCATTGGCAAGGTTCACTCTGCTACTTACTATGTGGTTAAGGCACACTGAGAGATGAGTTGTTGCTAGTATTGAGGGAGATGAAGTGGCTGGTCCAGTGAGGGTCAGTGTGGTCAGTCTGCTGTAGGTGTATTGCTACAATAGCCAAAGGAAAAAACCTCTGAACAGAGTACGTGGTGTTTGTTTGTCTGCACCTTTACCTGTGTGTCTGCACATGTATGTGGTTTAAGTTTTGCATTTTAAATCCAGCACTAAGGTTTTCCTGTGTTAGAAGGGAGATTTCATCTCAACCCCCCTTGGAGTCTTCCCCTGAGTGCTTCTGTTGTGGAAGTAGCTCACCCACAAGATACAGTCTGAGGGAAGAGGGAGGCAAGGGTCAGACTGAGAAAAGGATCCTGGAATGTTAATGAGAAGCAGAGGGAAAGATTGGGGCTTCCTGTGGCTCCAGGCAGCTCCCCCAGGCCTGCCTTCAGAAGCAGCCTTTTCATCTCGCTGCCCTTCATGCTGCCCTTCAGTGGGACAGCTTCCCAAATAAGGGCTTGCTGACTTTCTGACCAAAATAGCGGCTGCGTGACAAAATGCAACACGGAGGAACGTAACCTTAATCCAGGCATCATTGTGTAGCAAGAGACAGGAATTTTATGAGCTTCCACAGCAGGTCGGTGTCAGGTTTGTTGTTGTCTGTTCCCTGCACACGTGGTTCTGCAGGACTCTGCCGGCACTGACCACCTATTGCATTTGCTAACCCTGGGACACCTCCGTTCACAGCTTCCCTCCTTGCTGTAGAGTTGTCCCAGCCCAGAAGGGAAAGCTGTGAAGGGGAGTTTGTGCTGACGTTGCCTCCGGGTGGGTCTCCATCATCTTCCTCCTGCCTTGTGAAATCATTTCAGTTCTGTTGGTAAAGTGAGGTTGAAGATCTGTTTTGGGGGCATTACGTATACAGAGCCCAGGAGGGGGAACTGGCAGCTGTGGCCCACTTGAAACTATTCCCATTACGCAGAGCTTTGTCATCTTTGATATTTAAAAACTTCAAAACTCTCATATTTAAGTGTTTGGTATCCTGCAGGAAGACAAAGAGCTTGAAAGCATCTCAGTGCTTAACAACTGCTGTACATCAGCTTATACATCTCATCCTTGCTGTATGTCATACTTGCTGCAGATTATTTCTCCCCTTTGCAATTAAGAGGACTCAGTATCAAGTTCCAGTTTGGCTCCTTTCTCTGATTTAAAAAAGAAGAGCAAAGGGCATGTAACCAAATACCAAATCATCTCATTTGGCAAAGGTGAGCCATTGCTCTGAAAGCCAAGAGCACAGAACTGGGATGGGGAAATGAAAACCCTGCAAAATGCTCTGATGGGGCAGAGTATTCACTGGGGACATTGATATTCACAGTGATGATAAAAAGCAGGGCTGGACACCTGTTGCCCTGTCCCTCTGCCTTTTAATAGTATAGTCAAGAAAAAGCAACAGAACATGAGAACATGAATTCTGCTTTGCCCAGGTTTCGAGACTGTTGCAGATATCTCTGCACCACAGGGGCTCTGGCTTGGTGAAGTGTTTATCTGATGTGCCTTAGGTCACGTTACACTGCCACTGCCCTGCTGGCAGATTTGTGCAGAGGTTTTATTAGGGCATTATGTATGAAATTCCATCAGAGCTTCCTGCAGTCACTTGGTTCACACGGCAGAGTTTTTCTGAGGGCTGAAGAGAGGCCTCAAATACACTGATAAAGTTGCAAATCAGGGCAGGAGTTAAATATACAGCAAAGACAAGCAGATAAAAGGTCTGAGAACTGTGGCAGGGTCTGGTGGCATGGGCTGCTGTCACCTGCCTGCACAGCTCCTGTCTCTGCTGGGGAGGTAAGAGCACACAGATCTAGTGACTGTTTCAGAGACCAGTAAATGACTTTTTACCTGATTTTTAAAAAAATTACTTCAACTGCTTTTTTTTTTTTTCCCCAGACAATGAGGATTTGTGTCACATTCCTTAAAGGCTTTTGGGCATCAAAAGTTCACTACAACTGCAGTGAAAACTGCAAATTGGTTTGGATTCCATTCCCTGTTAGCACATCCTCTGTGTGGAGGCTCAGCCATGCTGATCCTCCAGTGACTGTTTTTTCAGCCCACTCACCCACTCGCTGGCCTGTCATGTTGCTTTACATTCCTCGTGCAGTTGTTCCCGTGTTTTAGCCAACAGTGAAATCCACCCACAGCTCCTCACCCTGCAGCATTTGCTGTCTGACTGAGGGGACAGGCAGTGTGCTAAGGCAGTCCAGCCTGGCAAAAGTTTCCCTGGCTTCCTAACCTCCTGTTCTAAGGACAGAAAAAACCAAAATAGTGCCAGTATATCTGCTCTTCTAGTGACAAGTTTTGGCTGCTATAAGACCTTTGTCTTCTCTCTCCAGCCACCACCTTCCATGCTTTACTCTTTGAAAAGGGTGGGCAGCCAGTGAGGCTTTTCGCTATCAATGCATTTGAGCCAAGGGGGAAGAGCCAAGGCACAGGGCCAGGTGGCTCGTCACAGCTCAGTCCAAGCCAACAAGCTGACTGAAGGGAAGGGGTTAACCTTATTTTTTCTCTAGTTCACCCTCCAGGGAGCCAAAGCCTATCTGTAAGCAGCAAAGAGTATCTTGGAGAAGTCATTTTTGGATGCAGGGATTTGACCAGGACAGAGGAGGAGAAGGGGGCTGTCAGTGATGCCTGATGTGATGTGAGTGCAGGTGGGTGGGTTGCCCGTGGGCTGGGTGGCCGTGGGTGTGGGGACAGCTGGCATCACCTCGGCTCCTGGCTGAAACCCAGGCATTGGCAGCTCTCTGGAGGTTCCCAGGCCTGGGGCAAAACGTGAGGACATGCTGTGTCCTCACAGGCTTCAGTGGGAAACAACTGCTGCTGCTACGCTGCGGAGGTGGGAAATGTTTCTTTTTCATCTCTAGGCTACAGATTCGTTGAAAATAGAATCTGCTAACACCTGGGAGCATTTCTTGGACCCAGCATATTTCCATTGGCTTCTGGTGCATCTGTAGTGCTGCTGAATCTGCAGTAGGTATGGCATAGAGGGCTTGAAATCTTTGGGGAGACCCCTCTGAGTGGGTCAAAGAGGTGTTTGCATTAGAGCTGTTTCCAAAATACTCTGGGTTTCTAGCTGACAGGTTCATTTTCTTAGCTTTTCTGTTGTTATAAGCCTTGGTTGAGCAAAATGTTTAGTGCTGCTTGTGCAGAGGAAAGACACAGCCATGTCCTTCCAAACAACCTACCCCCCTCTCATCCCTGTTTTCACCTCAGGCCCGTTTGCCCTGAACTGCAATATTTCATTATTGCTATAAATGAGATTGCAGTATTTCATTACTGCTATAAACAAGATTGTGTCACAGCAGCTTCAGGGTGTTACTTCCACAGAAGTGGGAAAAAAAAGCTGGTTTGGGGAGGAAAGGCTGAAGGACAACCCAGCAGACCTGGGACACTGGCCCAGCAGTGTGGCCACCCAGGGCTGAGGGCAGCATCGCTGGGGCTTGCACCAGCACAGTCCCGTGCCTTGCCCTGCCAATGTTTATTTTGCTTGGGTAAACGATTGACTTTAGCAACACGACTGCAATGTGTGAGTTGTGCTGGGGCTGTAATTCGATGGGAGGAGGCAGCTATGTGCAGGGAGAGCTGCTAATGCCACAGGAATGCTGCGCTTCCTTGGGATGAGAGGAGACAGTGCTCGGAGCCCCTGGGCAGAGTGCAGCTCCTTGGCCCTGCTGTCACCCTGTGCCTGGGAGCTGAGACCCAGCGTGGAGTTGTGCATTTCTCAGTGGCCTAAATAGATGTGACTGCTCTGGGAAAATTGGGTGTCTCATTTGTTGTAGTGAGGGTTCAGGGCTGCAGGAAGACTATGAGTGTCCAGCACCTGCCTCCTGCCAGGCTGGGTGAGACAGGAAGGAGCATTCAGTCCAGCTTAGGAATGGCTTTTATTCATGTTTCCAAAGCAAATTGAGGTCTTCTTTCTGCATGTGCCACAGGGTGCCAGTCAGGCTGGTGGGGAGGAAGAGGGGGTGTACCCTCAGGATAGCCAGGGTGAGACTAGGGAGGAGAGGAACCGTGAAGATTTCAGTGATGGCTTTAATTCATATTTCATTGCTAAATTCCTGTCAAGGCTCCAGTTAAACCAGCAGGCACCAGTGCAAGCTCCTGAGCCTGCTCACCATGGCAGAGTGAGGAGATGGAACATGGCAGCTCCCCACCGAGCACCTATGGCACTGTTGGATGGACTTTGACACTGGGCTGGCAGCCAGACACCTCCTTGGAGGCTTGAAGCTCCAGCTGTGTTGTCACCTTGACAGAAGTGGCCCCCAGGAGTGGTGCCATTAATCATGAGTACACAACGGGGGTGAAGCTGTCACTGAACCCTCCAAGGAATGACCAGCCGAGGCACTGGGTATTAACAGGTTTTATTTCCCCCTGGCCACCCTTCTCAGCACTCAGTCTTCATGCCAGTAGCCAGGGGACTTAGTCAAGGAGATGAGATGCAGAGCTGGAGGGTTTAGGAGATTCAAGCTGTCCATCTGGCCTCAGATTTATTCAACCCCCTTCATAAACTCCAGGAACTCTGGCAAGGGGAAGACATTGGAGACAAGAGGTGTGAGGTGACACCAAAGTGCCCTTGCAGCTGCCAAGTGTGCTTTTGGCAGCTTTTCCCAGGCCTGTCTCCTTTTCCACCCCCACAATAAGAGAGAGGCCAAGGAGGGGGATGGCTGCTGCTCCTCTGACTGTGGCGAGGACTCCTTGTGACTCCTGCTGGAAATGTCACTGGAGCCCAGTGTCACTCTCAGCTGCCACCAAAACACTCGAGGTGAGTGCCAGGGGGGAGGACACGGCCACTGACTCAGCTCAGAAATGGTCAGGGGGTTATTTTGTCAGCATCACATTCAAAGATACAGCCCCTCAGAAATGGTGCTTGTGTTTAGGGGGCAGGAGGGGACTGGTGAAAAGTGGCAGTGCTTCAGTGCAGGCTGGCTTTCACAACAAGGGGACAAGGGGACAGTTAAGGCAGTCCTGCTACCATTTCACAATCATAAGAGCCCCCCATTCCTGTGCACACATGCTCCTGTCAAGTGTATTGCCCAGCACTGCCTGTGTGAGCTCATGCTCATCTGAGAAGGCAATCAAGACCATGAGAGCTGCTCAGGGGAATGACCAAGGGCTTATGACCAAACCACAGGCAAGAAAGAGTCCTACCATCATAGTCAATCCTGCCATCGTTGTTTTTATCTCCATCTTTCATCAGTTCTTCTATGTCATCCTCGGTGATGGTCTCTCCTGTTGCCTGCAGCATGATCTTCAGCTCCTCGAGGTCGATGTAGCCATCAGCGTTTCTGTGCCAGGACAGAAGAGCTCAGGACCAGACAGAGCTGCTGGGGAGGGGGAGCCAGGGTGGCTGCACCCCTCCCACCACCCCACCACACTGTAGCCATGGCTCTTACTTATCAAACATCCTGAAGAGGTCTGAGAGCTCCTCTTCGGTTTTTCCTTTGCTGTCATCTTTCATACACCGGACCATCATAACCAGGAACTCATCAAAGTCCACAGTGCCACTGCCTGTGGGCAGAATGGGAACCATCAGCTGCAGCTACGGGGGGTGGATGGGCAATGTCAATGAGGTATCACACTTCCCTTCAGCAGCCAAGGGCCAAAGCTCAGGAGAGCAGCCCTGCAGCAAGAGTGAGCTCTCAGAATGCTGGAGTAAGTGACTGAGGCCCTTCTCTGACCTTGTAAGTGAATTTTTACCTTTCATAGTCATTTTGCCTTGGCAAAAGCCCTTCTGGAAGAACCAAAGAATGGAAATTCCTGCTATGGAGATACCTGTCCATCTCATTTAGGTGCTAATAATGAAAGCTCCAGAAGGCAGGTATTCATGCAGTGTGGTTTTGCACTCACAGTTACAGTAGTGTTGTTTTCAGTGACTCAGATGTTTTCCTTTTTTGCCTGATTTTTAACTACTTTTTTATTTTCCAGTTACTTGGTATGGTATTTCTGCCCAAATGCCCACAGTGGATTTTGTTATGTGTGATCATCAGTTCACTGATTTAATTGATATTGACAGTTAGTTATGTGGGGGTGTGAGAGCACTTGAGCAGTGAGAGACTTTCCTGATGACAGAATCCTCTAAGTGGCATTTCTGAAATGGCAGTTCCTACATTTAGCCTATATTTTGGTTTTTTAAAGAATCTGTACAATTTCAGAGTACCCCTCAAAATCAGTTCAAGCAGTCTGATCATTGTGGGAATAAAAATTTTCATAGCTCCTCTTTGCCTGGAAATTCCCTAAAGGAACCATGCTGAGGTTTGGTGGGTGTTCAGTATCCTTTGAATTGACAGCACTGCAGGTTGCTCCCCCAGCTGTGACTGCCCCCAGGACTGCACAGATGGCCCCCACACCTCCAGAGGTGTGGATGGTGCTTGGGAGTGTGGAAGAAACCCAAACCTCTCACCGTCCTCATCCACCTCGTCTATCATCTCCTGCAGCTCCTCAGGGGTGGGGTTCTGCCCCAGCATCCTCATCACCTTCCCCAGCTCCTTGGTGCTGATGCATCCATCCTCTGCTCCCAGCACGAAGATGTCAAAGGCAGCCTTGAACTCTGGAGAAAGAGAGGAGAGGAGATGTGAGGAGGTCCTGCCCTGCACCTTGACCCTGCAAGGCAGGGGCCTCATCCCAGGCACAGCCTCCCCTGACTGTGCATCCCAGCAGTGCCCAGGCGTGGCGTGGTGGGACACCCAGGCACACTATAGAAATTGCCTTGCTAGAAATGCTGGTGGATCAAGATCCCTGGGTCATGCCCTGCCTTGGCCAGTCTGGCCAAAGCATTTTCCAGAGTGTTTCTGCTGAGGCAGGCAGGGGTGCTGGCCGGGGAGCTCGACTTTAGGCTGTGGTGTCAGGTTGAAGATGCACCTACCATTTTTTTGCTCTTCTGTCAACTGCTCAACCTGTAATGAAAACACAGACACCAAGTGTTTTTAATTTTGTCAGTATCACTAATTGCTAAAAGGACACATTATTTGTTCAACAGCCTTTGCCAGGGTCAGCCAAACCTCACAATAGTCACCCTCGTGGACCAGGGAATGTACAACCAGGGGGTTCTGACGCAAGCTTCTGTAGTCTAAGAGATTCTTCCCATCAAGAAAACTATTCACATCTCCTTTGAAGCAAACATCATTCCTCTAGAGTAGTAGATGCTAATACATGGAAGAACTAGCCTTTGTACAAGCAGGGGAAGCCCACGGGGAAAAGAATATGTCTTTGTCAACGATTTGGAGATAATTTCTTGTTGCTGGCAGGTTTCACTGCAGGATGTCTGCACTGCTGAGGGCTGCTCGCATGTGGGCCAATGCCAGTTCAGAGATGGGACGTGCTTGAGAGGTCCCTGGGGAGGGAGAGGTGGACAAGACTATCCCTGGTAGTTGTTTTTCAGCCCTAGATTCAGGAAAATCCTGCCTTATCCAGAGCATTAATTGCTCTACTTCCATCTGAGCCAGTGTTACTACAAAGGTGTCTGGCTCTGAAGGGAGCTGCTATTCCCTTTAGCCTGTTTTGGGAATCTCCCTGAAGAAATGGCCTGTGGAGCCAATAGGCATTAGCTGACATGGACTGGCAGACTGTTCCCAAACTCTGCCCTAATTCAATCCCCACAAACCATCAATGGGAGCTTATTAGTTAGCATGAATTAATGAAAATAATCAATGAGGAGAGGAAAGGAGAATCAATCAGCTCTGTGCCGTACCTGTTCAAGTGCATTTCTCTCTTTGGCTTCACTCCAGGTACTGCTTATCTGAAATTGCTGACCTCACCACCCTGTCCAACTGCCCCTTTGGGAGCATCCATGAAAACATCCACTTTTCCTTCCTATGCTGGTCAACAGCCTCTCTAGATCCAGCCAGGCAGGACCCCATGCCTGCCTCATCTGACCCCACTGAAGTCTCCTTGCTGCCACCCCATACAAGTGGCCCCCAACACCCATCCCTGCCATGTTTTGTTTGGGGCAGAACCCCACAGCCCAGGTTTGTGGCACTGTCTTTGGGCAAAAGCTGATTCTTTTACCCTGAAGAGCAATGGTTTTGCAAAAGCCAGCTGGAAATCCTTCCTGCTTGCAGCAAGAAGCAGGGAAAGTACTTCTCCTTAGCAGGACAGAGCCTGTGGGAAGCAGGCAGAGCACTTTGTCCCACTCCCCATGCTCCAGGAGCTGAGGACTTGTCAGAAAGCACTAAGGACGGCAGCAGGATTTTCCTCCACTGCTGGAGGAAACCCAAGCCCAGTGTGTCCCTGGTGCTGCTGAAGGCAGGCAGGCAGCTCCTGGCCCTCTGTAGACATGGTTTGGGCAGAGCAAGGGCAGCCACCACCACGATGGCCACAGCCACGTCCTGCTCTGTAACACGACACTTGGCGCAGTCGCTATTTATAAGCCTGGCTGAGAGAGGTGCTGGAGATAAAGATGAGCTCCCCAATTGTTCCCAGGCTTTGGTATTTATCCTTGCAGCCCTTTATCTGGACACTTGTCCCTGGCACTGTTGTAAGCACCGCTTAACAGAGCCTAAAAATATTCCCAAAATAGCTTTGTGTTTGCACACCCTTATCTAGGCATGAGTGAGTAAGATGAAAATCCATTGGGTTCTCTGGCTGCACGTAGGGGATTTGGCATAAATGTAACATTAATATATGCTATCAGCATGGAGAAAATATAAAATTATTCACTTTTGAACCCTCTTTGAGTAGTGAAGTGGTAGATGTGGTGTATGTGAATTGAATAGATTCTAACTATAGAGCAACAATTTTATCAGAGAGATGTCTCTTGAGCTGTTCATAGTTCCCTCTGGACATGGGTGCTGTTTGAAGCCTTATTCCTCTCTTGCCTCCACATCATTCCAGGAACAGGTTTCTCTGACTGCAGAGTGCGAAGGCAAGCTCTAAGCTCACAGCACTGCAGCAGCCATGGTAATGCCAAATTTGCTGTCTTTTGCTTTTATCAGCTCTCCTCTTCATCCCCTGGTTCCATTTGAAGTCAGACAGGGGAAACTGAAGTTTTTGCCCAGGTAAATGTTTTCTTACAGTCTTAATTGTGGGAAATAAATCCACAAAAGAACTGTTTGTCTCAGCTGTGCCTGGCTTGGACTTGTTTTGCCTTTGTAAAGGTGCTGGCAGTTAATGCCCAGGACTCAAACCCTACATTTATCTAATTAATGGGCATGTGGTCCCTATACAATGAAAAAAAGGGACTGTGCCTTGAGTCACAAAGAACATATTTAATTTAAAACCTTAATTAGAAAGGCCTGGATGTTCTTTGATTTTACAGGTTCCATTTTTCTCCCTTTTGGAGGTGGTCGTTGGGGGACTCAGCCTTTCCTGAGCCTTTTCACACTACCAGGATCACTACAGGGGTTCCATTTCCCAACATTCAGGGCTGACCAAAGGACAGGATGTCTGAGTACTGGGGGTATTTTTTTCAATTACCTACCACACATTATATTCCTTCCCTGTGAAAACCTTGGAATCATAATAAGACTTGTATGATGCATTTTTTGTGCTCTTGCTTAAAATCAAACTTGATCAATCTGTAAATTTAAGGAGAGAAAAAGCACTAAAAGTTCTTACTGTAAATCCAATTATGGATGCAATAGCAATCCATACAATCCAGAATCTATTTTCATCCTTATTCCACTGGCACATCTCTGTCTGTCTACGTTACAGAATAATGCAGTGTTCCTATTACAGACCGAATAGTTGGGTTTACACAGTGAACAGAGCGTGCAGCTGTGGAAGTTAAAATAGCCTGAGGATGCTCCACGTTCCCCAGGGCATAGCTCACATTCTGCATTCTGCACAGAGCAGGAGCAGCAAAGTAAAGGAGGAGGTTTGGAAATAAACTGAGAAAAAAACCAAGGGTTTTTTTAAAACCCCCCAGAAAAATATTTGGCAAAGGAGGGGGAAAATGTAGCAATGGCAGAGTTGCAAAGCACCAGAAAGGAGAGAGTGAGGTTTAACCCATACAGATAATGTTTATTTCCTGGGAAATCTTGCTCTGCTTTGTCTGGGCTAAAACCAGGAGTCACCTCCTAATGCCATGCAGGTTTTGTTGGGATATATAACTTCACCCAGGAGTCACCTCCTAATGCCATGCAGGTTTTGTTGGGATATATAACTTCACCCAGGAGCCATTTCCCTGCTTTACAGCGGGGAACCAGGGGGTCATTGTAAAGAATTTAACAGCAGGTTGAGAGTTTCACACTTGTAAGAGGAGTGTGAAACTTCCAGAGCCACGAGAGAGGGAAGAGTCTGTGTCCTGGATGAGGATGTTGACTAAAAGTTGCTGCCCTGTAATTATTTCTCGTTTCCATTTCTCCATTGAATTATTGCTATCGCAGCTTTGGGAAATCTACAACAAAAATCCCAGAGCCACTTCCGACCCCATCCCAACCCAGAGCCCCAAAGGGAGACACTCACCGCCGCCTTATAAATGTCATCCATGGCTGGCGCGGGTGGGCGAGGGGCCGGGGGCTGTCACGGTCACTCTGCCGGCGCTGCCCGCGGGCACGGCTCATATAGGGGGGTGCCGGCCCCGGGGGCTGGTCCCAGCCCACGGCAGCCCCGCATGCCCAGCCCCCCAGGAATGCCTCGCCCGCGTGCCTTGGGATGGGGACACCGCCGAGCCCGGCGCTGGCACGTCCGGGGCCGGCCCCAGCCCCGCTCCGCGGCAGCTGGAGGGCTCCTCGTGACTTTGTTGTGGGACCGAGCCACCAGCTTTCAGCAGGACCTGCCGAAATTGCTGATATATTGCGGTAGTTGGCTGTCCTGGCTGGCCCCGTGCCATCACGTCACCTCCACCTCCAGAGTGTTCCCCCTGGGAGCTGCTTTAGAAAGATTATACTGTGCCAAATAGAATTGGGCATTACTGCAAAGGAACGTGTCCCAAAATATCCCTGTCCAGCAGCAAATGTCCCCCGGGGCAGCGGGAGCAGAGGGTGTTGGGGGCCCCCCGTCCCCTCTGCTGGGTGTCCCCAAATCCGTGGGGGACTTGCAGCTGGGGCCGATGCCCTCGGGGCAGCCCATGCCAGGTGCGGGCAGGCTCGGAGGATGGGGGGGAATTCTGCGGTCCCAGTGCCACAGAGAGAAGTGTGGAGACAGATGGAGCTTTGCCCCAGTTTTCTGTTTTCAGCTGGGGCTGCAAAATGTGGGGATCAGGTATTGAAATGGGGGTATCAAGTCTGTTTGATTCCAGGGATAATTCCCGGTCCTTTAGGAAATCATGACTCACTTCCAGCCACAGGCTGTCCTGTCCCCTTTGCAAAAGGATAAAATCCACACTGCTGGATTTACTGTGGTTTTACCACAGATTTACCCTGCCAAGGTGGAGAGGAAAACACACCAAAGGCCTCCAAGGTGATGAGCAGTTTTCTCAGTGCAGTGAGAAGTGTTTTAATCCACAGCAACCAAAGCGAAACCTCTCATTTTAATGATTCAGGACTCCCTCTTGTGTCCAGAGGGGCTACAGATGGCTCTAACACCTCAGAGTGGCAAAGTCTCACCTCCAGCTGCTTCATTTCAGAATTAGTTTGCAAAACTGAAAATACAATTTGCAAAGTTTTCGTCTTTTCTAAAAATCCCTCTTTAAGAGGAATCACAGTGCATGGGAAAACCTGCAGTCCCTATGGAATGCCGAAGCCAAAGCAGCATTAACCAGGGACCTGGGTGGTGTCAGCACAAAGTGGGGACGCAGGTTGAGCACAGAGCTGTCCCCACATCACATCCTCCCAGGTTTTGAGTCCTGAAAGATTAACTCACTGCAGAGCCTGATAGTGTGTGGTCCTGTGGGCACCTGCTGGCCTTGATTTGCTCAGGCTTCAGCCCAGCCCTGCCTCTGCTCAGCATGGGGGTGGCAGATAAAGAGGAAAACTGTTGCATTTAATGAATTTATTTTTGAAGCACTTAGTCTTCCTAATTGGAATGTATTTAATGTTTTGGTTGCCTTGAACACACGGAGGGCAGAAAAAAGCTGCAGAGGGAAGTAGCTATTTTTTTAAAGGGCATTGGAGCCTGCCCTTAGGTGAGCGCATAGGCTGGGATGGGAGACCTGCTGTCCTCCAGCACCAAACCATCACCCAGAACCTCCTGGGCAGCCCCACTGAGACCTTCCCAAGGAAGTGCTGCCCCGAGGCAAGCCCCAATCCCTGGCTGCTTCTCCCCCTTTGGGATTCACTGCGGAGACAGTGGGGTGGCAGGTGCCAGCTCTGGGCAGTACCAGGCACCCGGGCAAGGGCTGAGGAATCATGCCTGGCCTTGTCCCTCCATCCTGGGAAGTGATGGCTCTGAGTCACCCCCTGAAAACAGCCCCTGGGATGCGTCAGAATATATTTAGTGTCAATGTAGCGCAGAAGTGGGGCTTCTAACATTGCCCTTAAAAAGTCTGCTGGAGAGAGCTGGGATGAAATTGAGGGGCTCTGTGTGCTTGGAGAGGGGAAATCTGGGCTACTCCCACTCTACACACTGGCATGGGAAAGCTGCACTTCTGCAAACATCTGATGGGAGCAGAGACTTACAAAACAGAGCTGAGCCCAGAGGAAAGGCTGAAATCCCATCTGGCAGCGGGAGGTGATGTTCCTGCCGGGGAAGGAGCTGCAGGCGAGTGGCGTTGTGCCAACCCCTGTCTCCCTGCTAGCTGCCTGGAGACAAAGCTTCCAGCACCCCCTGGCTCTCCTAAGTTATTTGCTTACAAAAGAATTGGGAATTGGGGTTTTGTAGGGAAACCCAGAGCCCCTGCCATGCAAAGTGCAGGGGGTGGCGACTGCAGGTACGGGGTGTTCTGAGGGAAAACCATCCTCTCCTGCTGCTTCCTTTGCCTCCTCACACAAGCCCCATGGCAGAGAGGGAGTGAGGCTATCTATAGCCCGAGGAGGGCTGCCAGCACAAGTGCCCTTAATCCGGGCACGGCTGGCTCAGTGGCACACCGGCTGTCACTGTGGTTAGGTGCAGCCTGTTAGCTCCAGCTCCAGCTGCATCCTGACGTGCTGTCCCACTTGTCAGTCAATGCACGGCACCAAGACAACTGGGAAGCTTTACTGCGCTTTTTTTCCTCCAAAACCTTGTTTCAGGTTTTCATTTCCAAGCAGCTGTAACCCAGTGCAAAACTAGCAGAGGCATGCTTCAGGTCCAATACAATGAGATAAAAGGCAGAAGCCCAAATAAGTTGCAATTTTTATTTGAGATCAGGGCTCCTGGGGCTGTGTCATGGCTCCAAACTGCAGAAAAATGCTCTAGCATCCCCCTTCCCTGCCTTGGGCACCAGGCCCTGAGAGAGCCCAGATCCAGCTCTGCAAAATTCTTTAATTTACTGCTTCCTAAACCCTAGGAACATTTTAGCTGAAGGAGGCCCCATTTTCCCCCTTCCCCAGCCACATTGCTCCTTCTTCTTCTGCGAGCCAGGACAGGACTGTCGCACGCTGAGCCACCACTGTGCCTGCAGGCAGGAACTGCTTTAGGAGGAGGAGATGGGCACTGATCAAACCCGACATCCATGCTAGAGCTGCAAATTGTTATTTAATTAAGGAGACGGGACAGTCAGAGGAAGCTTAATTAAAGTTGCTCTCCAAACCCACTTATTATCTCATGAAGAGGCTGAGCTCAGCAGCAGTTCCTGATGCTGGGACAGTGTTAGGAAATCCCTCTTGGGCTGCCTCTGCTCTCTGTGCTTAGTCTTTGTACACATCATCCTTCGGCTACATCCCGACCAAGGGAAAACATTTTTCAGTGAAAAAAAGCCCAGAATGGGTTTGTCCAGCTCTGTTTGCAGAGGTGTGTTTGCTCATCTGCCACCCTGGTCCCAGTGGGATCTGTCCCTGCAGCTCCCCACATCCAGCCAGGGCATTTGCACTTCTGTTGTTATTAATGACACCATACTAAGCTAATTGCATCCTCTCTTATGTAGCATAAGGAAGGGCAGACAGATGTCGCCTTCATTTTGCTGGAAGGTGCTTTTTGAACAAAATCTCCTCTGACTTGACAGTCCAAAACAAAATCCCTCTGTGTGTAATGTAGGGCAGTGTATTTCAAAGCCTTGGTGCATGCTTGATGCATCCTTCTGCCAAAATATAATCTTTCTAGACAACGTCCCAATTTTAATACACTCAGATGCTCCTAAAGAAACTCATTATATCCTCTCTCCTGCAATTTTCTATTCCTGGGGTGCACACTGAGCCTGTCAGAAAGGTTGCCATAGTGTGACTCCCTCTCAGGGAAACTCAGGTTCAGCTCAGGGGAAAAGGCTGAGGAGGGTTTGCTTGCCATCCTTTAGATGCTCCACTTCTGTTACAAATTCCTGAAAAGATCCTTTAGCGAGCACCAGCTCAAAACACTTCCCCATGCTCAGTGGGACAGTGAAAGTAAAGTCCATGATGTCAGTAAATCACTCCAAACAACACCCGGAATTCACTCTGGGCTCATTCCTGAGGTCCAGCCCATCAGCCCAGCTCCTCAGCTCTGTTTCTGAGGTGGAACTAGCCAGCTCAGTCACAGAACTGCTGCGGTGGCACCTTGGTCCGGTATGACAGCGTCCAAGCCTCCAGCAGCCCTTGGTGGTCACAGAACTGCACATGGGCGGCCACTGGCTGGGGCAGCGTCACAGCCACGGCGCTGGGAGAGAACTCAGCCCTTGGCAGCTCTGCACTGTAGGGATTACATCCCACAGGATTGCATTGGATTGAGCTGGGTTGGATTCATTGGATTCCATTGGGTTGTACTGGATAGAACTGGATTGCATTGCATTCACTGTATTGAATTGGATTGCACTGGATTGCATCGGATTTCATTGCGCTAGATTGCATTGGATTGTGCTGGATTGGATTCTATTCCATTGGATTTCAATGGATTGCGCTGGACTGGATCCTATTCCATTGGATTCCAGCGGATTGTGTTGGACTGGATTCTATTCCATTGGATTCCACTGGATTGCGCTGGATCGGATCCTATTCCATTGGATTCCACTGGATTGCACTGGACTGGATTCTATTCCATTGGGTTCCACTGGATTGCGCTGGATTGGATCCTATTCCGTTGGATTCCACCGGATTGCGCTGGATTGGATCCTATNCAGCCAGCTCAGTCACAGAACTGCTGCGGTGGCACCTTGGTCTGATGTGACAGCGTCCAAGCCTCCAGCAGCCCTTGGTGGCCACAGAGCTGCACATGGGCGGCCACCAGCTGGGGCAGCGTCACAGCCACAGCACTGGGAGAGAACTCAGCCCTCGGCAGCTCTGCACTGTAGGGATTGCATCCCACTGGATTGCATTGGATTGAGCTGGGTTGGATTCATTGGATTCCATTGGGTTGTACTGGATAGAACTGGATTGCATTGCATTCACTGTATTGAATTGGATTGCACTGGATTGCATCGGATTTCATTGCGCTAGATTGCATTGGATTGTGCTGGATTGGATTCTATTCCATTGGATTTCAATGGATTGCGCTGGACTGGATCCTATTCCATTGGATTCCAGCGGATTGTGTTGGACTGGATTCTATTCCATTGGATTCCACTGGATTGCGCTGGATCGGATCCTATTCCATTGGATTCCACTGGATTGCACTGGATTCTATTCTGTTGGATTCCACTGGATTGCACTGGTTCAGATCCTATTCCATTGGATTCCACTGGATTGCACTGGACTGGATTCTATTCCATTGGGTTCCACTGGATTGCGCTGGATTGGATCCTATTCCGTTGGATTCCACCGGATTGCGCTGGATTGGATCCTATTCCATTGGATTCCACTGGATTGCGCTGTATTGCACTGCCCGACGCCCCCCGGGCAGAGAGCGCGCATGCGCGTCCAGACAGATAAAACCCCGCCCCAGTTTGCCATAGCCCCA